>CM073759.1:213394400-213994400 GCA_037127475.1 Arma custos
TTGAAAATTTCCTTATGCTTATAGGAAATATTAATTATACAAACACCTAAACTATGCAGTAGATCGTGGGGATGCCCGGCAGGTGGCCCTAAGAATTTTTTAAAATGGAGGAAAAAATCGTTGGTTATCCTTGGGGCGGAACGTAAAAAGGAGTACTCGGGAAAGGCAAAATTTAGTCCTCCCACTGTAGGATTGCCCACTTAGTCATAGCAGGGTGAAGTGAAATTAAATAAACAAAAATACAAATAATTGCATCAAAATCCAATTGATAAATAATAAAAAGCGTACATTAATGAAATATTAGTAGTAAAATAATAATTGATAAATAAGTAAATAGATTCAAACATCAGGGAGAAATAATCAAAGAAAAAGATTAAGCAAAATCTGCAATGTTAGATGGACTAAAAAAGATGAAAAGGTCATTGTATTCTGGATTCAGGAAGTAAAGAAAGATATAGAAAGAGAACACAACCAAATGGGAAGATTTGGTCCTTGGCCCTTAGAAAGCATCATCGAAAAGAAGAAGAAACTTAGTAAAATAATCTTTAATGTTTTTCCTTAAATATTGAAATTATGGAGTAAACATGGTAATAATAGACTATGGAAAACTTTTAATAAGGATTTGGAAGTACAAGTGTATCTTAATCCTTATGGATAGGGAGGGTACCTTAAATGAAACAATCAATTGTAAAATCTTAACAAACGTAGACCCCAACAAACTTAGATAAACTAATTCAAACAATTTTGAAATAAAATTACTCCCTGCGTAGTTCGATTCCCTACCAATTCACCAATAGCTGTCAAAGCAAGGCTGGTAAATAATAGAATCCCAATTAATTGAAAATGAAGTAGGGGACTCCTTTAAATTTGCTTTCCTTTTATTGGAAATAGCGTGAATTTCTCCCAACACCGACAAGAATGGTGGATAAATATTAATAATTTTATGAAAACACGAATTTCATTTACTTAAGGTTATGTAATCGATATAATTGATTGATTGATAAATTGATTTTCTCAAAAAAGAAGATATATTTCGTAAAATCTAAAAGACCAAAAATTATAGAATAGGACACTGAAGACGTTAGACGTTAAGTGTCCATAAATAATCAACCTAAACTGTTATCAAACAATAATTTTGATTTGTTTACTTTATTGTCATTGATCTTAAACAATAAATCTGTTATTCATCCCTTTAGTGAGGCATAGGATGGAGGTGTGGCATCCTTTTTGTTTAACCTTCCTTTACATTATGGTATTTATTCTATTCAAATAATCATCCTCTAAAAAGAATCAAAAGAAGGATTTGGAATTGGATGATGCAACATAACTGACACGGGTATCACTCAAATAAAATCAGGTCTCTTTTAGAGAAATAAAGAAATGCCTTTGACCAATTCAGGAAGGTACTATGCAGCCTAAATTTGTACTTGCAGACGCGAATGTGAGTACTCAGTTGTTACGTGTTCTCGTTCTATGCACGAATCAGAGTCACGAACACTTACGAGTGCTTCAAGTAAACGTCAACGAGCATTTGATGTTTTTCGGCGTATGCTCAGAGTTTCTTGGGCGCACCATGTCAGCAGCGATAGCATACTGCGACGAATATAGAAGCTCCTCCAGATATTGAACTGCATCAAAAATATAAAGTATGCCTACTTTGCCTAATGAAAAATAACGCATAGTAAAGTTAATCATATAGGGCGAGATTGAAGGAAAGAGATGCTCAGGTCGCAGGCGTCACTCCTAGTAGAAAAACTTCAGGCAACATTAACATCAGGACAGGACTAACCTATAATCTCCGAAGAGAATCCACACTTTTAGAAAAAAAAACACCTTGTACCACTACAATCCGTGAACGGGTCTGAGGTTCAGTACATGGTAGAGACTGTACTGTTTCATGGACAACGGTTCTGCAAGGAGGTGACTTGTCCTACGTTACGCTCAACCCCCAGATTTTTCCCCCTTATTTTGGGTATCCTATTTTTATAATATTTTATAGAGGCTGGGTGGGCCCTAGGAGAATCCTAGATCCTATATAATCCATCTCCCGCTGCAAACAGACTAAATAAAAATCATGGTCTGCAGCGGGATTTGAACCAGCCACTCCGCTCCCTTTTTAGAAGAATAATTGTATTTATATTAATTTGCTGGAGATAGTATATCTATCATTTAGATTGCATGTGGTATCTTTGTCACTTACCTAAACTATGTCATGCATTTACCAAGGCCAATGATACCAAGGATATTTAGATTCTTAGAAAGATACCAAGAAGGTTTCCTTGTTTACCTTGGTATTTATACTATTTAGCTAGGTAGTATGAATACCAAAGTAATCATAAATAATAATATAATAATAATAATATCTATTTTTTTTTAATTTGTTACAACCATGGTAACCCCATGGAGGGACCGTTTATTAATATTAGGACATGCTCCATACTTAAGTAAGCATATTACATGTCATTACATGTGATTTTAATAATTACAGATCAGTTTGGTATTATAATTACAGAATACGTTTTAGTATAATTTAACAATACAAGAAATTAAAAATTTATTGTTTGACTAACTTGATAATTTACACGTGAGAATAAAATTAAAATTAAATTTGTAATCCTAAATTGTGTAATGAAAAAATAAATAAAAAAAATTAATTTAACTATATATAACAGATAAGCTATGGTATGCATATCAATTACCTAGGCTATAGTATTCCAAACATTTACCTAGATTATGATACCTATATCATTTACCTAGCATATGATATCTCTATTGCTTACATAGCCTGTGGTATCTCAATCAATACCTTTGGCTGTGGAAACCCTAACATTAACCCTGACTATCTCTTAGCGTACACCTAGGCGTACCTACATTACCAAAATAGTATCTTTTCGCTTTACTTAAACTATGCCATACCTTACCATTTACTATAGTATCCTTATTTACCTAAGTTGGTATGCTATATTATTTAGCATTTACCTGAGCTAAGGTGTCAATATTAATTACTTAGGTTATGCTTTCCTTATTTTGTTGTTCTTCTTGTGCCTCATCCGTCTTGCTATTAACATGGCGATCTTCATTTTATCTGCGCCATTGCTAAATAGTTGGACAGTTGTGAGACCAAAAGATTTTTTAACCAGGGGTCCCTCATGCTATCTATCTTTCCCTGCTTTCTCGACTTCAAAAGATGATATTTGTCATTCCACAAGATGACCAGAAGACCAAGGAATTTCAATTTCCGCTTCTTGATAGTATAGGCGGACTTTTGACTCCACGTTTCCTGACCAGACCTATCATATGTACCGAGGATATATCGCTGGTCCGGAAGTATAATGACGCAACTGTAAAATTTTTGAAATTGACATTTTTTTCTTGGAGGGGTCATAAATAAAATTACTAGATGTTTTTAAATCGAAATAATTGTACTTATGAAATTTGGCACTGGAGGCAACATCATGCATGCTTATTTACCTTTCCCTCCGGCAGAATAACGACTCATTTGTTCAGTTAAGTGTGCTCTCCGTTGTCCGGAACGATATCGATATATATATATATATATATATATATATATATATATATATATATATATATATATCATGGAAAGAGGATTAAAAAGAGGACCAAAAGATTTATGTTCCTGACCTATATGTTTCGGTAATCAGATATGCCAAAAAAAAAAAAAGGTTCCTGAAATAAAACAAATTAGGTTTGAAAAGGGGAGCGTTATTTTTCAGTATAAAAATAGTTTTAAGGAAGTAGATTGGAAAGAGGTCAAATTTAAAAAAAGGAAATCAAGTGCTCAAGAAAGCCTTCCTTTAATACCTGCTTACACCAGGAAGATTTCCGTTCCAGAAAACAAGTTAAAAGACTTAATTAGTCTGATAAACAATAATATTATTCCCTCTTTCTACAAGCCCTTTTATGGCAGTCTTAAATAATTTTGGTACAGGTTTTTCTATAATTTTTGATAATTTTTCTATAATTATTTTTTTAAATCGATTTATACGTTTCATACTATTTTGATAATTTTTGTTCAAATAAACTTTTCTTTATATTTTTACTTGTTTTCCTTGCTCCTATAACGACAGAAGTGTAAAATTTGTGATGCATTTTCAGAAGAATAATGACGTATTTACATAGTAGTGATTACTGTGATACTGGTATTTGTTATTTTATAAATTGAAATAACTTAGAAGCTGCAATAATAACCCACGAAGTTTATAAACTAATCTAATAGAAGAATTAAACCGTATCTTTAGGCCATTCTATTAAGACAAATTCGAATTATTTTTATTTTGCTTGTACTGTAAAATTTCAATTTTTGCTGTTGTGTCATTATACTTCCGGAGCGGCGATATTATCTCTATAGTTTTAAAGGTGTATCATTCACATTTTTTAACCGGTCTGTAGTGACTGTGTCATTCCAATTCCTATTTTATGCTAATTTAACATTTGTAAAATTACTAAAATTTGTATCTCGAAAGCCAACACCTAATCAATCTAAAGCTATGCTTTAACAAAGTATACCTATAAATCTTTAGATTAAAAAAAAATATAAATCTTAACCATGACTCTCATTAAGGAGTTCAGTACATGGTAATGACGGCACTTCTTCGACAGTTCTTCCCTCCAAGGAATGGTGCCCACATTACAGAGACTGTTTGAGCCCTTGAATGGTCCGTAACCCACAGAGCTCACCAATATTAAATAATTTATCTACCACAGCCGATTTCAACCCGAAACCTTCAGCACTCTCTTATCAAGCCCGGTTGGAAGGGAATAGGAAAGAGGAAGAGCGTGTGGACTTAGGTGATTTTATGTTGTGCTCAGTGGAATATTGTGCATTTGATGTGAATATATGATATTATAGAAAGAATGTTCATGTCGTTTTGTATGCTGTATTTCAAAATAAATCTAGGGACATTAACAAGTTTCCTTAGATTTTTGGACTGTGTTGATTATATCTTGTGTATACGGAAATATTTTGCTGAACTCGTTTGCTCCATATTTCCAAATAGGTCTGTTATGAATAAGTTGTTTGTTTCATAAGTCAAGTGAGGATCTGTAGTCCAGAAAATGTGATAATTGTTTGTAGCGTGCCAGTTATTTTTTGTTAATTTTTTAAAGTGAAACTTTTATTCTATCGCCCCAAAATTTTTCGCCCATCTATCAGCATGTCATGTTACAGCTGGAGAAGGGGTAAAGTGAAAGGCGCATGACAGGACAGCCTAAGCCAATATGGCGGCTCCCAGTAAGCTGACCGTGTAGCATTTATATTCTCACTTATTCGTGCAAGTGTTCCGCAGTATTTGGATGTTTTGATCTGTGTATTAATGCAAATGCATTTATTTACATTATAGTAAATGTTTTAATGTTCATTAACTTTAAATGAAATAAAATTAATAAAAACGATTTGTTTACTAACAACAAATCTCTTCAAAGACTATTAAATCCTTTTATCAGTCTGTACTAATTTTAATTTTGATATATAATAGTATATTTAATTATTTTTATACTCTAAGGCATAATAATATTTTTATACTCTAAACCCGGACATAAGTCAAGGGTTAGGCTAGAGTTTGTATAATGATAAAATACCTCAATATATAATCATAAGCCAACACTTTATTGTGAATATCCCTCTTATATAATATTGCTCTTACTTTTTAATATGGGTTTATCATCTAAATTATTGTATTAATTATGTATTCCGTACTCTAATACGCAAATTGAAATTAAATTTTATAATTGAATATTTTGTATACTACTGATTTCTCATTATCATTCCCATTTTTAAATAATTAAATTAAGATTAAAAACGCAATTTTAATACCCTAAATCGAATAATTTTCCAATTTTTTTTAGGTAAATGCCTACAAACCGAAAAAAAGTTTCACTTGCATCGTGATTTCAAAAACAACACAACTTTTTTAATTTTATAGGTATGTTCCGTGTAAATCATTTGTCCATCTAAAGTTCCAGATAATGTACACTTATCTCGTACTTAGGACTTAGGGTTACTTCTTCGTTGTTAATTAAAAAAACATACAAACATTAAATTCAACAAATAAACCGCAACCAAGTTTTGTTGGTGGTGTTTGACACATTCTTGTTTTGGTAAGAAGGCATAAACTATTTTGTTGACGATACTTAAGTGAAGGGCGCCCTTGAGAGAGGGAATTCACAGAGTAGTGAGGGGAGTCCTCTAATCAAATTCCAGAGCTAGGTTACGACGTGGAGGAGGTGTCGGGCGATACGAGGTCTTCAAAAACATGGAAGCAGGGAAATGGGGCTGTGCAGGCAAGGCTGTAACTTCTCTCTCTCTCTCTCTCTCTCTCTCTCTCTCTCTCTCTCTCTCTCTCTCTCTCACTCTCTCTCTCTCTCTCACACACCCTCTCTTACAGTACTAAGGCTCTTCTCCTTTTAAATTTATTTTGTTTTTGTCCTATTTTTATTTTTTGAAGGGAAAACATCTTTAGCCACGTTTAGTAACTTTTGGGCGGTGGGTAAAATTGTTGGTTCGCGTCAGCAACATGGTCGAGATTGGTGACACCTCTACAAGAGTTATTTCTAAAGTCACAATGTTTGCGGTCAGTTATGATCGTGAAAGAAATGGGTAATTATCTCTTTATCACAGATCAAAACTGTATTAACCTAGCTTCAGATCTGGTCTGCCATAGTTTACTAATGAGTATTCAAAGCTCAATAATATTTGTTCCGTTTTTCTAAAAATGTAGTGTGTTTTAATACGATAATACGTGTGCAATATAAGTTTAATTAGGTTAATTTTTAAAATTACAGGGTATATGATATTGCTAAGGTAATGTGATTGCTATGTGATAAAGTAATAAAAATGATTTATTAATATTGTCGATTTTGGGACGCCATTAGTAATTATTGATGATATATCACTGATATATTATTATCAGTTTTAATGTCCTAATTATTATTATTATTATTTTCCATACTTTATTACCATATTTTATTTTCATGATTATTGGATTATCTTCCAGAGGTTGGTTGTGTGTTCTAACATAACAAGGACTAATCAGTCATCATAAAACCTGAATCAAACTATCAATACAGTATTGATAAATACGTAGTGAATTTGGGTTATTTAAGCATCTATAATAAGCATTTGATTACAATTTATTAATAGAATTATTTATTTTGATACTATTTAATGTATACATTAAAGCCTGAGTGATAATGATTCAGTTAAATAAAGGATCGCGTACATAAGTTAAACTATCACTTATCCGGTAAACAGTGGTATACAGGCTGAATATGTACGGGCTGAACCCAAACACCTGAAAAATCATATTGTTACGGTCACAGAGAGAAAGACGGGTGCAAGAGATTAACGTTCTTGGAAGGGCCCCTTTGTCGGTAGAGATCAAAGAGATCGTTCTGGGATGTTCCAGATCTCCCCACTCCGTGTCGGCCTTGCCTATTTAAATAACCTTTCGGCGAGTGTGTCAGATTATTAAACCAAGCGGTGTGATGAACATCTGAATCAGTAATAAGTGTATCTAAAACTGTGACAGTTTGTGAGTGTAATTGTGTGTCAGTTTGTTATAATTGGAGAATCTTACGGTCGGTGGACTTTAATTAGTGAACTGTAAGTTTTAATTAGTAGTAATTAATTACTTAAGTAGTAGTTGTAATTTTATTGTATTTGTAGAAGCATATGTAAATAGTTAAGCTATTTAGAATTAGTAATATCTTATATTATTGTAATAATTAAATAGGAGTTGGAGCTAGATAATAAATATTTAAAATATTGTTATTGTAAATTTATATCAGTTTAATAATTTAATTGTTAATAATTAATTGTATTCTTTTTGTCCCTTTGTTAATAAATATTAGTATCTTTAGTTAAGGAACAGTTTAATTCATTTTAATACCAAGTAGCCCGTAACATTATGTTAAACAGTTTGACATGAGTCGAGTTCTATGTTTTAAAAAATGAAAACAATTTTGCCAAACCAGAATTTCATTAAATTTATTAGGTTGCTTTTCGAAAAGTTGCATTGTGATATATTAACGCAAAAATTATATTAACTATTTCCCTCGCGCGGATCTCATTATCGTGTAGTGGTACGTCCCACGGGTGGCGGATATGGGGATAGTCGGAGGAAATTCCCTAGAAGTTCCTCCCGGCCAAGTCCGATTGACTCGCTGACCAATAATGAGGGTGCCCCCACAGGATTCCTGGAATGATGTGGCTTAGGTTAGAATTGCACATTAGTGCACATTATTTTTAGTTAAAAAAATATCACAAACAGTCATTTTACGGAAAACACTGCTTCAGGGGATTCAAAGCGCATGTTAAAAAAAAAAAGAGATTTGCGTATAGGGAACTGCAACATAAGAAGTTTAAACACAGAGGGTGGGTTAATATCGGTTTCAAATGAGGTTAAGGAGTACAATCTAGATACCGTGGCAATACAAGAGGTTCAGGGGAGGGTTCTGTAAAGGGGGTTATGGAGGAAGCGGTAAATATTGTTTAGTTATGGGTTTCTGGTGAAGAATAGATTGGTTTCCGCGTTATGAGACGTGCAGTTTTTAAGTGATAAGATATCGGTGGCCGTCTTTGAGGGGCATTGGTTTAAAATCGCGCTAATAAATATGCCTCTACCGAAGATAGTGATTGTGAAAATAAATGCGTGAGTAGAGATTTGTGGTATCGGTATCGAGCCATCGGGTTCGCTATGCCTTTTTATAATATTTATTTAGTACTTCCGTGTCTCCAAGTTTTTTCCGGGCGAATCATATCCCAGTAAAAATCAACCAAGCATAAAATTAAAAAAATCAATACAAATTTCATTAATGATAAACTGGATTTTCTTGAGATTTTATCTAAAAATATTAGACCGAAGGAGTCTTTGAAGGTAAACCCA
The DNA here is from genome assembly GCA_037127475.1 of Arma custos. Classification (NCBI taxonomy): domain Eukaryota; kingdom Metazoa; phylum Arthropoda; class Insecta; order Hemiptera; family Pentatomidae; genus Arma; species Arma custos. The sequence continues at coordinate 213,403,304 of CM073759.1, forward strand.
AAGCAAAAGACTTTTGAAGTCGAACGTAAACAGACTTTCTCCTCGACTCCCTTGGAAGAAAAGAAGATTTGAACAAACACAATTTTAATAAAAGAACTTCCTATATAGTTCTCTTGAGAGAAAATATGGATATATATTATATGTAATATGATATATCAGTATGTATTATTTATATTTTTACTAGCAAATGAATGTGTAAATATATTTATTAATGTGAGAAGTGAAAATTCGGGTAATTATGTACTTATAGGTAAATCAATGATTTTCCATCAATACATGAGTTACAAATTACTGTTGGTACATTTAAACAAACATAACGTTAAATCCATGTTTAGAAATCGGATTTTGAGGGATTAATAATAAAGTATGTCTATTATGTCTTCTATTCAATTCTCATAATTATTTCAAGTTTCATTTAGTAATTAAATAGTTATCTATGTACCTAGGAACTAAAGGAGACCATTATTCTCTCAGGTGTAAGATGTACCCGAGCGAATGCGAGGGTACAATTCGAGTTTGTTCCCGAGCAAATGCGAGGGAACAATCAAGTTTATTCCCGAGCTAATGCGGGGGGAATAATTATATATAAATAAATTAAAAATTTTAATTTTAAATCTTTAATATTTTGAACAACTGATTTTAATGGCCGGTGTGACAGGTGTATCAACCTAACCCTTAACTTTTTCAGTACAAAACCTACATTAGATTGTCATCTTTTTACTTTATTTCCTAGGGAATAAAGTTAACTTTTTGACTCAATTTCTAATACACATGGAGATGTACTTTAGTCCTAATTAATTGAGCCAAAAACACGCGTTTTTGTACCAGCTGGAGATAGAAATAATTATTTAAGGCTGTAGATCTACGAATTTAAGTATTAATAAGGCCTTCTGTATTAATTTTAAATTTTATTTGTATTTTTTTCAGACTACAAAGATGTAATTCAATTTTGAATAAACAAATTGCAATATTTAAAAACTGTTACAGTTTATTTTATCATCAACTTACAGGAACAATCATCTTTTACAGGAACAATTTAAAGGTACAAATAACCGGTTACCGAAAAAAAACTGGTTATTTTCAAAGAAATAACCGTCCTTCAAATACAAAATACTTTGTTGATGACGCCTAACAGTATTTTCGATACTTATTTGTTCGAGGAGCACCACTGATAACACAGCTTAACCTTACATCAGACGCTAGCGCGACAAAATATATCACCAACGTATAGCATTTTATTTATTTATTAAAATTTACTTAGTTTATATTTTAATAATAATAACGAGACACTTCCCCACGTTCTTTCTTTAATTTGATAAGCAATCATTTTTCATTGTTAACGAAATTGTATTAGTGGTTAACGATCTTATTATTTAATCTACAAATGTTTTATAAATGAAAAATATCAGAGATGGCAAACAAAAAATATACACAAACTCTAACAAACCTTTCTTCACATACTGAACGATTTCATTACCTAATGTTCAATATGTTTTAAAAGTTTTATAATTGAAATACAACTAACAAAACACACTCAAACTCTTACAAACCTTCTCTCACATATTAAACAGTTCTATTACTAAATGTGCAAAAATTAAGTAGCTTTATAATTAATGTAATGAAAGAAAAACAAAACAACGGCAAACAGATAGCATATACGAATACTAACGAAAGTCAAAATGTTACAACATTGTTATATCCTCTACTGTAATAAATAATGGAACTTCTCTAACAGAAGAGTATCCTAATTTCTGCTTGAAAAACAAATCGTTGCTTATGGACGATGAAACTGCAAAAATTTCGTGATTTTACAGAATTAATCAAAGATAAATTAGCTAAAACAAATATTTGCATTTAATTATACAATCGGGAGCGGAGTGGCTCAGTGGTAGAAAAAAAACTGGATCAAATACCACTGCAGGCAAGACTATTATTTAGTCAGTTTGCAGCCGGAGATGGGTCATATAGGATCTAGAACCCTCCTGGGGCTCACCCAGCCTCTATAAAATATTATAAAAACAGGGTACCCAAAATAAGGGGGAAAATCTGGCGGTTGAGCATGATCTAGGACAAATCACCTCCCTGCAGAACCGTTATCCAATAACAGTAAAGTCTTTACCATGTACTGAATCTAAGACCCATTCACCGATTGTAGTGGTACAGTTTTTTTTCCATTATAAATCAACATTTAGATCACTAATGAGGATCTCATACGAATCTTCATAATTTTGAATATGGTTTCATAAAATATTCAGTTTTATTCAAATTAAACAATACTCAGCTTCGGCAGAGAGACTTCTTGTAGAATGTTGTTTCCATATGTTACTTTGCCAACATCGTAAGTCTTCACGGAAAACTCTTGCCAGAACTTTTCCTTTAAATATGCAGTAACTTTTGATCAAATACAACCTTTCATGTTCTTAAATCATCTTTCCATGGTTCATTATTATTCATACATTATATATTCATTATATATTTTCACTATATACTTGTTAGACTTAGGCAAAGTTTCTAAAGTCAAAACTAATTCCATTGAAACGATTGAACTATGGATTGAATAGATCTGCAGGTTGTTATTAAAGACGGTATATTTACTTCAATCGATGCTTGATAACAAACATCAAACATTTTTGTTGGCAAGCAATTGTACCAAATTGTTTTAAAACATTAACAATCAGAGGGACGCTATAATGAGTTGATATCCATCCTTAAACTGATCCAATTAGACATTCAATGGATCATTAAATCATCAGTGATTTTGCCTGTGGATACAGAAACAGCCAGATGTATTGTAAGATGTAATCCCTAAGCTCATTGCTGACTTTGGAAATTTGCTAATATTATGGATGTGTAAGATCTTATTGCTCATACATGAGCATGAAGAATCAATGAGTTCATATTAAAATGTCAACTAAGCCACTTTTTGTCCTAGAAATAGAAACTGAATTAATAAATAACATAAAAATAAATTTTGACGTTTCGCTTCATAACTTTACCCCTGAGAAAATTCTAAAGTGCACGTACTTTACATACATAATAATAAATACATTATTGATAATAATGGTAATAATAAATTACTAAAGACCGCAAGGGATTTTTTTATATTTATACATTACACATGTGAAATCTGTGCTAAATGCAATTATGCGTGATACGGATTGTTCAAAATAAAGCGGCATTCCTAGAAACAATTTTTAAGTATAATTTTATAACTCTAGTCATTTTTAAAATTTAATTTTGTATTCTTTCTGATTTCCTTGAGAAGCTGCATAAAAAAACAAAACAAAAAAAAACTGTTCTATATAACGTGTTTATTTTTAAATAAACTTTTATTGTAAGTTTTTAATTTATATGTTTTGAGAAATTCAAGTAAACTGAACTTGTAAATTCTTCAAAAATACAAAAGTTCTAAAATAGTTAGTTTTTGATTTTCACTATTTTCTTCATTGATCGCATTTTTTTTTTTTTTTTTACTGAAATTTGCAAAAATTATCATATAATCGTTGACTGTGGAAAATGCAAGAAGGTTAATATAAGTAAGTAATGACAGGCAATAAAATGTTTAAATATTTTATTTTGTATTTTTTAAAGCATAAAGCAAGAAATCATTCTGTACAAATCAATGCTCTCCTCGGTGTATTGACTAAGATTGGTCAAGGAACTGAAATAGTAGTGTGGACACTAGACGAGACTAATCCGGGTGCTCCTAGACCGTTGCTGAGACGGTTGCTTAGGCCGTTGCTGAGACGGACTGTGTTTATCTCTGACGGACAGGTTTATCTCGTCTATTGCCTAGCAAATATTGTGGACGTACCATAAGAAATATAAGTCCACGCTGTCATAGGTGGCTGGGCTTTGAACCTGAAATATAATTCATAATTGAATGATAACTGTTGACCTTGATAATAATGTGGAAGAAAGTGGTCCGAGTAGAGGTCACAATGAATTTCTCGAAGAATTCGAGAAATCCTTTATTGGTTAGCTAAAGTTTCGACCTACTTTGTAGGTCTTCTTCAGGGCTATAAGCAAAATACAGACAATTAAGAATGAAATTGGTACAAATATATTAAAACATAGTAAATATAAATAAACAAAAGTAAGATGAATACAGGCAATAAAAATGATAAAGATGTAAAGCAAGGTCTGATGTATGAGGTTAAAATGTTAAAATGTATGAGTGTATACTATAAACAACGAAGTGCCAAAAAGGTAGTAAACTACATAATGAAGAATAAAATAATAATACAACAGAAAGTGTTGAAAAGTAAAAAATAAGATAATAACGATAAAAAATAAAAACTGAATATAAAATAGGAATGTAAACATGATAAAAATGATATGGATAAATGTGGAAAATGATAGGAATTACGAAATAAAAATTGTAGGTAATAAAAAAGTAAGAAATAAAAATTATAAAAAATCAGGAAACCAAATTATATAAAATAAAATAAAAATAAAAAATATTTTAGAAAATACAGTAATAATATTGATAGGTAACAAGACTTTATGCAAGTGTAAAGAATATTAATTGCATAAAAGAAAATGTAAAAAGAGACTTTATGTAAGTGTAAATAATATCAATTGCATAAATGAAAATACAGTATGTTTTAAATAAAGTAAGTATTAATAAAGTGATAATACAATTAGGCTATAATGGACTAAAATACATATAATAAGGCAAGGATATGTGGAAGAGTAAAGATAAAAGTAGTGAGTGAAGTTGAACCCGGATGAATATCATAAAATGATATTTAGGGTGGAAAATAAATAAATAAACGCCTTACAGCAATAGTGAGCATGAAAGTAGTGAGAATAATGGTATTATGTGTATTGTAATGTTTTAGGTTATGAGGGAAAGAAAATAAAATGGAAGAGGGAGGGGGGAGGATGAGTAAATAGTGAAAAGATAAGTTACCAGTGGGGGGTGGGGGAGCTGGGGGGTGTTAGGTCCTACACTAGCATGAAACACATTAAAATTAAAGAAATTTTTCAACAGATTTATTCCATCTATACTCAAATTACTTCCCTCAAGATAACCGTTTCTACCCTTATCGGTGAAAGTAAAATTAACACCCTCATTTCTTTCATTAACAATTTCTGTACATTTATAAAAAAACACAAAAAAACAGTCCCTCATATCTAAATTTAAAGACCTCTATACAACATCAACAGCCAAAAAAATTTACCCCACAGGTAACGAAAAATGGGTCCACAATATGTCAACTACCACCATCCCTCCACAAGTAACCAAGATCCTTAGCTTAGACCCTGATTTCTCCACCCCTTCCTCCGACTCCACCAAACTCATCTCCAACCTCATCACAGACCTAGAACACATATATAGAGATGACAGTTTTACAGTCCCCGATAATGAGAAAGAAGTCTCCCGTGTCCGCATCACTAATTTAATTACCAATCACTTACAACGTTCCCAATAACAACCCCCTCCTCTTTTCCCCTCATTTTTTAAAGACATTGCCACCACTCGCACATTCCTCAGATCAAACCCACAACTTACAGTTACCAAAGCAGACAAAGCCAACGTGACTGTAATAATGGACACAGATGAGTATACTGAAAAAATTAGTTCCCTCCTATCTGACACGACAACATATACACCCATCCCCCGTGATCCCACCCTCTCTCCCATGACTAAATTCAAACACCACCTACAGGACCTTCACAGAACCCGACAAACCAACAAACATACATGTTACAATCTTATCTCCTATAACTCCATATCTCCTCGTTTATATGGATTACCCAAAATCCACAAACCAGGATATCCACTCCGTCCCATTATTTCTAACATAACAAACTTAGCAAAACATCTAGCAAACTTAGCAAATTTCTTCTTCCTTCTCTTCAAACCCTCAGTCATAATAACACCTATGACATTAATTCCTTTCATCTAAAGCAAGAATTATTTTCCGTTCACATTCCTGACCATTTAATTTTAGCCTCCCTTGACGCCACTAGTCTATTCACCAATATTCCCATTGACAAATCCCTCAGCATTATAGAAAAAATTGGAATATCATCCAACTCCACACCACTCTTTGCCTCAATTCCTACCTTGAATCCCTTACACTGTGTTGTAAATCCGGATACCTTAGTTACCAAGTACCTTAGTTCAGTTTACATCTTTATCATTTTTATTGCCTGTATTCACCTTACTTTTCTTTATTTATATTTACTATGTTTTAATATATTTGTACCAATTTTATTCTTAATTGTCTGTGTTTTGCGTAAGGCCCTGAAGAAGACCTACAAAGTAGGTCGAAACGTTGGCTAAACAATAAAGTTTTTCTCCAATTCTACGAGAAATTCATTGTGACCTCTACCCGGACCACTTTCTTCAACAAATAAAAAAAATAGTTTTAATAATTTCTTATATCATATAGGGAAATAGGTAAATTTAAAAATATGACAATTACCTTAGGATTTGTATGAGGTAATTCATTTCATTCTCTAGCTTCCATGGCTTAGAATTAAGTATTTTCCTTCTTCCTTTTTATTCGATTTCACAAATGTATGCAGTAGGTTTTTCTACTTGTTTTTACAACGATCAACTAGAAACAAAACATACATTCTCAATACTACATACTCTGCTTATTTGTACAGTTATGGCTGGAGGAGTAATATATATATTTCATCTTGAACGGACGGTGTAATTGACTATTTAACTATTAATTATAATGAATGAGATGAAAATAGTTGACTGGATGATCTAATCATCCTCCAATCTAAAGGTGATAGTTGGGGGGTGCAGTCAGAAAGAACACTGAATAAGTAATACACTTATAATTATGTGCCGACGTTTCGACCTACAGTGTAGGTCATCTTCAGGGCTATTTTGGAGAGAGAAGCCTGCTGACGTCAGAAACGTCGGCACATAATTATAAGTTTATTACTTATTCAGTGTTCTTTCTGACTGCACCCCCCAACTATCACCTTTACATATTAATTATAATGGTCGAAATATCAATTATTTATTAATTATAATAACATAGAAAGACTACACACACACACACATATATATATATAAAAGTTAAAATGAGACATTAGTATAGCCACTAATTCCAAATTGCAAACATTGTAAATTGTATATGGAGGATTAAAATCTTCATGCGTGTTCTGTCTTCCTGTCTTCATGTCTTCCTGATTTCATCTTTTGTTTAATATTTTGCGTGGCGAAGCGCTTAAGTGGTGCCGAAAAGCGGGAACATTATACAGCTCAAAAGTGAGACTATTTTTTCTTTTTTTCTCTTTTTCTCCCTTCGTGAGAACACAAAAAGACTAATTCCTTTACATTTTTCTTTCTTATTTATTATAAATAATTGATAAAATGAATGAACCGGGACGAAGGGATATACTCAGGTCGGCAACACTATACGGTCGTCCTAGCGCTTTGAAGATTTCTTTTTCATCTAAGGGACTGTATAAACAATAATGCGTATACACTTTATAGTGGCTAACCCGGCCCAGGGCATATCTTTTGTCCTCAAATATAAAAATATTTAAAATTATAACAATTAATAAAAAAATAAAATAAAATAAATTATGTATTAGAGGAAAATAGTTGACTGGATGATAAAATGACTTATAAAATTAAAAATTAAAAATATTTATAAGCATTATTTTTAATTTTTCAAATTTATTAATCCAATCAACTATTTATATTACATCCCAATCAACTATTTTTTTATATTACATCCCAATCAACTATTTTTTTATATTACATCCCATACTTTTATTTTCAATTTTTTTACATTTCTGTCATTTTACGAGATACCTATTCATTTCTTTCTACATATTCTTGTATTATTATTTTTCATATATTTTATGAAATAAATAACTTCTAGAAGTATATTATCATACATTTTATTTCTATAATTAAACAAGTTTTTCTAAATCCTTCATGTTCCACCCTTTTTTTTATATTTTTATCTTCTCATTTTGTATCTTTCTTTTACCTCCTCATTTTTCTTTCCCTTTATATTATGTTTATATTTTTATCCTTTCTGTACATTTATTTTCTGTATTTTATATTCGTTATCTTTAATTATTATATATGTCATTAATTTAATTTCTGTTCATTATCTTTAATTTTATTATATCTGTCACTATTTTAATTTTATTATATTCTGTCACTATTTTAATATTCGTTATCTTTAATTATCATATCGGTCACTATTTTAATTTTCTACATTACATGTCACTATATTCTTGTTACTGTAACGTTTTTACATATTTTTTGTTATGTTTGTTTCTCTCTCATAGCCCTGAAGATGGCCTACATGGTAGGTCGAAACGTCGGCATTAATTAAATATAAGCCTAGTACTTATTTGGTGGTTTTTTTTACTGCACCCCCAACTATCTCCGTTCTCCTCTAAAATAAATTATAATAATAATGCTTATAGTTGTATTCTGTTGGGAATTCGATAGCGGCATGGCATTATAAAGTTTCAATCCTTGAAATGATTAGGATACATTTACATAAACTTTGAGCTGTGAATGAATTAATTATAATAATAATCGAATTAAATAGTGTTTTGCGTAGAGATTACGATTGGCAACCTCAGAAAAATAAAACAATATCTTTAAGTTTGACAACATATAGTAATCCTCCTGTAACTTGAATTACATCAATTGATGAAAAAGATAGTGGTCCGAGTCATTTTTCTAATGGTACCATACAAAAAGTATAGTTTTTAAGTAATCAAATTAATAATAAAGAAATTAACCTCATACCGCATACCGTGGCAGCCCTTGGGAAGGATTCGGCTTTTTGTCCTACCCGCTGCCTCCTTCCCTTCTCAAAGTTGCCAATTCTAGGCTCAATTCATAATTTCGGAAGTAAATCTTAAAAGTGAAACAATAGCAATTTCTCATCTCAGCCCTGACGAAGTTAGCAGCATGGTTGGCGAAACGTTGGCGAAACATTTATCTACACGGTCTAAACCAGAAGAAATCAACAAAATATTTTGTAATAGCAGATTTTTTATAAAACATTCATGCCTACTTAGAAAATTATTTAAATATCTGCTACAACTAAAAAAAACGTTATGGATTTATACCCGAATATTAATATTTTAATTTATTCTGTTTACTTTATAAAAAATAAAAAAAAATAAGATAATTTTGATTCTTATCGAAATACAAAAACCTTCTCATTATTCTCTCTTATATATTATTTTATTAATACCAGAAACAACTAAAAAAAAAATTACCGTTTTTTCAATATTTTTGTTTTACCAAATCATCATCACCAGTTACACCATCTCGGCCATGCACATATTTTAACAAGATTTTTTAATTAAAAAAAATCTAATGTATGAAGAATTGCATAGAGGAGATAATAAAGGAACAAAGAAAAAAACCTTTCCAAAATTTCCGCCACCACGCACGGGGTTGAAGCTATGGTTGAAGCTGTGAGCTTAGACCGAAATTTTTGTCCCCATTGGTCACTCTGGGTGACGTTTTGATTTCGGAGTGGTGGGGAGAGTCTCGGCGACATTTGCATTTTCCAATTGCAATTATATTTTTAATTTAACACTGCACATTTTTGTTAATTATAATATTAGCAATTAATTGTTAGTAATTGAAATTTGTTATAAATTCCATTCTTGATTTTATGTAAGAAAATCGAGGATGTAATTACAGAATCGCTTTGTTCTAAATAAACTACGTGCTCTCAAGTGCATGTGGCTGATACCTTAGGTAACCCTATTTATTTATATTGGGGTGTTAATTGTAAAATAATAGTAAAGAAATTATAATTGTTGGGGCCAGGGTGCTCTGAAAATATAATAGTGAGCGCCTGATTATGACACCGAAAATAATGTTCGTTTTCTGTTAGCCAAAAATAAACAATAAAGAAATGACAGAAATAATCTAAGAACATAAAAATTATTTGACTGCACCCCCAACTATTTCTTCCTTAAATAAAAATTATTTATTTTCGTAGAATTTTAACTATGAGTAATTTAATTTGCAAGAATTTTCAACTAAAAATAATTGATTTTAATCATTGAAATTGAAACTAAATTAAATGGAGTCCTAGGTAAAATCACATTTAAAATAAAATTGAGGAAGATACATTTAAAGTAAGATAAAAAAAAATCTCTTTAGAACTACTAATTAAATTAAAATGATTAAATAACAAAGAAAATTGTATTTAAATTTTAATCGAGAGACAGAAAGAAAAAAAAAATGAAAAAAGACCTGACCTTATACTGTACTTTGATCTCATATAAGTCTTGAACATACCTAGCTGCTGTCTTTCATGGAAATGTCCTCATCGTGACGCAGGCAAATCAGCAGTTTCCAGTGCTTGATACAGCAAGACTGACTCAGGTTGGCTAATACTTCACAAGGTTCACTAATACGCACTAATAACAACAATAATATTCCCTCTCTTTCTCTCGCCTACTTCTTAATACTTCTCTCTCTCTCTCTAGCTAAGTCAATACAATCAGCAAGACAAACACATGGAATTGCTTCATCTCCTATTCTATTAAATAACAAATATATAAATCTAGTTACATAATTTTCAATACCCAATAATATATAATAATACTAATAGGTTCCATCGTGTGTGTATATATATAATGTTTAAAAATATATATATATATATTAAACTCTTTTCGCAATATAAATATTAAATTATCTAATTACTTTTCTTTTTTATTTCTTCCTCAAAACCTGCCCCTCTCCCGAAAAAAAAATAGTTAATATATTTGCACGTTTACTACACCGTGTCAAGATACCTACTACGTTAATATAATCAGTCTTAGTGATAACATCAGATTTTGAAAAGTGATTTAGATAAGTTTGGACAAATTTCAGGAAGCAATTCCCTTGTTTTGTTCGAGCTGAATGACAATCCTCTTTGGAGAATAAGAAATCGATTATAAAGATGGACCGAACCTACTGAAAACATTTGAGGCTCTTTTCCCAGAAATGTTTACTGTTTTCTTCCCTCTGAATTATTCAATTCTGGGAATCATCTTAGACAAAGGCGAGGATTTCGGATTTATTTCTTATTATCTTAATAAGCCGCTTGTGTTCATTTAAACCAGTTAAACTGTTTTAAAAAAAAATTACTTGAATTATGTTACCACAATTATATATAATTGGATATTTCCTACTTATGTTTTTACCATAAGATCTATAAAATACTTTCATGTTTGTGAAAAATTAGCTCATGGGATAACTACGAAAGTTAAAAATGTATCCCATGTTTAATTAGTTTCTATGTACAAAATTCTTCTATTCATGTGTATGTCACTGAACTCCTAAAAGATAAGAACGATTTTAAAGATTTTTTTTGTGTGGGCTCGAGGTTGGATTAGATTAATAATTCGATACGGATTAGATTTTATAATTCGATATGTTTTTAAATATATTTATATATTATCCTTTATTAAGTCATAAAATTGATTCGAGTTTTTTTTTCTATCAATTAAAACAGTTTTAAGAGATGAAAATAGTTGACTGGATGATCTAATGTAAAGGAGATAGTTGGGGGGGTGCAGTCAATAAGAACACAGAATAAGTAATGAACTTTTATTATGTGCCGACGTTTCGACCTACAGTGTAGGTCATCTTCAGGGCGATTTTGGAGAGCGAGGCCGTTAGATTTAACTGGCTGGCTAGGGCTGAGTCTAACGGCCTCGCTCTCCAAAATCGCCCTGAAGATGACCTACACTGTAGGTCGAAACGTCGGCACATAATAAAAGTTCATTACTTATTTATGTTGAAGAAATTGGTCCGGGTAGAGGTCACTGAATGAAATTCTCAAGTAATTTCAGATGATATTTATTGTTAGCCAACGTTTCGACCTACGTTGTAGGTCTTCTTCAGGGCTATAAGCAAAATACAGACAATTTAAGAAAGCGGTATGAATATAATAAAACATTTTAAATATAGATAAACTAAAAGAAGGTGAATACAGGCAAAAATTGATAATTATGTGTAATAATGATGATAAAAATTGATAAAGGTGTACAGTAAAGTAATTATGAAGGTTAAAATGTAGAAAATAATAATAAAACATGAAGAAAATAATAATAAAACAGAAAGTGTTGACAGTTAAAAAATTAAGGTATTACAGATAAATAAAAACTGAATATACAATAGGAATGTGAAATGATATGGGTAAATTAGAAAGTGATAAGAATTACGCACTAAAATTATAGGTAATAAAAAAGAAGAAATAAAAATTGTAAAATTATAAAAATCTAGAAACGAATTATATAAAATAGAATAAAATTGAAAATAAAAATTATTTTAGAAAATACAGTATTAATATTAATAGGTAGAAAATACTTTATACTAGTGTAAAGAATATTAATTACATAAGAGAATGTAAGAATACAGTTTATAAAAATGTAAAATATCAATTGTATAAAAGTAGGTATGTTTTAAGTAAGGTACGTGATAATATAATCAGGCTATATTGGACTAATTAACAGGCTAATAACAGGCTATATTGGAATTATGATATATATTGATGAATATTTAGGGTGGTATATAGATAACTAAAACAAATAAACGCCTTACAGTAATAGTGAGCTTGGAAGTAGTGATAATAACGGTAAATTGGGTATAGTACTGTTTTAGGTTATGAGGGAAAGAAATTAAAATGAAATGGAGGAGGGAGGGTGAGTAAATAGTGCAAAACATAAGTTACCTGTGGGGGTGGGACGGGGGGTGGGTCCTCTCTGGCTATGAAACACTGACTGATATAATTGAGAAGGAAGGATGGTTCCCCACCCTTACTAAGTGTAAAAAAATTTCTCAGAATATAAAAGCCGTTACAATGGCTATAAGTAACGTATAAAGGGGAAGAAGCAAATAGTGTAGAAGCCTCATATAAAGACTTGAAAATCCATACACACACACTCACATACACATATTCGTATGTATGTGTATATATATATACATATATATATATATATATATATATATATATATATATATATATATATATATATATACATACACACACACACACACACACACACACACCGACAAACATACATACTTATATATAATATTGGCACGTATGAGAGGGGGGAGGGAGGAGAAAGTCATTAGGAAGCGGGGGTGGTTAGTTATTTTGTATTAGGTCTAGTATGTGTCTGTAAACTATTGATAGGTTATTTTTGTCAGTCTTTGTGTTTAACGGATTTTTTTCTAGGTTAATGTATAATGATTCTGTAATTAGTCTTTTGGTATAATTAGGAACAGTGGCGAGAACAGAGGATTGGTCAAAGTTAAAGGTGTGGTTAAGGGTTAAGGCATGTTCTGATATGCCTTCACCCTTATGCCTCACTCTCCCCACACCTAAGTATAAGTATGTATGTTTGTCGGTGTGTGTGTGTGTGTATGTATATATATATATATATATATATGTATATATATACACATACATACGAATATGTGTATGTGAGTGTGTGTGTATGGATTTTCAAGTCTTTATATGAGGCTTATGCCTGTTTTAGGAACATATCTGCTTCCAAACTATCAGAACATGCCTTAACCCTTAACCACACCTTTAACTTTGACCAATCCTCTGTTCTCGCCACTGTTCCTAATTATACCAAAAGACTAATTACAGAATCATTACACTATTTGCTTCTTCCCCTTTATACGTTACTTATAGCCATTGTAACGGCTTTTATATTCTGAGAAATTTTTTTACACTTAGTAAGGGCGGGGAACCATCCTTCCTTCTCAATTATATCAGTCAGTGTTTCATAGCCAGAGAGGACCCACCCCCCGTCCCACCCCCACAGGTAACTTATGTTTTGCACTATTTACTCACCCTCCCTCCTCCATTTCATTTTAATTTCTTTCCCTCATAACCTAAAACAGTACTATACCCAATTTACCGTTATTATCACTACTTCCAAGCTCACTATTACTGTAAGGCGTTTATTTGTTTTAGTTATCTATATACCACCCCTAAATATTCATCAATATATATCATAATTCCAATATAGCCTGTTATTAGCCTGTTAATTAGTCCAATATAGCCTGATTATATTATCACGTACCTTACTTAAAACATACCTACTTTTATACAATTGATATTTTACATTTTTATAAACTGTATTCTTACATTCTCTTATGTAATTAATATTCTTTACACTAGTATAAAGTATTTTCTACCTATTAATATTAATACTGTATTTTCTAAAATAATTTTTATTTTCAATTTTATTCTATTTTATATAATTCGTTTCTAGATTTTTATAATTTTACAATTTTTATTTCTTCTTTTTTATTACCTATAATTTTAGTGCGTAATTCTTATCACTTTCTAATTTACCCATATCATTTCACATTCCTATTGTATATTCAGTTTTTATTTATCTGTAATACCTTAATTTTTTAACTGTCAACACTTTCTGTTTTATTATTATTTTCTTCATGTTTTATTATTATTTTCTACATTTTAACCTTCATAATTACTTTACTGTACACCTTTATCAATTTTTATCATCATTATTACACATAATTATCAATTTTTGCCTGTATTCACCTTCTTTTAGTTTATCTATATTTAAAATGTTTTATATTCATACCGCTTTCTTAAATTGTCTGTATTTTGCTTATAGCCCTGAAGAAGACCTACAACGTAGGGCGAAACGTTGGCTAACAATAAATATCATCTGAAATTACTTGAGAATTTCATTCAGTGACCTCTACCCTGACCAATTTCTTCAACATAAATTATCATAGGTCAACAATTATTATCAATATTCATTACTTATTCTGTGTTCTTATTGACTGCACCCCCCAACTATCTCCTTTACACAAAACAGTTTTAAGCTTATATTTATCAGATTTATGCTTGCTGTATACAGATATACTCACACCTGTTTGTTTGATTGGTCAAGTTGTAATAACTGTACAAGTGAAAGCGTTAATGTTTATTTTTATTTATTTATTCATTATTAATATTTTAATATTAAGACCGTGTAAAAAATTCTAACGAAAAGCGCTTAAGTCTCCAAATCAAACCTGAAATTGAAATTAAATTGGATGATTCATTAGTTGCATTTGAGCCTTGGAGGTGGTGGGATGCTTCTTGGGTGCATTATTCATGTTTTGTTTTGTTTTTTCTCTATCTACCCTGAGGATGAATAGGCGAATTATTGGACAGATAATTTCAATTTCTGTTTTGGTTTGGAGACTTAAGGGCTTTTCGTTGGAATTTTTTCCTATGTTCCAACTATATCTATGTCTCTATTATATTCTATCATGCCTAGAAATTCCAGCTACCCTTCTCCAGAGGTCCATCTCTTTGCTCGCCATTCCAAATTTCCACATTTCACAGCTAGATATCAGTATAGCCATTAGCATGGAAAACTATTTTTTTTTAGGATGTTATTAGTCCACAGGACAGAATTGAGCATGACAATAGTTCTCTGCCTTCTCTTGATCTTCGGGACTCATCTCCTTCAGATGTCCCATCTTCGTGCATTATCTAATAAAATTTAGCTGAGGAAAATGGCCTTTGTATGCTGTCTAAAAACAATGTTACCAACTGACTCTTATCGTGGAAATAATATTCTAAATAAAATTTTAAAAAATTGTTTTACATCTAATCTTGTGTTTAGAGAGTACCTTTGTTCATTTCCTATCTCAAAGCAACGCAGACCCCTTTAAGTCTTACCTCTCACTTAAAATGAATGAATCATTTCTTCTCATTCATTCTCTTATCTCGAGGAATGATGACCAACTATCTAGATGAGATATAAACCAGAAAATTGACAACCTTGCAGCTTTTATCTATAAAAGATTTGTTGCATTTAAAACCATAAAGGACATGACATCACTGGATATGAATCGAACATTATAAATTCAGCTCCAGATTAACGTTTGGAATGATAATAATTTTGACTATCGTTGACTAGAAATTCACTCTATTTACGTTACCCATAAAAACTATAATGCACAAATAATAATAGAAACATACAAAAATAGGTACTCAATTTCACATCGGTTGCAGAAATTTTCTAAAAACTTTGGAAACATGTTTTTATTATTAGTAGAAAATTTGTAAAAACTTTATTTTACATATTAGAGAGGGTTTTTCTTTCTTAGCCTTGAAGATGGCCTACACCGTAGGCCGAAACGTTAGCACTATTAAAAAATAAGTTAACCTTATTTTTGTGTTATCGTTGACTGCACCCCCTAAGCAATTCTATCCTTTATATCCTTTATTTAAAAGCTTTTATTAGTTTTGTTTGTATACATATATATATATATATATATATATATATATATATATATATATATATATATATATATATATATATATATATAACGGAATCTTTGAACTCGATTTTTGGACACTTTGAAACATCGAATTAACTTGAAACTTTGAACAATGCTCAAGGACCAATGAGAATTCAATAATTTAATAAGTTTGTTTCATTATCTAGACCAGATTATTCAAATTAGCGATGTAATATATCCGAAGAAATGGGAGTGTCATGTGCCCGGAGGTACACTAAGGTATACATCACTTAATCTTTGAAACGAGTATATGACTACTAGTAGAATCGACTGGGAAGTTTAAAAAAATTTGCAAAAAAAAATACAGTTTCTTTATTTCTCTCTCTTTTTTATTCAAATACCTCTTCTACCCTGCAGTGTAGAGATTTTGTACATGGAGAGCCACCCGTTAAGTGGTACAGTTCCTTAAAGAAGTACAGGTTCAGAAACTAAAAAACGTGCTTTGTAGTCTGCCGAACTAAAATAATTAATCAAAGTAAGGATCGATAATTGATTCCAGAGCTAAGAAATGACTATGGAGATAGAATGCTGTTATACTCTACTGCAATTGAGGACGAGTTCCATGATCAAGGAAGACGAACTGGAGCAAATGGACTACCGAGCACTATCACATATTACAATTCTTCACATAGAAGAAGAAAGAAGGGAATCATTCCAATGGGGAATGTGGTAAAGAAAATAGTCTAAAAAGCTATAATGTAGCCAAGGTTTTTCATCAAGCAGTTGCTAAAAGTTGTGATCTAGTTAAAGATCATCAACCTTTCTAAAGATATGATCCTGAAGCATTATTAGAAACTGGTAATGTTAAATTATAACAGACCACCTCGTGCTATAGCTCACAACAGACCTGACATCGTGTTTATTGACAAGGTTGCAAAGAAAGCACAGATTGTTGAGGATATCAGTTCTTTCCGATGATAACGTGCAAAAAACAATAGGAGAAAAAATTCGGAAATATCAGGAGCTTAGCGAAGAGTTGAAGCAACTTTATCGGCTCGTGAAGGTTGAAGGACTACCAATGATCTTATTCCAGAGGAAAAAGTAAAATCCTTGAACTGAACAAGGAATTCGAAATACTATAGTGTTACAGTGTTATTGGGAACTGCGAGCAATTTATGAAAATTTTTAAATATCGATATATAAGAGGATTTAAAAATATAATATATGACATTTAAACATATAATATATGACTGCCAATTGTATGAAGGACAAAGATCAAAATTAATTATCTCCACAATATTAAGAGGGAAAGTTTGGCCAGTTGCTGAACATGACCTATACAATCACTTTCGACCCGAACTCACTAAATTTATTTATAGTATTGATTTTGAAAAGTTGACATCCATATAAGAAACTCCCTGTACTATACTAGGTAAAAAAAAAAGATAATCATTTTGTAAGTATTGTAATTTTAATTAAAAAAAAAAATGTTAATTGTAAAATTTATTGTTGTTAAATTCGTTAATTTTGTTAAGTTGTAACAGCATGTATATAGTAATGTCTTTTGCATATATTTTAGAATTGTCAAACTGTAGTAAACTATTTGGAAAATGAATTTATAAGGCACATAGTATACTCACGTATGGAATGTGCTAACAAATAAACGGTCCTTTCAAAGGGTTACTTTGAAAGGGAAAAAAAAAAAATATAAGAGGATTAACCTTGACCATATCATTCAGAAATGATGAGAAGAAAAGAATTAAATATAACTATTTTAATGTAAATATAAAATACCAAAGCCATTTATTAATGACAATATATATTTATACAAATATAAAAAAAATACCTGTAACATCACAACCTGTGAATAGTCTTGAGTTTAGAACATATAGGAGATTGTTTCTAGAATAACGGTAATGTAGGCGGGTGATATGTCCCAGATCAGGTTTAACTGCAAGGTTTTTCCCTCATTTAAAGGTAATCACTTTTTTTTTTTGTTTTATTATTATTATTTTTATTTATGGCATTTGGATTCTTTCATTCATCCATACAGCCAGCAATGTATTATTATTTAGTGCACTGTTTAGTTAGATGCCAACAGCACGCGGTTTTTCCCCAGATGGTTACCGCCTGTTTTTCCCAGGCGGTCACCCATCCAAGTGCTAACCACGCCTGACGTTGCTTAACTTCGGTGATCTGACGGGAACCGGTGTGTTCAACTTCGTATGGCCGTTGGCAATGGTAATCACTTTATAGAGGCTGGGTGAGCCCAACAGAAAGTCTACAGATCTCAGAGGATTCGTCCACGGTTGTTAGCAGATTAAATTACTTATCTTTCACAGCCAGATTTCAACTCGAGACCCTCATCACAGCAACTCAGTGCTCTCCAAAATGGGTTGACATGTTCCCCTTAACAATATAAAAAATTAATATTTGTTTTCTCCTGATTTATTATACTTACAGGGAGCGGAGTGGCTCAGTGGTAGAGTTGCCAAGCCGAAAATCCTGGTTCGAATCCTGCTACAGGCAAGACATTTATTTAGTCTGTTATCAGCCGGAGATGGATCTTATAGAATGTAGGACCATCCTGGGGCTCACCTAGCCTATTTAGTGGGTATCCAAAAATCGTAATTTGGTGGTTGAGCGTGATCTAGCACAAATCATCTCCCTACACAACCGTCGTCCATGAAACAGTACTGTCTCTACCATGTACTGAACCCCAGACCCTTCACGGGTTGTAGTAGTACAGGTTTTTTTTTTTATTATCCTTATATTTCATGATTTTTGGTGTCTTAGCTTATTCAAAAATAAAATAAAAATATTATCAACAGTATTGTGCCTTTAAAATTAAACATAATAAATTAGTAACTTACTACATCCCACACATGACAGCATTACTATTTCATATACTATTCACTGTAAAAGAATGCTTACAATTTTCCATGAAATTAGAAGCTATATGCTTTTATTAATCAATTATATAATTGAAGTATAATTTATTATTGAACTTTGGAAGATATGATTGATATATAAAAGCCTTGCATTACTACAACCTATGAAGGGCCTTCAGTTCAGTACACGGTAGAGACCGTACTGTTTCTTGGAAATAGGTTGTGCAGGGAAGTGATTTGTCCTTAATAATGTTCAACCGCATGTTGAACTTAATTGGATCCCAATTAATGGTATATAATTTATATAGGTTGGGCGAATCTCAGGAGGGACTGCGAATCCGACAGCTAGTAACAGATTAAATAATTAACTAATATCTGTTACAATCGGATTTGATTCTGGGACAATCAGCATAGCAACTCTGCGCTTTACCTCGTTCCTCTCCAGCTTTAAAAATCTAAATATTATTATCACTATTATTATTATTAATATTATTATTCCATTTGGGCCGCTGATCATCTCGCCGCCGCGTGATATATTCGCCCTGAAGATGGCGAAACGTCGGCACACAATAAATAAGTTACACTTATTAAGGTGTTTTTATTGACTGCACCCCCAACTATTTCTTCCATATATTATTATCACTAGTATTAATATTTGTTAACCCTTTAGTGACCGAATACGGCCGGGCCAGAGCGGGCTGGCTGGACCGAGTGGTAGAAAAGTCAACCGTGCCCGCTGAACCGATTACTTTTTGACTCTGAAATCATGTTTTTTTATTTAATTCCTTATAGTTTCCCATCATCCTTTTTGATCCGGATTTAGAATGGTGAATGAACTGGCACTGGTGAATTTAAAAACATATTTTTAAATTTTTTTTTAATTACTGTAAATTAATTTTAATTATTTAAAAAATTATACAATTATATAATATATTTTTTTTTTTTTTTAATTCAATTTATTGATATTTACAACTATAATACAATTACAATAAGTAAATCTGCTATATGTCTAATACGACTTGAAAAGCACTTGTGGAGAAACTACCCATCGGTAGCACTCTAAAAAGTTCTATAGTAGATGGTCTCGAGGCCATCTTCTTTTCAGACGCCTCGGAGGGTTATCAGGAATAGTATGGGAAGCAAGTTGAGAGACTAGCGGATTCAAGTGTGTATGGAGCTTGTCATGGAAGGATAGGTATCTAGTTTGGGCCAAATCAGTAACATATGGGATATTAAGATCATGATGGATGAGTTTGTTTGTGACATAATAAGGAGCATTGAGGATTTTACGAAGGATTTTGGATTGTAAGGATTGGATACGAGATGAATTGGATGATTTAGTAGAACCCCAAAGCTCAACTCCATATGTCCAAATAGGTCTGGTAATTGTCATGTAAACGAGTCTTTTTTAATTAATTGGGAGCTTGGAACGTTTGTCCAGTAAATGTTGAAGTAGGCGAAAATGTCGAGCAGTTTCTTGTCTTTTCAGTCTTGTATGAGGATTCCAAGTCAGACGTTTGTCCAGATGGAGTCCTAGGTTAGGATGTTAAAAGAATAGACTGAATCCAAAAAATGTTGTTAATCATGGTTTTATATAATTAAATCATGTATCCTTAAAAATATATAGACGTAAAAAATAGGTGTTTTAAACTGGATTGAAAAAGCTACAGTTATTTTATTGGAACAAGGTCTTTACAATCTTTACTTAATAATCTAATTAGGTTGTATACTTTTTGCATAAATTAAATTTAAAATATACCATAACCCTGACATAGAAATGTTTACAGATACACCTTTCTCTGTTTTCTATTCTCAATTTCTTTCTTTTCCCCTGACATTTTAATTTTAACCCTCCTAATATGGGGTCCCCCAACGACTCCAAGCTCATATTTTTGACTCTCCTTAAGTCAAAAACAAAGTTATGCTCATGAGGGTCTAGGACATTTATCCTTAGACTATCTGCGAGTTGTTACAAAGATGGCCGCCGATACGGTTCACGTTTGACAACGCTCTGTGCTTACTGACATTATTCAACAAGTTTTAGTTAGTGCACTGCTGTTAAATTTCGTAGACAGTACTATTATAAATAACAGTACACTCTGACAATTACAGTGAGTGAGGTGAGTGAGCAATTAACTATTAACATTGCTAAACGTACTAAGTACAATAGTTTACCTTTTAGCAGAGTGGGGCGTTATCTTGATCCCCTTCTCAAGGTCTAGGGCTCGGTGCAACTTATATGTTTACGCAGCCTACATATACCAGACAATTATAATTATTATTATTATTATTTTAAAATTTATTTTTTTTGTTGGGACCTTAATTGATTTTTGTTGTTGTTTTAAATATAATTGTACATATATATTAGTGTAGTTTATTTTTAAGTATTGATTTAGAAATGTTTCTTTTTTGTTATTTCTACTGTTATAAATAATTTTTCTATTAATTTCAGTTATTTTCATTTTTTATTTTTTTTAAATGGATTCAGAGCGGTCATTGGGTACTGAATCGGAGGACAATGTAACAATGTCCGAAATTAGTGAAACTGATTCACAATATCTAAAGTATCGTCAACTTGAAAAACGGCAGCGAAATGCTGCTCCCGGGTCTGCTGGTACCTCTCCAAAAAAAAAATAAAAATAAAAACAAATCAGCGTTAAAGCCAACCTCACCACCAAATACCCGTAGTAAAACATCTGCACCCATAAAAAAATCAATAATCAACATAACAACCAGCAATCAATTTGCAGCCCTCGAAAATGTACCCACAGAGTCACCTCAACATCAAGAAACATCTCAGATTTCCGAACCGGTTCCACCTCCCATTTTTGTCTCAAATGTTCAAAACTTCTTGACCTTCTGTCAAGAAATAGCCAAACTGATCGGAACAACCAATTTTAAATGTTATTCTCGTGTGAAAGACATAAAAATTAATACGAACACCAAAGAGAATTACAAAAAATTGGTTTATCATCTCGCCGAAAAAAAATATCACTTCCACTGCTACCAGTTAAAAGAAGATAAGGCCTACAGAGTTGTTCTGAGAGGTCTTCACAGTACCACACCTACTGATGCCATCAAACGGGACTTGGAAGAGATCGGCCACAACGTCAGAAATATATCGGTCGTCCTACATCCCGTTGAAAAGTTCCCCCTACCGTTATTTTTCGTAGATCTGGAACCAGCCAGAAATAATATAGAAATATTCGATATCAATAGGCTTGTCTATTCAGTCGTTCGCTTTGAAGAGCCAAGGCAAAGACCTTCAATTGTCCAATGCACAAAATGCCAAGCACTCGGACATACAAAAGCGTACTGTCACTATCCGGCCAGATGTGTCAAATGTGCTGGAGCACATGCAACAGAAATATGCAAGAAAACGAGGGAAACACCTGCAAAGTGCGTGCTATGCGGTGAGGACCACCCAGCAAATTATAAAGGATGCATGGTGCATAAAAACCTACAGAAGCTAAGATCCCACCATGCACCATCAAATAGTAAAGAAGTAAATGCCAAAGAAGAAATAGAAAAATTACAAGACATTTCATTTCATAGTAATCAACAGCAGCCGTTGACCTCAACAAATATTAATCCTCCTCAACAGGGACAAAAAAAATATTCATTCATCAGTCGAAATCAGCAGCCCCGACATCAACAGATCCGGCAACAGGCGCCTCAAACCTCCCAATCCCAGCCAATGGTTCCCAAATCTCATCCACCTCCACTACCTCCACGCCAAGACATCCCTTCTCACCATCTTCCTCTACGGGTGAAGCTTCCACCTCAGAGTGAACCCACAATTCCATTCCAAACTTCTTCCATTATAAACCTCCAAACCCAAACACCATTGAAAGTCGAAGCAGCTCACAGTGTCCCAAGAAGGGTCCAACTCCCAAACAACTTTCCAATAAACACTAATCCTCCATCTCAACCTTCTGTCCAATATCCTAGTCCCAGTCAAAATCCAGTAGACATCAACACAATCCTTTCGACCTTCTTATTTGAACTTAATAATACCATCAAACCACTCATTTCCCTTCTAACCCGACTCCTTTCCGAAATGCCATTTACTACCCCACGATGAACACTAAGCCCCTATCAATCATACTGTGGAATGCAAATGGCCTACATAACCATCGAGACGAACTTGACTTATTTCTTCATGACAATCACATAGACATTGCCCTATTGACTGAAACACACTTCACAAAGCGATCATATTTTTACATACGTGACTACATTACTTATAGATCAGATCATCCTGACAATACAGCACATGCCGGTTCTTGTATCCTTATCCACAAATCCATTCCTCATTCTCTTATTCCTTCTACTTCAACTGACGCCATTCAATCAACTTCAGTAACCATTTCAACTAGTCCTTTCCATATGACTTTCTCAGCTGTATACTGTCCTCCTGGTAACTCCCTTTCTTATAACCTCCTCGAATCCTTATTCCGATCCCTCGGACCGCGTTTTATTGCCGGAGGAGACTACAACGCCAAACATCAACGATGGGGTTGTCGAACATCCAATTCCCGTGGTAGCATCTTATCCCGAATTTCAACCTCCAATAGTTTCTCTATCCTCGCACCCATAAACCCTACTTATTGGCCTACATCGCTCAAAAAACGTCCAGATATTCTTGACATATTTATTTCCTCACAGATTTCCTGCAATCAAACAACTATAAAATCCCTGGATGACCTTTCCTCTGATCACAGTCCAGTACTACTTCAAGTACATTCAATTCCTATTCCTAAGCCCTCTCATCTCAGACTGATTACTGGACGTGTTGACTGGGATAAATTTCGATCGAATCTGGAAAATAATTTAGACCTCAAAATTCCGCTTAAAACAAAAGTTGACATCAATTCTGCAATAGACAAACTAACAAACGCAATACAAACCAATATAAGAGATAGCACCTTACCAAGGAAAAATCATTATCAACAGAGTAACTGGCCACTTCATATTCGCGAGTTATTAAAAGAAAAACGACGGGCAAGAGCGAAGTGGCACCGCACCAGATATCCATCGGACAGGAGTCATTATACCAAACTAACCAACAAATTAAAATCAGAGATCAGAACATTCAAAATTCAAAATTTGTATTACCGTACAGAAAATCTGAGTACTACTGACAAATCCTTATGGAATACCACTAAAAAACTCCTAAAATATAAACATTTCAACCATCCACTTTTAACCGATTCCCAAACCTGGTCAAGATCTGATGAAGAAAAATCACAAATTTTCGGCCAGCACCTATTCAACACATTTAACCCTCATCCAGATATCCTTAATCCAACCCACTCTGAATGCATTGAAGCAGAATTAAGTATTCCTCTTCAGATGTCCCCTCCTCCTAAAGCATTCCATCCTTCCGAAATATCAAACATTATTCACAGATTACCCGTCAACAAAGCCCCTGGCCACGACCTAATTACATCCCATATTCTAAAACGCCTTCCTCGGAAAGCGATCCTACTCCTTACATATATATACAACGCTGTACTCCGCACCACGTACTTTCCTGATTCCTGGAAATTATCCATAGTTAAGATGATACCAAAACCTAAAAAACCACCAGAACTCTCATCCTCTTACCGTCCTATATCTCTCCTGCCCATAATGGGCAAAATACTTGAAAAACTCATTCTGAAACGTCTTCATCCTATCATAAAATCCAATCAAATAATCCCAGATCACCAATTTGGTTTCCGAACATCACACTCCACTATCCAGCAATGCCATCGTGTGGTGGACGTTGTCTCATCCGCATTAGAGCGCGGAATGTACTGCGCGGGAGCTTTTCTCGATGTAGAGCAGGCTTTTGATCGAGTCTGGCATCCGGGACTGTTGTACAAACTCCGTAAATTCTTACCTTCTACTTACTTCCTTATTATCAGTTCCTACCTCAGTAATAGAGCCTTTAAAGTAAACCATAATTTTACCTACTCTTCCCTCTTTACCCAGTCTGCCGGAGTTCCTCAAGGTAGTATCATGGGTCCCATCCTATACACGATATATACAGCTGACATCCCAACCCATCCAAGCACTGTCCTCACTACGTACGCTGATGACACATGTGTGTTATCAGTAAATAATGATCCATTTGTTGCATCCCAAACTCTTCAATCCCATATCTCAAACCTTCAAGAATGGTGTCAAAATTGGAGAATTAAAATTAATCCTAACAAATCCCATCAAATTACCTTCACCCTTCGTCGTAAACCTACAAATTCCTGCCCTACTGTATCCTTTAATAATATTCCTCTGAACTCTGTCGAACAGGTACGTTACCTAGGACTCCATCTGGACAAACGTCTCACTTGGAATCCTCATACAAGACTGAAAAGACAAGAAACTGCTCGTCGTTTTCGCCTACTTCAACATTTACTGGACAAACGCTCTAAGCTCCCAATAAATTACAAAAGACTCATTTACATGACAGTTATCAGGCCTATTTGGACATACGGAGTTGAGCTTTGGGGCTCTACTAAACCATCCAATTCATCTCGTATCCAATCCTTGCAATCCAAAATCCTTCGTAAAATCCTCAATATTTTTTTTTAAATGTCTATATACAAATTTATACATATACTTTATTTTTTTGATATGCCTATATACAAATTTATACAATTAAAAATTCTTTTGAGTGTGATAAATGCCGAAACACGACAGACACACTTTACGAAAAATAATATAGCCAAAAGTGAATTTGTACGACATCTGTTGTCAAGAAAAAGTATTTCAGCTTGTCATGCGGACACCTAGATGGCTCTAGGAACTGAACTACTATTGTAGCTCAAGTCTAGAAACACCGGAGAAGCAAAACTATAATAATAGTCCATGGGTCCGTGGAGCCCACCTGACACCGGACTATTATAATATTCCACGGTCCCTACGGCACGGCGCGCTCGGACTATTATAGTAGTTCACGGTAGCTAAAGGGTTAATATTTTATTTCCTTCTTTCAGGCCAGGATTATGCTTGCATAATTTCTATTTTTCCTTTTCTAAAACTAACGTACAGATTTATTTTTTTACGGAGAACGTTAAATGCCCATTTTTTAACCAGTGAATATTTGACTATACACGGCGCATTTAGAGTGCCCTCTCACTCTAGGGTTGATAAAACTTCTATAGGAGTTCCTCAAAGCTATCTAGATTATAAAAACAGCTAAGTGCTGATAGAGGATCATGATTTTTTTTTTTTATTCTCGTTTCTTCGCATTTTCAGAATATTTATATGTCTATAATCTTCCATATAAACAACACAGATATACTCAATTGAGTTAAACCTCAAGTACTGATATAGTTTTCCCTTACGCTACTACTGACGCCTGGTTTAAATATTCATTTATCAACACGAATAAAATATTTATACATTTTATAGCTTGTTATCACCTATATGAACCTTCTTGCATTTGCTACAATCAACGATTATATGATATTTTTCCAATATTGAAAAGTAAAAAAGAGACCTTACATAAATGTTAATACCGTGGAAAAATTCCAACGAAAAGCCTTAAGTCTCCAAACTAAAACAGAAATAGAAATATCTGTCCAATATTTCGCCCATCCAGGCATCCTCAGGGTAGAAAGAGAATAACAGCAAAACAAAACATGAATAATGCACCCGAGAAACATCCAACCCCATCGAAGGCTCAAATGCAACTAAAGAATCTTAAGGAAGGTTACTCGAGCTGGTTAAGGTTAAATAAAAACAGCTGATAGATACTTCAGAAATTCAAAATTCAATGTACACTCACCAAATTTCAAAAAGCACCACAGGAAAAATAAATAATAGCAAACATCACAAAACTTAAGAAGAAAGACCATATGAAAAAATGAAAGTAAAAATGCAAGAAAATTTTTTTTTATCATTATCAAGAAACCAGTGGACCTACGGCTACTCCACAAAATATATTAATATTGAAAAGTAAAAAAGAGACCTTGCATAAATGTTAAGACATTAATTTTTTTTCTTGCATTTTTACTTTCATTTTTTCATATGGTCTTTCTTCTTAAGTTTTGTGATGTTTGCTATTATTTATTTTTCCTGTGGTGCTTTTTGAAATTTGGTGAGTGTATATTTAATTTTGAATTTCTGAAGTATCTATCAGCTTTTTTTATTTAACCTTAACCAGCTGGGGTCGAGTAACCTTCCTTATGATTCTTTAGTTGCATTTGAGCCTTCAAGGGGGTGGGATGTTTCTCGGGTGCATTATTCATGTTTTGTTTTGCTGTTATTCTCTTTCTACCCTGAGGATGCCTGAATGGGCGAAATATTGGACCGATATTTCTATTTCTGTTTTAGTTTGGAGACTTAAGGCTTTTCGTTGGAATTTTTCCATGATCTTGATATTTTTCCAAATTTCAGTAATTAGATAACAAAGAAGATCAATGAAGAAAAAAGCGAAAATAAAAAACTACATATTGAATTATAATAGTTGACCTTGATAATATATGTGGAAGAAAGTGGTCCGGGTAGAGGTCAATGAATTTCTCTTGGAATTGGAGAAAAGTTTATTGAGTAGTCAACGTCGACAAATCGACCTACTAGAATTTCAAGAACTGAAATTAAAGTTTATTTTATTATGGTACCATATGGTATTTTTGGGATATATTGTGAAATATGGATAATTGTGAAAGATAGCTTGGAGTTTCTCACACAACCACAGGTCGCAACAGACTTTGCAATGCACCATCATGTCCTTTTGAGCCTGTCCTATCCTTTTGGAGTACACTTTGTCACAATGATAGAGAGATGAATTGGTCTTGATCAAAGGGTCATGACTTTTCAAAGGTATACATAAGCCCGAAAATATTCACAGAGAGATTCTATAGAATAGGAGTGAGAGATTGTGTTCAGTTGACAATTTCATTTATTTTAATGCCTAGTTAAATCCGATGCACAGAACCGGGACCTGACAAAAGGAAATAAAACAAACAGAAAACTTGCTGAAATAGGCCAATTGATCATGTCCTTCACAATGTTAACATCAATTAAAAAATTGCTAGTTTCCCTCTTCTTGTGTTTTACGTACTTTACCTAATTATTTTTAATCCTCAAGCACCCATTTTCTGGAATTTCCCATCCTACCGATCATTGGAAATCCCCGTATGACAAATTACCTTCCTATCTTGGAAGTATCTTATTATCAGTCTCTACCATGTACTGACCCCCAGACTCGTCCACGAATCATATTGGCACAAGTTTAAAAAACTGGTCTGTGGACAGAAGTTTCTTTGCCTTTTTATATGTATTTTAGTCCATTATAGCCTAATTGTATTATCACTTACTTTATTTAAGACATAGGTACTTATTTTCTTTTATGCAATTGATATTGTTTACACTTAAATAAAATATCTTTTTACATTTTCTTTTATGCGATTAATGTTCTTTACACTTATATATAGTCTTTTCACCTATCAATATTAATACTGTATTTTCTAAAATAATTTTTATTTTATTTTATATAATTTGGTTTCCTGATTTTTATAATTTTACAATTTTTATTTCTTACTTTTTTATTACCAACAATTTTTATTTCGTAATTCCTATCATTTTCTACGTTTACCCATATCATTTTTATCATGTTCACATTCCTATTTTATATTCAGTTTTTATTTTTTATCTTTATTACCTTATTTTTTTACTTTTCAACACTTTCTGTTTTATTATTATTTTATTCTTCATTATGTAGTTTACTACCTTTTTGGTACTTCTTTGTTTATAGTATACACTCATACATTTTAACCTTCATATTTACCTTGCTGTACATTTTTTATCTTTTTTATTGCCTGTATTCCCCTTACTTTTGTTTATTTATATGTAATATGTTTTAATATATTTGTACCAACTTTATTCTTATATTGTCTGTATTTCGCATATAGCCCTGAAGAACACCTACAAAGTAGGTCGAAACGTTGGCTAATCAATAAAGGTTTTCTCCAATTCTACGAGAAATTCATTGTGACCTCCACCCGGACCTCATTCTACCACAATTATTATTATTACTATATCTATTGATTGATATGGAGATAAATATTTCGTCATGAATTCATAAGAAAAATTCAAGTATGAACTTTGTCTCCTCTTTATACATGTGCCATTTATATATTTAGACTACTGTGTGGTTTACAATCATTAACTAAAAGCCTGTTCATTCACTGTTATGGGACCAATATAATAACAACAGTCTTGGAATATCGTCAAGAAATAATTAAACAACTACAGGCTGAATCTCAAGAATCGAAAAAGAACTTATTTTATTTACATACATTCTATAAAAATAGAAAAACCGTTATAAATATACACATTTTCGTACTAAGTAATTTTCGTACTTCACTTAAATTATATAATGACACACCTTTTCAATCATAGTAATAATATTATAGCTATATATCTTTATTATTTTTGATAATATTATTATTGATCAAATTTGCTAAATGGTGTAAACGTTATCTTCCTAACTTAATTTTTTGGCTATGTATATATTGTGTTATTAAATATAATTGAATGAATAACAACACCTATACTTCTTTTTTTATGTCATTTACCTTTCAACTAACTGAAAAATTTAATAATTGCTTAATTGGGATGCTTTCAAAACATATGACGTCAAGAAACCTTACATCACGCCAGCTGGAAAGGGAATAATAGGTTCGTTTAATTCTAGATTGCTATCGTTGCTGTATGACGTTCATTTAATTTCCCGAATGAGCTGGTTACTCTACGAATATCAGAATTGAAGAGAAAGGGGAAATAATTTTATGCTGGGAAAGGGCCCTTAAGAAAAATAGATGTGTACAAAAATAAGTGAATTTATATCTGGCCAAGGTGCTACATTATAAGAATAATACAATACATAAGTACTTGAAAATAAACATACAATAAAAGGTTTGTTCTGGTAAAACATATAACAAAAATCTAAAAAAAAAAAAAAATAAAGCTGATTAAAAAAAAAATAGCACATAACATGAAAAAAAAATATATTGTTATAAATAATGAAAATTTACAGTTATTCATCCATTACTTCTGATGGATATGTAATATAAATTATAACTGATTAGAGAGGGTTTGCATGTGGATTGGGAAGAAGCATGACGGATATTAGATGGGAGTGAGTTCCACTCTGTGGTGAAACGGGGAAAGAAAGAAACGCTCGAAAGTTTTGGTATGTACTGTGGGAACGGGCGCAAAGCTCGGAAAAGCGAGGTATTGATTCCTGGTGTTGGATAGATGATCGAATTGTAAGAGACTGTTTATACAGTTTACATACTTATGTATTCGCCTCAATCAATTCTCTAGCATATTCGAGAGGCCCCCAGATGTGACTCAGCCATTGTCAAAGTGTGGAAAGACGAAAGATGTAATGAGAAGCTTACGGGTAGGTAGTGTTAGAAGATGCCGTGATCGATGGAACAACTTTTACTATTTTATTTGAAAAGAAAAGATATGGCCAGAACCGGGACTCGAACCCGGGTCTCGCACCTGTCCGTGGTGGTGCTTAGCCACCTCAGCCATCCTGGTTCGCTTCTCGGTCAGTCATATCCCTTCTTTTCACTGATCTCCATGATCTCGCAATTTGCGATGTATACACGGGGAGAATGTTAATTAAACATTACTTTTATTTTTGGATCTAGTTAACTTAGTCATTAAATATTATTATAATTTATTTTATTTTATTGCTATATGGTTTTTAATTTTTTTAATATTTTTAAAAATTTTACTTGAAAAGAAAAGATATGACTAGGACCGGGATATGGCTGACCGAGAAACGAACCAGGATGGTTGAGGTGGCTAAGCACCACCACGGATAGGCGGGAGACCCGGCTAGGCGGGTTCGGGTACTGATCCTGGTCATATCTTTTCTTTTCAAATAAAATATTTAAGAACAACTTTAAAGTTTGACTATAATATTATAGTCCAATCAACTACTGACAAAAACAATTATTAGTAAAATTATATGTAATTTATTTAATTGATACTATTGTGATATATTTATCAAGGAACTTTTTCTTGTTTGTATTGAGAAATTATTTTCTGTTTCGGCAAAACCATGAAACAATCATTTTTACACATTTGCGTGTTTCGAAGGAACAGCTAACAAATGGACACAGGCTGGGATTTAGGCCGAAATACCCCTAATTTATAGCATTGAGGTTAATTCGTCTAATTCGTGGGATCTCCTGCAAACTGTTTGTCCGCTAATGTCACCCTCCTAGTGTAAATCCTATTTTGCCTGATAACTATGTAAATTCGACCGATGTGCGGTGGTCGTGGCCACCTACGCTGTAGTTAGCTCCACGAACCTAACGGTGATCCTCGAAACTGCTAGTGTGATATTCGCTCTTTTTTATTACCTAATTTTATTAGCTTCATCTGTATTAACATATGTAACAGAATCTTTGAACTAGACTTTCGGCCACTTCAAAACATAGACTTAAATTGAAACTTTACTGGAAGGACTGATGGCAATAAAATAATGTTGTTACTTGTGGCTCTTCTCTTGGACTTCGTGGATACTTGAAAATGGCTGGTTGGGAAGCAAAGTAAAGTAAAGGACACTAGTGGAAAACTTAGTAAATGAACCCAAAACACCCTCATATCAAAAACAAAACACTATTATATATAAAAAAAATAAAAATACACTCAACAACTAATAATATTAATCATACTGCAATTAATATCAATAATAACTACAATATAATAAAATATTCACAACCCCATCTATCGTTTCAACCAAAAAAATAAAATAAATAGTCATTTATGCACCTAGGGGCTAAAGAAGATCATTATTCCCTCAGCTGTAAGTTTGTACGAGCATTGAGATTGCGAGCATACAAGATTTAATCTCCAGATGGGATGTAAAAAGGCAAACTATACGCTACAATATTTTATATTATAGTATGTTTTACGATAAATTGAAAAACTGAATAAATATATATAAATTTAATAAATTCAAGAACTTTTCTTTAACAGTTTCGGGGTTTTGAAACAACAGCTGATTTAAATGGCCGGTGTGACAGGTGTAGCAACCTAACCCTCAACTTTTTCAGTACGAAACCTACATTATTTAGACCAGCGGTTCCCAAACTGGGGGGGGGGGCGTGAGGACATATCAGGGGGGCGCGAGACAAGTTGAACATTAAATTAAATTTAAGCAGTCTTTCTAAAATTCTAAATTAACCATAATGTTTAGAAGATCACCACTTTGATATAATGGACAAACCTTCATTTTGGTTAAAATATTTCAAAGTGTATCCTGGTGCATCACGGAACGCTCTTAGTTTATATTTGCCTTTTTCAAGCACCTATTTGTGTGAAAAAGCATTTTCAACACTTCTGGCAATTAAAACAAAGTATCGGAATAAACTTGATGTTGCTACTGACTTGCGTTGTCTCAGCCAGGAATAGGCATGCTAGTAAGAAAAATGGAGGCCCATCCATCTCTCTAACCAACCTAATCTATTTTTCTCTTATTAATAATTTTTCTATTTTATGAAAATTGATATTGTTGTACCTAATGGCAGTATAAATAAATGTTTTGTTTTCAATGTAATACTTATTTGTTTTTGTTTTGTTCCTAGGCCCATAAAATTTATTGTTAACGGGGCGCGAGAAGCTTTCATTTCAACAAAAGGGGGCGTGGTACAAAAAAGTTTGGGAACCTGGGAATTTGGGAACCCCCTAGGGAATAAAGTTGACTCTTTGACTCAATTTCTAATGCATAGGAAGAAAAGACGTACTTAACATATGTTTTTGTACCAGCTGGAGATAAAAATATTTAATTGTCAGAATTGAAGGCTCTATCACCAACTGAAACTACAACCTGGCTATATCCAGAATCTAGTCAGCCTCCAGTAAAAAGAAATATTCCTACTTTGACAGAAATATAACCCTTCTTATTACTTAGAAATATTACAAGTACTAATCTTCCAACTCTGCCTTATTGGGAAAAATCAGTTATTTAAAAAGATTAATTTCCAATAGAGTAAACATTTTCAGTATTCTCCTGTAAGGTGCTAGCGGATACATTTGGCTAAGTTCTTTCCATCCCGAGGGAATTAATTTACAAAACCTGATCGATTCTAATACACGTGTCTGGAACGTTTACAGAAACTGCGCGTGTGAACTGATTGGATTGCAACGGCTCGATCACTGATGACATTTTTCCCCTTTAACAATACAATATCTTAATCTAATCATAAATTTAATTTTAAGTTAATTACAAGCTTTGCTCATTATCCTGACCAGGATCTTCAGAATTAACGATTTTTCAAACCCGAAGACAAGATAGTGTCTAGTACTTAGTAGTGACTAAGGTACACTGGTAAGGTACACTTAATCTTAATCTTAATCTTTAATCTTCGAGACGACCATATGACTTCTGACAGGACCAACTGGGGAGTTTCATATATGTCACAAAACAGAAATAAATAATAATTTTTATTTTATTTATTTATTTCTTGTATAATTTGCAAAATTTCACAAAATAAAAATGCTGTACCAATAGACCGATCTCAAATAAAAACAATTGTACAAATTTAAATATATCTGTGGAGAAACATAATTTACAATGAAAGACAAATGTATAAAAAACTTTCAACAGAGAGAAAAGAAAAAAATTAATAATAATAAAATAAACAAAAATGATAATTATACATTCTCAGTAACTTGTATATATATATATATATATATATATATATATATATATATATATATATAACAATATCAATGAAATGAAAGAAATTGGTATCCTACAACAATAAATGTTTAGTTCGTACCGCTCTGTACTATTTTTTGTATAGTTCCCAATATTTTTTATAAGCGGTTTGAATAATAATTATTATATATTATTATAATTATATTATTATATTATTATAATTATATTATAATTATAATAATAATAATAATAAAACACGTTTAATAGGAGAAAAAATATTAAGTAGGAAACAATTTTCACTAAGTTAGAATTGAGAATAGATTGATCAACCAACAAATATGTTGATGTTAATTGTATTAATTTTTTTATTGGCTGATACTAATATAACTATAGTCATTATAAAAATCTTTAAAAAACGTACCACCACGTTTTTGCTTTTTCGGTACACTAAATTTTTTTTGCACATACTTAACTCTTCTTATTTTAAACATATCGAAAATTGTTTTCACCTTTTTTGGTTTCCTATTAGTTCTCTAAACCAGCTAACTAATAACTCTTACTCTAACTAATAACTCTTCGCTTTTATTGTCCAGATTACGATATGAAAAACTTTTCCAACACATAAAGGGCTTTGAATACAACACGGGTGGGGTTGTACCGATTCTAAGGGTGTAAAATGGGGTCGTTTGGCCTAGAACATGCTCAAGCGTCAGGTTTTTTCTATAATGAAGTGTTATAGATTTTGGATGTGTTCCAGAAGTATTTCCAGACGCCATGGGTCAAGTAATGACTGTGTGAATAAATATTTCATTTGCAAAAACTGGTTTCGAACACGGGAATCAGCATTCAATATCACATAGTAACTCATGTAAAACACAACACACCCACACATATATGTATGCGGCACATAGCCACTCCCCTCCACGAAGTAATGCCTAGCGGCAGTCCCGTGGAGTGTGGAAAACAGATGTAGGGAGGTGGTTTTAGTGGGTAAAAATCCCACACACGGATAGGTACGGGCCTATCCGCGTCTTTTTTGATCTGCGTCCGCGCGAAATTTAGTTTTCTACTCGAATTACGATTTCAGAATAATTTTAAAAACATACAAAACTAAAAGGATGGAATATATACGTACGAGATGTACATGGAAATATTATTGCTACTGGGTATTAAAATGAATTAAACTACTCCTAAATTAACCCTTTAGAGACCGAATACGGCCGGGCCAGAGCGGGCTGGCTGGACCGAGTGGTAGAATAGTCAACCGTGCCCGCTGAAACGATTATAATCGATGACAGGCCAATAATTAATAACAGGCCAACGATGAAAAAACTTTTTTAATGAAAATACCTTATTCTTATGTTGTTTAGGTTGCTGAATCCAAATATGATGCTTAAAAAGTTGTATCACCCACCATTTATTCACATTTTATAGTTAAATTCATGAAATAAAGAAATATTTTTAGAATTTAACAGCTTTTTCATAGTTAAGATAACATGAAAAAATAGGTCTAATGAACAAAGATGATGTTGGCAGCACTGCTGAAACACATGCTAAACAGCTGATGTTTTGTTTATTTTCAACATAACCTCACTTTTACGTTTCCTGTACATGTGCTCAGTGCAATGTCTCATCGCGGCTGTAAAAACTCTGCTGACAGTTTTTGTTATATTTGTGGTGAGTTTGTTATTAAAAAGCACCAAAGAAACATTACAGACTTTGTGAAAAAGGTTTATCTAGCATACTTTGGAACCAAACTTGGAGACCAGGATAAACCTTGGGCACCGCATAAGGTATGTTATGTATGTGTTGAAGACCTCAGGAAATGGTCAAAAAAAGAGAAAAAACACTTTAAATTTGCTGTTCCCATGATATGGAGGGAACCAAAAAATCATTCCGATGACTGTTACTTTTGCAGTGTAGATATTACTGGTCATAACTCTAAGAACAAGAAGGTAATAAGCTACCCTAACCTTCCGTCCGCCATCCGACCAGTAGGGCACGGTGTAGATTTGCCAATCCCGGAACCACCAGAGGACTTAAATTCTATTGAAACAGAAGTATTTTCTGATGTACAGTCGGAGTTAGATGAACACGATGAAGAATTCCAATGTGTTACAGAAAATGTAGAGCCTAAATTGTTCACTCAGGTCGAGCTTAATGACTTAGTTAGGGATCTGGGCTTAACAAAAGAAAAAGCTGAACTGCTTGGCTCTAGGCTAAAAGAAAAGAACTTGCTGGCGGCTGGAACCAGCATTCATGTGTATAGGAAGAGAGAACAACAATTTTCGAAGTATTTTGAACAAGAGGGTGATTTGGTGTACTGCTCAGACATTCATGATTTAATGAATGAGTTTGGAATTGAATACAAAACAGAAGATTGGAGGTTGTTTATTGATTCATCCAAAAATAGTTTGAAGGCAGTTTTAGCACACAACGGTAACATGTATGCCTCTGTACCTGTCGGTCATTCTGTACATATGAAAGAGAGTTACGAAAATCTAGAAATAGTGTTAAATAAAATAGGTTATTCTGCACACGGTTGGATGATATGTGGTGATTTGAAAGTTACGTGCATGCTCCTTGGTCAGCAAGGGGGTTTTACCAAATTTCCATGTTTCTTGTGTGAATGGGACAGTAGAGCTCGGAATCAACATTGGTGCAGAAAGAACTGGCCTGCTAGGGAGTCTTTAAAGCCTGGCGAGAAGAACATTTTACGCAAAAACCTTGTAGATCCAAAAAACGTGCTCCTACCACCACTACATATTAAGTTAGGTCTCATGAAACAGTTTGTAAAGGCTTTGCCTAAAGATGGGCTTTGTTTCAAATATCTCTGTCAGAAGTTTCCACACCTTTCAGAAGCTAAACTGAAAGAAGGCGTCTTTACCGGGCCTGATATTAGAAAAATGATGTTTGACGTTAACTTTGAATCCACAATGACCTCAAATGAAAAGGAAGCATGGGTTTCATTCAAGCAAGTTGTCACCAAGTTTTTGGGAAATGAAAAAGACCCAGAATATAAGGCTATTGTTGCTAACATGTTAAAAAAATTTGAACAGTTAGGATGTTTGATGAGCCTGAAAGTTCACTTTTTGAGCAGCCACCTCGATTACTTCCCGGAAAATTTAGGAGATGTTAGTGAGGAGCAAGGTGAGCGTTTTCACCAGGACGTTAAAGTGATGGAAAAACGTTACCAGGGCCGCTGGAATACCAACATGATGGGGGATTACTGTTGGTCACTTCACCGGGAAGTTCAGCAAGCTATTCATCGCAGGAAAAGCTACACAAGAAGCTTCAAGGAAAAAAGGGAAAGAAAATATAAACCAATTCCAGTTGACAAGTGAACCTTGTATCATCACATAAAATTACTATTCCAAGTATTTTACTGTAAATACAAACCATTTTTACGATTCTACAGTGTTTCATTGATTTCCCTATATACTGTAAATGGGTATTAGACTATATAATAAAATACATTTTGCTTGGAAACTAAGGGTGATACATAAAAACTACGAGCAGATTTGGATTCAGCACATAAAAATCTATCAAGATCAGCTATTAAAATTAAAAAAGTTTTCAAAAAGGTTTTTTTTGTTGGCCTGTGTTACTTTTTGACTCTGAAATCATGTTTTTTTATTTAATTCCTTATAGTTTCCCATCATCCTTTTTGATCCGGATTTGGAATGGTGAATGGACTGGCACTGGTGAATTTAAAAACATATTTTTAATTTTTTTTTTAATTACTATAAATTAATTTTAATTATTTAAACAATTATATACTTTATTTTTTTGAAATGTCTATATACAAATTTATACATATACTTTATTTTTTTGAAATTTCTATATACAATTAAAAATTCTTTTGAGTGTGATAAATGCCGAAACACGACAGACACACTTTACGAAAAATAATATAGCCAAAAGTGAATTTGTACGACATCTGTTGTCAAGAAAAAGTATTCCAGCTTGTCATGCGGGCACCTAGATGGCTCTAGGATTTGAACTACTATTGTAGCTCACGGTCTAGAAACGCCGGAGAAGCAAAACTATTATAATAGTCCATGGACCGTGGAGCCCACCTGTCACCGGACTATTATAATAGTCCACGGTCCCCACGGCACAGCGCGCTCGGACTATTATAGTAGTTCACGGTCGCTAAAGGGTTAAAGATACTAATATTTATTAACAAAAATGATAAAAAGGATACAAGTAAATTATTAACAGTGAAATTATTAAACTGATATAAATTTACCATAACAATATTTTAAATATTTATTATCTAGGCCTAACTCCTATTTAATTATTACAATAATATAAGATATTACTTATACTAAATAGCTTAACTATTTACATAAGCTTGCACAAATACCATAAAATTACAACTACTACTTAACCAATTAACTACTACTAGTTAACACTTACAGTTCACTAATCAAAGACAACCGACCGTAAGATTCTCTAAGTATGACAAACTGATACACAGTAATAAACAGAAACGGTTTATTACATTCACAAGACTGTCACAGTCCACTGATACACTTATTACACTGGCCTGTTCAACACTGAATAGTTTATCACACTGACACTCATTTATTACAGTTCATCACAGTGCCTGATCTACTCTCAACTGACTCGATCGAGGTGAGAGGGAAATCTAATAATAGGCAAGGCCAAACATTCCAGAACACGGAAGTAGGGGAAGACAGTTCTGGGAATGTCTAGAATCTGCTTGATCTCTTCCGACAAAAGGAGGCGTTCGAGAAAGTTCTAATCCAATCTTAACTTCTCCCGCCGACGGCTTAAGACGTTAATCCCTTGTTTCCGTCTTTCTCTCTGTGACCGTAACAGTTGAACCAGAAATGCCACTTATTAATTGACAACTTATTGGTTATAACAAAAGACTTTGTTGATTTCTTCTGGTTTAGATCGTGTTGATAAATTTTTCGCCAACGCTTCGCCAGCCATAATGCTGACTTCTTCAAGGCTGAAATGAGAATGATATAATGGTTCATGAATGAAATATATTATAGTTCATATGAAATATTATTATTATTTGTTTTTACACGGAACGGCCTTAAGGTGCGTGTACACATGCGAGTTTTTAACTATCGAGAGTAGCTGATTTACTCTCGAGAGTAAAACTCGCAAGTGTAAAGGATCCTGAGAGTTCTCGCCGAAAGTAGAGGGGGAACTCGCCGAGAGTTCCCCTCTTTCGTCACAGTAGGAGGTGTAAACGCTTCTGAGAGTTACTCTCAGCCATTCAATTCCAGTTTGACTCCCCAAGAGTACTCTCAAGAATGTCTTTACCAAAAAAATGGACACACGAGGAAGTTTGCAGGCTCATCGAAGCATACGAGTCTCACCCAATCCTTTGGGACATTAAGGAGCGAGATTACAAAAATAGAGTTAAAAAAAAACACAATTCTTGAACAAGTAGCCACAAATTATGATAAAAATGCAATGGAAAAAAAATCCGCAATTTGAGAAATCAGGTAAGTTTATTACAGATAAATAATAAAAATTGTACATTTTAAAATTAACAATATTCTAAAGTGCTGGGCGTCTTCTAGTTCCAATTCCTGGGTCAATGTGTGGTAAGGGCCTAAATCATTCCGTCTTTCGACCCAAGACCTGACCCATTTTTTTTTTCTTCTTCAAAATCTTTGAAACAATTTTTTTTTCTTTGACATACACAAAATCAACAAAGCCGCTGCTATTTCCCTTTTCCTTGAAGACATCAAATAATGTATGTGTTTAGTAGAACTAACTCTTGAACTGATAGCAATGAACTGAAATCACGAGATGTTTACAATTAGAAGTCACTCTCAGAACTAAAAGAAATCGCCCGCAGGGGTACTCTCGAGAGTTGCCATGGCGAGTAGCCCTCCGAGAGTGGACTCGGGTGAATTTCACTCTCCCGTGTAAAGGGCTCTACGACTTACTCTCGAGAGCACTTTCGGCGAGTTCCTCTTACGTGCAAACGCACCTTTAGAGACCAGGCGAATATCATAATTTTTCTCTTCATTCTCTCCTTCCTTCTTTCCGATTGTTCTTTCCTTCTTTCCTCGGTCCACGCTATTCCTTTCCTCGCATCTCTCTTCCCCACAAGGACCTTAATTTCTTTTAGTATTTTCCCATAGTCATCCCTATCGAAACCGTCTTGGTCTGTTATTTTTAATCTTTTAGTTTCTTCCTTCATCTGCTTGATGTACCCCCCAGCACTCTTGTATCCTCTCATTTTATAGAAGATTTCTCTATTTAATCTCTTTGGGTGCATCCTCTGTATATGTCCGTAGAACCTTAATCTTCTTATTCTTATGTCCGTTTCCAAATCATTCAGCTTTTAGTATATTTCCTTATTAGATGTCAACCTATAGCCTTCCTGTGTCTTCTTTGGGCCTTAAATTATTCTTAGTATTCTTCTTTCTATACCTAACGTTTTCCTAAGGCTGGGGAGGGAAGCAGTTTCCATTCCGTACAGTATCGCCGGTTTGACGACCGTATTGTAGTGTACTATCTTCGAGTTTGTTGACTGGATCCTTTTATTCTATAAATTGCTTGTCCCGAACATTATTATTTTAAATTATACTAAAAATTATAAAATTAGTTACCATGTCTAGCCATAATATTAAATCAAAAAGCTGCATACTTGCTTATGTGAGAGGGCTGGTTTGTAAAAATAAAGCAGCAGAATTAGTTATAAAATCTATTTTTGAAAACGCTAATACACTGTTAACGAATTATATACACAAGAAACAATAGAAAAGAAAATTAAATTTAACCATAAACTACATACAAAAATTATAGAAAAATTATACAAACCAAAATTGCAATAAAAAATAAAAGTCTAACGCTAATATTTACGAATCTTTGTATACTTCTCGTAGGATCGATGAAATTACAATAATTTAATAAGTTTGTTTCATTATCTTGACCTGGATCTTCGGAATTAGCAATTTTTCGATATCAGTTCCGCAGGTTGTCGCTTCGAGTTAAGTCACAATAATTTTTTTTTACTTTTCATTGGTTTCTTTTTTTAAATTCACGATAGTAAAAGTAATTTTATTAGTAACTATAATTGGACTGTATTAAATTAAATTAAAGAACCAAATTACCCATAATACATTAGAACGAAGACACCCGTCTATCCACTTGCATGGATTACTTTTTTGGGCAGGTTTATGAAAATGCTAGCAGGATCAAATGGGGAGTTTGTTATAAAAAAAAAAAAATAGTTTGATAAACTAGAAAATACGCTTTGGTATCTTGCCGAACAAAAATTGGAAAATGAATATCAGTTTTATAAAAAAAAATACTAAGGAGGAGTTTAGCTAAACTACAAAAAAAAAAAAAGAAAATGAATAATAGTTTAAAATTCAAGTTTTAATACAAAATTAAACTTTTTTTTTTTTAATTTAATTTATTGATATTTACAACTACAATAATATTACAATAAGTAAATCTGCTATATGTACAATACGACTTGAAAAGCACTTGTGTAGAAACTACCCATCGGTAGCACTCCAAACAAAATTAAACTAAAAAGTATAAAGGTATTTTCAATAAACTAAAAATAAAAATTGAGTGAGAATCGAATAAAAATCATTGTAACGAACAAAAGCGTAGGTTGCTTCATATTATTTTTAAATATTTAACTGACTAATATTGGTAAATGTATACTCATTTCCTTAAAAGAATAGCAAACTTTAAAAAAAAATGAATTTTTCTTCCATTTTCTTTTAATTTTAAACTTGATGAAAATAATTGTCTAATTTTTTTTATATTCTATTAAAGCGTGTTTTTAGTATTTTAAACTACTATTTTCTGTAACAATTATTAGTGTTATCCTTCTCATGTACAATTATTGGTCTTAACTCATGTGGGTGGATAATTTTAATGGATAACCTCGTGGGTGGAGGTTGGACCGTGTGGTTATGCTGAAGCCTCTGAAAACACGAATTCCTTTTACATTTTCCGATAGTATTTCCATCATCGGATCCTATAATTCCAGCAGTCCGACTTATATCACTTTTTATTTTTCATTCTTGTTGTTGCTTCTTTACCACTTATTAAAATCAATCTATCACTTATATAAAAAGATTTTAGTGAAATATTTTATCGGCGTTGCCTAGCAATGGATGGAGGAACTAATTTGTTTTAGGTACTTTGTTGCTCGATCAGTTGAGTTATAAATATTTTTAAAATTAGGCTAATCACAAAGCTGCTGATCCAGACTTCTTTAATCCGTTACTCAAAATAGATTAACATTTTTTTAATTCCAATTTAAAATTCAATCGATTTTAAAAAATAAAACAACCTACTTCTTATTCTGAAATATCGATTTTAGGACTGTTATATACAGATGATGTAATCATCAGACGGAAGAACTCATCCGCAAAGTCGTTCAATCAATCAATGACATCCGAATATGAACAAAGAGTTATATTCTCTCAAAGGATCCATGACCTAGCATATAAATGATATCAGCATATCACATGGATCGTACATAACCTTGCGAAACAGGATTATATCAGAAATAGTATACATGTTCAGAAACAACCTCTAGTGTCTCTCTAATTATCAGGTTGGTTGTAGAGGGTTAAGTGGGTGTTATCTTGCTCGGGTTTTGATGTGATTTATCTTTTCTACCGGAACATTTCCTTTATAAACAGGAAATTATTCTGCTCAAAAAATATTTAAGAGGCAGAACCCTCTGTGTTTATTTTACATTATTCTCCTTCCAGCGCATTTGCAAGATTTGTTGGGGT
Source organism: Arma custos (assembly GCA_037127475.1). Classification (NCBI taxonomy): domain Eukaryota; kingdom Metazoa; phylum Arthropoda; class Insecta; order Hemiptera; family Pentatomidae; genus Arma; species Arma custos. The sequence goes on from CM073759.1 coordinate 213,445,901, forward strand.
TCTTATGAGTGACCAGGAGTATATTAAGCGTTTAGTAGGATTAATGAAACTTCTTTATTCCGTGACATAAATGGAAGATATAAACAAAAAAGGGTTCAGCGCATGGTAGAGATTCTACTGCTTGAAGAATAACGGTTGAGCAGGAAGGTGATTTGTCCTAGATCACACTCAGCCGCCAGATTTCCCCCTTATTTTAGATACCCACTTTACAGACGCTAGGTGAGTCCCAGGAGATTCCTAGATTCTATCTCCGGCTGCAAACAGACTAAATAAAAGTCTTGCCTGCAGCGGGATTTGAACCAGGATTTTCGGCATGGCAACTTTTTTTTTTTTCAACATAGTTTCCGTGTAACTCTACATACTTCTCCCAGCGATGCTCCCATCTCTGTAACCTGTCCAAAAAGTACTCGGCGTTTTTCTCAACAAAATAATCGTTCACGAAGGTGATTGCCTCTTCATTTGACGAAAATCTTTGTACTCCGAGCGCAATTTTTATATGAGGCAACAAAAAGAAGTCGCTTGGGGCTAGATCTATTGAGTAAGGCGGATGGTCAAGCAGTTCAAACCGTAATTCGTGAATTTTCGCCATGGCAACTGAGTAGTTAGAAACGACGGATTGTGCAAACGGGGTCAATGACCTAAGGTCATTGTAGGGCGGGGGGGTGATTAGTGAGGGCGGGAGGGGGTGACCTTGGGCTAGTGGCTGGTGTTTGTGTGCACAATGTGGCAACAGTGTAAGGAATTTATTAGATCTGGCAACGTCGCATTTGTTTACATTGCGTTTCATTCATGTAGTGGTTTGACCTTTGATGACGTCTGGTCTTATATTTGTTTACTTCCGCGTCGACGCGGCCGGTTTCGTCTGTGAGATCACCTTCAGGGCTGCTTTAAGTGGTTTATAATTTATCATCGGTAGTTAACCTGGTGCATTTGAATTGGGGGTGATTGAACTTTGTACTTGTGAGATGGGTGTGACGTAATTTCATTAAAACATCGTCGCTTTGTTTACATTTGAGTTGTAGTAGGAGTGTAAATAACCTTGTGACGTAACGGGGCATTGACCGTGTGACGTCAGAGCATGAACCTGGTGCATTTGTTTGCAATGGTGGGGGTGATTGAACTTTGTACCGGTCTTGTGAGATGGGTGTGACGTAATTTCATTAAAAGAAAAACATCGTCGCTTTGTTTACATTTGAGTTGTAGTAGGAGTGTAAATAACCTTGTGACGTAACGGGGGCATTGACCGTGTGACGTCAGAGCATGAGTCACAGCTGGTCCACCTCCCCGCTTCCCAGTATGCGTTTCTCAGCAGTTCATACTTTATCTCACGGATGATAAGGCGCTGTAGTAGTGCGTAAAAATGACCTTGTGACGTCAGTTCCGTCAGAGCAGACACCACTATCGTACTTTGAATTATATTCAAAGTGATCAAGGGAAAGAATTTTACAACTCAAAGTTTAATTCTCTGATGAAAAAAAAAATACTCTATTAATCATTATTCTACTTTTACCTCAATGAAGGCTTCCATTGTAGAAAGGTTTAATAGAACATTGAAAGCGAAAATGTGGAAAGCATTCAGCTTACTAGGAAATTACAAATTTTTAGATATTTTACCCCAGATTCTACATGAGTATAATTCATCCTTTCATTCAACTATAGGTATGAAACCGATTGATGCTCGTAATAAAAAAACGGAAAAGTACTTGCAAAGCAATGTATATTCTTTGGTGCCTAAATGGAAAGGACGAATACAAAAATTTATTGAAGACGATTTTGTGAGAATATCTAAACAAAAATCGGTATTTTCGAAAGGATATTTTTCAAATTGGTCAAGTGAAATTTTTAAAATAGTCAAGGTTCAGAAGACATATCCATACACATATTTGTTAGAAGACCTGAAAGGACAGCCAATCAGTGGTTCATTTTATGAACAGGAGTTACAAAAGGTTAAATATCCAGATGTATATCTTGTAGAAAAGGTTTTGAAGAGAAAAGGAAACAAGTTGTACGTGAAGTGGTTGGGATTGGAAGAACGCAGCTGGATTGACAGAAAGGATATTGCATAATGTTGTGAAAGAAGAAAAAAAACACTCTGATATTAGACATTTATTTATTTTTTTTTTTAATCCTGTTACAACAAAACGTTTATTAAAAACATTCCTAAAATATAAAATAGGATTTTTTTATTGACTTGTTGCTGCTAATAACATGTAAAATAAAATCTAGTGATTGATAATTAATGTTCTTGTTTTTTTTTTTTTAACCTACACTTCTATGATTTAAGTAATCATTTATTTATTCATTTATTAATGTTTTAGAATTAATTAATTACAACTATTATATACTTATAACTACAATTACATATAACAATTAACAATTATATAACTAATGCAATGAATAATGGCCGTAAGGTAGCGTATCTGTATTGTTAATTGCTGTATGGCGTTTATCATCATATGGGGAAAGAGACTTTTTATTTATTAATACTGTTTGCACTTGATGTCTTTTTGATTGTATAATTTGAAATTGACTGTACATCGACTCGTAATTTCTTATAGTATTTAAATAATCTTGAAATGTGAATTCACGAACTGCACATTTTTTAATCCCTTTGGATCGTTTTATAAGTAAACCATGTTTAGTTATAAATGAATACATTTTTGGTCTTAAGCCAACGTATTCAACAATTGGATCTCCAGCTGTTTCATCTTTGAGCATTCCTACAATTTTTTTGTTTTTGTCAGAATAAGAACGATGCTCTGTCGGATAATTACTTGTATCGAAATAGTCTTTTAAATTGTTACTTATGTCGTCGTATATATCTTCTGTATTAATAAGGTATAGAAGTGAATCGGTGTCTATATAGCACAGGTTTATATTTTGCGGACCATAAGCTTTTAAGAATACGTCATAATGTAATTTGTACATTAAAACCTTTGAAAGTTCCAGTATGCTAAAACCGACATAAAGGGGCTTATCAAATACAATTTTTTCCTTCTCTAACTGGACGGATACTACATTTTCAGTGAAAATTATTCTCTCTTTGAAATTTGGCTTTTTAACTAGTTTGTTTAACGATCTTTTATTTGTTACAATTTTTAGGTCTATTCGTTTTCTAACGTTTTCCATAAATTTCCCAAAACAGGAGTTGTTCATGAGTTTGAAAAAATCTGACTCAAAAGGATTGGTAGACTTAGCTCTATGTTTGCTATTTAAATTAATGTATGGAGCCAACCAATTCTTTTGGTTAAATTTTAAAACTCTATGTATTTTTTTCAATTTAATCCCGAGATTTATAGCTTGTTTCAAGTTAACATAATGCACGATATAACGGGTTTTTGGTGTGAGTGTCGTTAGTAACTTTTCTGTAGTTTTATTGCAAGGGGGTTTTAATCTTTCGGGTAATAAAGGTAGTTGACAGTGCAAATCGTGTATGGCTTTAGGGTAATCAATGTCTACATCAAGTATGTACCCAACTTCAGAGTCATCGGGAACGTTTAACACGTCTAAATCTTCATTATGCCATTTAAAATCACTATATGGAAGGAAACAGTTCATTGCATAACCATACAAATTATTTACATCAGCATACATTAGGTAGCTAATGGGCAGATTTGGATCATAATCATCTACGTAACAATTATTTGCTTTGGCATAACGCTTGACAACTTGTGTAATACCTCCTCGAATTCCTTTTTCGATAAATAATACCATATCTAGGTCTTTTATAATGTCTAGCTCAATGTTTGTAGTTTTTAACATTGCTTCATAGCTAAGGCCCGGAAGAGACATAAAATAGGCTGGATCTAAGCGATATATATCTATACAGAGTTTACGAAATTTTTCAAAGACTTCGCATAATAAAATTACATCTGTTTTTATATACATTTCGGTATACTCTTTTAAGTTCTTTATATTGAAGGTTTTCCAAATGGTTTGAGCATGTTGATAATCAGAATTAGAAATATTTTCTAAAGTTAAATTGTTGTAAAATTTCTCTATTGCAGGTAACTTAGTTTCCTCCAACCGCGCGAAAGAATTTATGTAAGAATACGGGTAAATTCCTTTTTTTGTCAGCAATTCAACTTTGGTTTCTTCAGAAAATAACTGGTACAAATGAGGGAATGTGATTGAATGATTCACAGAACCTTTCTTCATGTTTTGTACTAGGGTGTCTAGGCTAGCTGCTAAAAATTTATAACTGTCTACGAACCTTATTTTAGTTTTACAATTTTTAAATGTTTTAGTGAAACTTATGTATTTTTCTGTGTTACTTGGAATTACAGTAACATCTCCTTCATGGTCGGCTAAAAAAGGAACAATAAAGTGCGAGTCATAACCCTGAAAGTTATGCATAAATACCGGAATAAAATTGGGAGTTTTTGCTTGTAAATTGCAATTGGAATGAGCCGCTCCAATAAACTTAGATGTTACATGATCGTGATGACGTACTTTCTCATCGTTATTTAAAGTTTTCTGGCATATAACGCATAAATCAGTAGATTGATAAATTAACTTTTCTTGCTCGGTCATTTCAGCCATAGGTTCGACATTTCCATATATTTTATCAGCTCTTTTAGCCAATTCATGTAATGCTTCCATAAACATTGACATACAGTTTTCACCGGTGAAAATTGATGGTTGTTGTTGATTAAATAATGGTATATCCGCTTTGACCATAAGTGATGCACAAAAGATTTTATGATTTTGAACTGATTTTGTCCAAGAAATTGATGGATTTTGTGAAGGACCCTCAATTGGTTCCAGATAGGATTCAAAGTCTGCATATGCTACAATTTTAATTTTTTGTGTGCATTCGAATTTTTTAAATTTGATTTTATCAGCAACTGGAAAATCCGATCTCACTGGTTTATGCGTACCGCAAAATAATAAATGCTCCTTTAATCTTTCTTCCGCGTTTTTTCCGCTTTTTGTTTTATATCCCCAGGAAATAGATGTTAAACATCTGTGACAAATTTCTTTGGCAGATTTGTCATCGGATATTTGTCTACTAACAAGCCGGCTTAAATTTGTGATGTAACAATAGTGCGAATTTCTTTCATTTTGAAGAAACAAAAGGTCAAATCTCTCCTTGTAGGTTTCTCTTTTGCTTATTCTTAAAGGAAATATATCATTTTTTTCATCTAAACCGTAAACATTAATTAAAACATTGTTTACATTTTCAAATTTTTTAATGTCTTTCATGGAAGTGGGATATGTAATACAATCGAAATTATAATTATTATCAAAATGTTCATACGACTTAGGATTGCTCGAACCAATAGTTTTGCTTAATATTGCTAATCGAAAACAATCATTGTTTACGTTTTTTACATTAATTACGGCATGCTTGTTTTCTATAACTTTTGGCAATTTAATAAATTGTTTCCCGCTGAGAGGTTTATATTTAGTTAAATGCAAGTATAGAAAGTTACATGATACAAATGTCCAACCAGAACCTTTAGCTTCAAAAGAATCTAATTCCAAGACTATTTTTTCGAATGATTCTCTAATATATTCGTCCAAATCGGTTGAAGAATCTATAACTTGCTGACTAGTCTTAAAATTCATATCGGACTTTTCCTCATTATTTTGACTTATTTTTTTATATGTACAGTCTAACTGTAGATTAACTTTAAATATATTCCATTGAGCCAAATATGATTTTAAAATCTTAATCAATTTTTCTTTGTTTACTTCTAAAAATGTTTTCGGAATTATGTTTTTATCCCGATTTTCAATATAAAAATCTAAAACTGTATTACCAAATGCAGCCTTTTTAATGCCTTGTTCATACGTGATTAAGCTACTGAGTTGTTCCTTATGATAAAGTTTATATTTCTTAGGAGAACTAATTCCTTTTTCTGCACTATTAACACTGGAGAAAGATGGTATGTTTGAATGTGTCCGTTTTTTAAATGGTAAATGAAGTTGAGATTGTTTCAAAGATGACCCAGCAGGAGTTTGGAAATTTTCCATTGCTAACGATTGGCTACTGTGGCCCACGAACGCTTGAAGGGAACTGATGCGCTTTTTTTTTTTCTCACATACAATTTTATGTCGTGAACAGCTAAAATTTGATTTAAATTCGCGACTGCAATTTGTGCACGAATGAAATTCCCATTTACATATATGAGAACTTAAATTTTGTAATAAGAGCCCACATTTTGTACATAAAACATCCATACCTTATGACACAGATACTTCCCCTAGGCCGATATTCACGCTTTTCTTATTTACTAAAACTTAAGATGTATGTATTTTTGCACTTCCCTCCGTATTTCATCTTCAATAATCCTAAAAATAAAAAAAAATCTTACTTTTTTATTCTGAAAATTAAGTATTAATAATTTTAAAATTTTAAATTAAGTATTAATTTAATTGATCGCAATAACAATTAATGATATGAAAACTCACCGTCATACTGCTCTATCTCCTCATCGGTGAAACATTCGCGGTACCTCTTTGGAAGAAAGGTTCGGATGAGTTCTCCTTCCTCTCCCTCTATGATGGCATGCAGTGATTGGCCGTATTCAGTATTTTTTAAATTGAGTTTAAGTATTTTATATGCCGCTCCCTCTTCTAATTCTCCTATTGTCTTATAGGCTGTAAGACCGTTTAATTTATTCAAAAGAGTCATCTGCAATGTTTATAACAATCATTGTTAAAATGATTCAATATTGTCAAGATTTTTATCATAATGTTAAGATTAGTTAAAACAAGTAGCTTAACAACTTACGTTTAAGCAGTGACTAGCGACAGCGGAGAGCATAACACGGAGGCAAAACAGAGTGACGTAGGCCAGTGGCTGAAGAGGGAACGCTTATAAAGACTTGGAATAGGTGGTATCATGACCATATATGGACACAAATATAACCGCTGAGCAAAGAATAATGGAAGACGGGTAGGTTGCATCGCGATGACTCATGCTCTGACGAATCTGTCATCACATGGTATGACCATATATGGGAATGGAAATATAGAGAACCGAGAATGCAACTATGCGAATGTAACTCACAGACAAGGTTGATTATTATTACCGTTTATCTGTAATATTTATAACCATTAGATTGCTATCACTATGCTAGGATTAGTTTTTGTATCATCGGATGAAATGTTTGTAGCTCTTTTGTAATAAGATGTTTTTGGCACTAATGCTGATTTTCTGTAAATATTAACAGACTTTATCTCACTTTTATCAGGGGATTCGCCCCAAACATCACTCTCTCTTCTTTTTATTCTTTTGGGCGTCGACGATATTTTAGTTATGGTCGTTAAGTAAACCATGTTTAGTTATAAATGAATACATTTTTGGTCTTAAGCCAACGTATTCAACAATTGGATCTCCAGCTGTTTCATCTTTGAGCATTCCTACAATTTTTTTGTTTTTGTCAGAATAAGAACGATGCTCTGTCGGATAATTACTTGTATCGAAATAGTCTTTTAAATTGTTACTTATGTCGTCGTATATATCTTCTGTATTAATAAGGTATAGAAGTGAATCGGAGTCTATATAGCACAGGTTTATATTTTGCGGACCATAAGCTTTTAAGAATACGTCATAATGTAATTTGTACATTAAAACCTTTGAAAGTTCCAGTATGCTAAAACCGACATAAAGGGGCTTATCAAATACAATTTTTTCCTTCTCTAACTGGACGGATACTACATTTTCAGTGAAAATTATTCTCTCTTTGAAATTTGGCTTTTTAACTAGTTTGTTTAACGATCTTTTATTTGTTACAATTTTTAGGTCTATTCGTTTTCTAACGTTTTCCATAAATTTCCCAAAACAGGAGTTGTTCATGAGTTTGAAAAAATCTGACTCAAAAGGATTGGTAGACTTAGCTCTATGTTTGCTATTTAAATTAATGTATGGAGCCAACCAATTCTTTTGGTTAAATTTTAAAACTCTATGTATTTTTTTCAATTTAATCCCGAGATTTATAGCTTGTTTCAAGTTAACATAATGCACGATATAACGGGTTTTTGGTGTGAGTGTCGTTAGTAACTTTTCTGTAGTTTTTTATTGCAAGGGGGTTTTAATCTTTCGGGTAATAAAGGTAGTTGACAGTGCAAATCGTGTATGTCTTTAGGGTAATCAATGTCTACATCAAGTATGTACCCAACTTCAGAGTCATCGGGAACGTTTAACACGTCTAAATCTTCATTATGCCATTTAAAATCACTATATGGAAGGAAACAGTTCATTGCATAACCATACAAATTATTTACATCAGCATACATTAGGTAGCTAATGGGCAGATTTGGATCATAATCATCTACGTAACAATTATTTGCTTTGGTATAACGCTTGACAACTTGTGTAATACCTCCTCGAATTCCTTTTTCGATAAATAATACCATATCTAGGTCTTTTATAATGTCTAGCTCAATGTTTGTAGTTTTTAACATTGCTTCATAGCTAAGGCCCGGAAGAGACATAAAATAGGCTGGATCTAAGCGATATATATCTATACAGAGTTTACGAAATTTTTCAAAGACTTCGCATAATAAAATTACATCTGTTTTTATATACATTTCGGTATACTCTTTTAAGTTCTTTATATTGAAGGTTTTCCAAATGGTTTGAGCATGTTGATAATCAGAATTAGAAATATTTTCTAAAGTTAAATTGTTGTAAAATTTCTCTATTGCAGGTAACTTAGTTTCCTCCAACCGCGCGAAAGAATTTATGTAAGAATACGGATCAAGCATCACTCTCTCTTCTTTTTATTCTTTTGGGCGTCGACGATATTTTAGTTATGGTCGTCACATGAACCTTGATTGCTTTTATTTAACACAAAGTTATGTTTGTATCCCGAGACACCTTATCAGATGTAACTTTAATTTTTTAATAGTATTTCCTCAAGATGAGTTAAATTTGAAACATATTTACGAAGAACATGTAAGCACTCCAGATTTAAGTTTTTCACTTTTTAAAGATATGTGTTCGTTATGTTGGAAAGATTCTTTTAGTTATCTCGTCATTGACAAAAGTAGAGACCTGAACAATGGGCGTTTTAGAAAAGGAATCGATACATTCATTGTGGATATATAAAGAGCATTCATGGGGGGGTGTAACGGCAGTCATGGACCCAAGAGTCACTCGTGAGATTATAAAAACTAGCGAGATTTTGAAAAACAAATATCAGTCTTTGAAGCGTAGTCTCCAAGATATTGAAAAAGGTCGACAAGAATTCTTTACACCCGTGCTTCAACCTCTAGAAGACATTAAACAATCAGTACAATTGTACCAGGCCAAACCGGAACTTGCATCGACGCCCAAAAGAATAAAAAGAAGAGAGAGTGATGTTTGGGGCGAATCCCCTGATAAAAGTGAGATAAAGTCTGTTAATATTTACAGAAAATCAGCATTAGTGCCAAAAACATCTTATTACAAAAGAGCTACAAACATTTCATCCGATGATACAAAAACTAGTACAATGCAAACACCTTTATCTCACTCAACGATTCCCGTTCGTGAAATTATGTCTTCAGAAGAGGTGGGCGAGTATGTTACAGACGATCCAATTTCAGAACAAGTCAAAGAATATGCTAAAACGCCAAAGGGAGAAGCCGAAGTTACGGAGCACCTCGCCGCATTTGGAAACCTGCAAAGGGAATACTTGGATAAGATGTTGAAAGGTGATAAGACACATGACTCTCGTTACGGCATTAGAGTCATGCCTTCTGGGGGATTAGCCATTGGCGACTCGACCGATGTTCAGCTTTTCGAGAACAGTGATGATATGTCTATAAACGGTGTGGTTTATGAAGGAACACCGGGGCTGCTGCAGCTACTCTACTTGAAAAATCCCGAAGGTTATAGCGAGTCCGACTTGGATAATTATAAGAATATTTTACTCTCGACCAATGGTCACAAGAGAGGCTATAGTGAGGAACAGGGGGTATTAGGAAATAGATCTGATAAATATAGAAATATAATATCGAAGTTATTCCCAACACAATCTTTAAAACAACGGCCCCCTTCTTCCGCTTCATCAGCTTCGAGCAGGCTAACTTCACTCCGTTCTCACACTTACAAACGGGGCACTGGCCTTATGAGAGCCAATAAACCCTTGTACGAGTATTGGAACGACCCTAACGAACTTGTCGATCGACTAAGGCTGTTAATGTCTTCAACTCATGCCGGGCATGAAGGACACCAAAACGAAATAGAATCAATAATTGAAGAGCTGCGAGAAGAAAATATCATATATTAACGCCAATACTTTTATATTTAGTTTCAGTATAAACATGACGATAAACAAGTTCGGAACCCACATAGCGAAAAAGCATTCAAAGTACAAAACAGCTTATTTTCCATATAACTTATTAAGGTCTGAAAAGGATATCGATGCAAGTCAGTTACGAATAATCAATATTGCAAATCCACTCGCTGCACACGATGCTGCCAATAAAGTATATTGCGATACTCTAGCAGCTACCTACACTGATTTGAAAAATTGGCCTGGTAATTATATAGACGGAAAGAGAAAAAGACTTGTAAACTTTGCACCGCCTATAAATAAATATGATGTTGTCACCAAAGAATTCTTAAGCAGTGTTGCCTTAACTTTAGTTGGAAATATATATGACTCTCTTGACAAGAGAATAACAAACGTAGGTGAGCCTAAGAAGGAATCTGATGCGGTCACACTCGGTTATCTTAACAAAATACTCAAAGAGAAGTTATAGATGGAATCATCAATATTAAAAAGAACTGTTGTAGATGAATTGCATAAGCCAGCTCGGAGGATATATCCCAGACGTAAGACAGTTTTGAAAGGAATAGATGACTTGTGGCAAATAGATCTAGTAGAAATGATACCTTATGCTCGAGAAAATAAAGGGCACAAATATTTATTGACAGTTATAGACTGCTTTTCCAAATATGCTTGGGCAGTGCCTCTAAAGCAGAAATCAGCAGACAATGTGACTAAAGCGATGGAGAGTGTGTTTCGGTCAAATAAGCAGACTCCGAAAAATATTCAAAGTGATCAAGGGAAAGAATTTTACAACTCAAAGTTTAATTCTCTGATGAAAAAATACTCTATTAATCATTATTCTACTTTTACCTCAATGAAGGCTTCCATTGTAGAAAGGTTTAATAGAACATTGAAAGCGAAAATGTGGAAAGCATTCAGCTTACTAGGAAATTACAAATTTTTAGATATTTTACCCCAGATTCTACATGAGTATAATTCATCCTTTCATTCAACTATAGGTATGAAACCGATTAATGCTCGTAATAAAAAAACGGAAAAGTACTTGCAAAGCAATGTATATTCTTTGGTGCCTAAATGGAAAGGACGAATACAAAAATTTATTGAAGACGATTTTGTGAGAATATCTAAACAAAAATCGTTATTTTCGAAAGGATATTTTTCAAATTGGTCAATTGAAATTTTTAAAATAGTCAAGGTTCAGAAGACATATCCATACACATATTTGTTAGAAGACCTGAAAGGACAGCCAATCAGTGGTTCATTTTATGAACAGGAGTTACAAAAGGTTAAATATCCAGATGTATATCTTGTAGAAAAGGTTTTGAAGAGAAAAGGAAACAAGTTGTACGTGAAGTGGTTGGGATTGGAAGAACGCAGCTGGATTGACAGAAAGGATATTGCATAATGTTGTGAAAGAAGAAAAAAACACTCTGATATTAGACATTTATTTTTTTTTTTTTAATCCTGTTACAACAAAACGTTTATTAAAAACATTCCTAAAATATAAAATAGGATTTTTTTATTGACTTGTTGCTGCTATAACATGTAAAATAAAATCTAGTGATTGATAATTAATGTTCTTATTTTTTTTTTGGGTTTTTTTAACCTACACTTCTATGATTTAAGTAATCATTTATTTATTCATTTATTAATGTTTTAGAATTAATTAATTACAACTATTATATACTTATAACTACAATTACATATAACAATTAACAATTATATAACTAATGCAATGAATAATGGCCGTAAGGTAGCGTATCTGTATTGTTAATTGCTGTATGGCGTTTATCATCATATGGGGAAAGAGACTTTTTTTATTTATTAATACTGTTTGCACTTGATGTCTTTTTGATTGTATAATTTGAAATTGACTGTACATCGACTCGTAATTTCTTATAGTATTTAAATAATCTTGAAATGTGAATTCACGAACTGCACATTTTTTAATCCCTTTGGATCGTTTTATAAGTAAACCATGTTTAGTTATAAATGAATACATTTTTGGTCTTAAGCCAACGTATTCAACAATTGGATCTCCAGCTGTTTCATCTTTGAGCATTCCTACAATTTTTTTGTTTTTGTCAGAATAAGAACGATGCTCTGTCGGATAATTACTTGTATCGAAATAGTCTTTTAAATTGTTACTTATGTCGTCGTATATATCTTCTGTATTAATAAGGTATAGAAGTGAATCGGTGTCTATATAGCACAGGTTTATATTTTGCGGACCATAAGCTTTTAAGAATACGTCATAATGTAATTTGTACATTAAAACCTTTGAAAGTTCCAGTATGCTAAAACCGACATAAAGGGGCTTATCAAATACAATTTTTTCCTTCTCTAACTGGACGGATACTACATTTTCAGTGAAAATTATTCTCTCTTTGAAATTTGGCTTTTTAACTAGTTTGTTTAACGATCTTTTATTTGTTACAATTTTTAGGTCTATTCGTTTTCTAACGTTTTCCATAAATTTCCCAAAACAGGAGTTGTTCATGAGTTTGAAAAAATCTGACTCAAAAGGATTGGTAGACTTAGCTCTATGTTTGCTATTTAAATTAATGTATGGAGCCAACCAATTCTTTTGGTTAAATTTTAAAACTCTATGTATTTTTTTCAATTTAATCCCGAGATTTATAGGTTGACGCTAACCTCAAAGGACTCACTGGTGACGTCCAGCCGACAAATGTCGACAGACGGTCTTTCTCATACCTCAAGTTCCTACTTGTCAAACGTCCCATGATAAACTAACAAGTAAGGGCAATTGACGAAGGAGCAAATTTATAATTACCTCGACACCCTGCGACGAACGGGTATGCATTAGCTCATTAAACTAAAACATGACCCCCTCGAAGCGACGATCTCACAGGCCGACAACCAGTTCACGTACAGGGTTCTATACCCCCACATCAATGTAAACAAAATACCCTAAGACACGGGAATACTTGTCAATGCGGCAGTAAATATACAAGGATAAGTGTTTTTTCTTTTAATGAAATTACGTCACACCCATCTCACAAGACCGGTACAAAGTTCAATCACCCCCACCATTGCAAACAAATGCACCAGGTTCATGCTCTGACGTCACACGGTCAATGCCCCGTTACGTCACAAGGTTATTTACACTCCTACTACAACTCAAATGTAAACAAAGCGACGATGTTTTAATGAAATTACGTCACACCCATCTCACAAGACCGGTACAAAGTTCAATCACCCCCACCATTGCAAACAAATGCACCAGGTTAACTACCGATGATAAATTATAAACCACTTAAAGCAGCCCTGAAGGTGATCTCACAGACGAAACCGGCCGCGTCGACGCGGAAGTAAACAAATATAAGACCAGACGTCATCAAAGGTCAAACCACTACATGAATGAAACGCAATGTAAACAAATGCGACGTTGCCAGATCTAATAAATTCCTTACACTGTTGCCACATTGTGCACACAAACACCAGCCACTAGCCCAAGGTCACCCCCTCCCGCCCTCACTAATCACCCCCCCGCCCTACAATGACCTTAGGTCATTGACCCCGTTTGCACAATCCGTCGTTTCTAACTACTCAACTGCTGAGGTGTGAGCCGGTGCGCTGTCTTGGTGAAACAGGATTTTCTTTTTCTGCAAATGTGGCCGTTTTTCCGCAAGTTCTGCAACCAGCTTGCCAGTAATGATGCATAGTATGCTCCTGTAATGATTTTTCCTTTTTAAAGATAATCGATTAAAAAAAACAAACAGGTTTAGCTTTTTTTGGAGCCGGTTCCTCCTTTGTAGTCCACTGTTTGGCCTGTATTTTTGTTTCGAGTGTATAATTTTGTATCCAAGTTTCTTTCTTAAATCTACACCAAGTCCGTAACCAGGAAAACATTTCGGGGGGGGGGATCAGGTCAGGATAGATGATTATAATACCATTATTCATGACCATTTTTAAAATTAGGATAAATTTGCCCATAAAAACTATTATTGGATGATGAATAATTTAAATGCAATACGCAACAACAATGCAATACTTCAATTCTTTATTTTCGATACGATTGTTAATTATTTTGAAGTTGATGGAGGACATTTTTAAGCAATTATAAATATAAGTATGCTTGTTGCAATGCATAATGATATAAAATGTGTTGGATCCTCTTTTGTGTGTGTTTTTTAAAATTTAATTTGCACTTTTTTAACCTAGTATTAATTTTTAATACTAACTAAATTTCGGGATTTCGGGGGAGGGGGGTTTGACCCCCTTACCCCCCCCCCTTGCCTAAGGCCTTGATATACAGTAATTAATCGGCGTCAAAACTCGGATTTACTGCGACAACAGAGCGTTGGAAATGTTCATTCGAACATGTTTTTGGTCTAACGTCAGTAAATGCGGCCGGCACCCAACGTGCGGACAGCTTTCTCATATCTAAATGTCACTTTAATATGTAAGAAACACGTTCTTTTTACATGTTCATTACCTCATGTTCTTGATGTTCATGTTCATAATCTCATGTTCTTTTTCATGTTGACATGGTCAGAAACTTTTATATATATATATATATATATATATATATATATATATATATATATATATATATATATATATATTTATTTATATAAACACACACATATAAACAACAACTTTACATTATTTAATTAATTTATCTATTTTTATTCTTTGCTGATTTAGGCATGGTTCAAAACAATATAAAAAACAAATTATCAAATATGTTATTGACATTTAATGCGTGCACTATCAATCTGAATTAAAACATGCAAGAGAAATAAATAAACATAATCAAGGTAACAAAAAATTAAATTAAACAATTAAATACAATATAATAATTTACAAAAACATGCATATTTACAACATATACATATATATATATATATATATATATATATATATATATATATATATATATATATATACTAGCAAACCCGGCGAACTCCGTTTCGCCACCAGATGGCTTCGTTTTATGTAACATTTCGTTTGGTGATTAAAAGATGAAAATTTTTTTTTTTGTTTTATATTTGAAAAGGAAAAATTTTATTTCATTTTACAACAGTAATGAATTCATTTCGATTACAAAAATGAAGTGTTATTTAGTTGAACTTCTCTAAGTAAATGAAAGTGAATCCAAAGTAAATACTGAATCGAAGCGTTATACGTGTCCGCAAATTATCCGTTTCATTGAAGTGCTCTTTGGTAAACCACATTTTTTGTTTTTTTGGTCTGACGTTAACACAAACAAAGTGGATGGTTTCCCAACTCGTGAACACGCAACGTATAACTGCCCATGTGAAAAACAATGATTTTCTAAATTTATCCCGCAAACACTAAGCGATTGGCCTTGCGGCTTGTTTGTTAATTGTCATTGCGAACGCAAGGCGAACTGGACATTGCAATCGTTTGAAGTCAAATGGAAGACCAGTCGGAATCATTGGTATTCGAGGAATACATACATTTTCACCTGCGTACTTGCCGTTAATAATGGTTGCCTCAATCAAATTCGGCACAAGTCTTTTTACCGAAAGTCGAGTACCGTTGCAAAGTCGCGGTGGATTCAAATTACGCAATATCATAATAACTGTACCAACTTTGAGTTGCAAGTTATGTGGTGGAAATCCTGGTAACTCCAGAGAGTTCAAAAACTCCGTTGGATAATTTACTACATCATCGGGATTTGTTGTGGAATCAACGGATTTGTTTGACCCCAAATCGCCAGCAATTTTTGATTGAATGGTGAAATTCAGTGCGTGTACATCATTATTCTTTGCGGCAAGAATTGCTCGTTGACTTAATCAAGCATAATTCTGATAATTCTCACTAATGTTTGGAAAAACGTTTTCAATAAGAGCTAATTGAGAGTCTACAAATCGGCAAAAGACTTTGGTAAGAGTAATTAATCCAGATGTCGCATCAACTGGGACTTTTCCACTTCCAATAGCTAACAATTGTTTAGAAAATTGTGCAGCACTTTGATCATTTTGAAGTTGAACTCTCATATTAGTGGTTAGCGATAATGTTTTTACGTTATTCCATAAAGGCGATGCCTTCAGGCAAGCAAATATTCATCTACAGGCGTTCCACGGGGAATTACTGACAACGTCTGCCTAAAATCTCCCGTCAACAATATCATCAAGCCGCCAAAGATGTTATTTCACCGAAGATCCTTCAGTGTGAAGTTAAGTGCTTCAAGTGATTTCTTATGTGCCATTGTGCACTCATCCCAAACAATGAGCTTGCATTGCATCAACAATTTTCCCATTGCACTGGATCGGGAAATATTGCATGTTGGAGTATCAATTGTGTTTAAATTGAGTGGCAACTTAAGCGCAGAATGTGCAGTACGACCGCCATCTAGAAGAGTCGCCGCAATTCCAGACGATGCTAACGCCAAAGCTATGTCACATCTTGATCGAATAGTGGCCAAAATCAATGAAATGACAAATGTTTTCCCTGTTCCTCCAGGTGCGTCCAGGAAGAATAGACCACCAGTATTATTGTCCACCGCTTGCATTAATGTTTTGTATACTTTTTTTGCTGTTCATTCAGCAACGGCACATTATTTCGAACGAATTCCTGGAATGTATCAACATTGTATTGCAGCTCTCGATTTAATTCTTGGTCGAATGCATCGTGCATCGATCGATTTGGCGCAATCATTCCAACTTCAATCAGTAGCTTGTTTGCAATAGTCAAGCATTGATCCTCAATCAGAATCAATCCTTCATTGTAGATTTCATCGGTTATTTGGATGTCAGGATTATTCGTTTGAATGCGCAAGCGATGCAAGATATCTTCACATATGTCGTATTTGTATTTGTTCCATAACTGAATTGGTTGTGAAGGAAAACATGTGGTGATGATAATTGCGAACAGCGTTCGTATTTGGTACGCATTTGATGAAACAACTGAATCCGCAAGTGTTAAATCCCAATGAGAATCGTTCTCCAGCAAACCCAATAGTTGACATGCTTCTCGATATGTTTGGCATTGGTGGCCATTCACAGTTTTCAAATGCGCAAATGATTTTGGTCCACGTACATTTACCAACAGCAGTCACAAATAAAAACATTCATCATTTCTAGGATGAACAGTATACATGCGACCTAGTGCATCAGTGGAAAACACCTGTGGCCAATCTGGAACTGGGGTTCCTTGTTTGCGACGTTGGAATTTCTTTGTTGATTGATTCCAAGTGTAATACTTGGGCATTTCAACGTACATCAGCGTCGCTGCGAATGGATCTGCTTCACACATTGCAAAGAAGCTAGTCAATGTTGTCGATGGTGATCTCTCAGCTCGTTGTGCCGCATTAGACTCAGTGAAGTAAACTCTTTGGCCATTTTCCAAATGCACTGCTAAATGTATAACTGTGGGATATCTTTCATGAATTTGAAATGACAATAATCGCCACAGTGCTTCATTATTACTGACGTATCTGCCCATTTGGAAGTTGCTGATTTCGTCATTCACATTTTCCGAAGCAATACCAAACACATCCATGTCGCTGCCTTTTGTGACGTACTTGCACAAATATTTGATTGATTTGGCCGAATGACAACTCTCAACGTTTGCATGTGTTTCGAAAATTCGTGATACCAGCGGGCAATATGCTACAATGAATTCATTTCCGATCTCAATCTCTTGATTTTGAACTTTAACTTTGATAGTTCGACCATTATCTTCTTTTGAACGCCGACGATAAACTGGATATCCATCGTTCCCTGTGACTGTTTCAGCAACTAACGGTCGCGGATATCGTTTTGTGCACTTTTCATCAGCCATGAAAGGCGATAATGGATTTAATGCACCACACGGTCCATGCACCATCTGTGTCGTCACAATGTCGTGTAGATGGGGATCAGTGACTGGATCAGGAATTTCAGCTGATATGATGTCATCCACTTCATTTGAATGTAATTTGTTCAGCAACCAAATTAGGATATGAGCATGCGGTAGTCCACGCTTCTGCCATTCCACCGAGTACATATAACAACGTGTGTCACCAAAAACTCGATGCTTAGTAAGCACATCCATCATAACCTTGAGTTTTTGCTGAAATACTCTGGCGATTATGTCACGGCGATCTTTCGGTTTTTGGCCCGGTTCCAACTCACGTTCAATTTCCGTCCACTTCGGATTGCATGTGAACGTAATAAATAAATCCGGAGTTCCATAATTTCGCACGTACCTCATAGCGTCTTGAGCGTATTCGTGCATGTGGCGTGGGCTTCCGATATAAGATGATGGGAGAATCGTCAGACGTCCAATATTCTGAACATCACCATTTGAATGAATAGCATCACGCAAGTGTATTTAGTCCTCAGATCGTAGCTTTGCCTGATTGAATAGGATGAACGCTAAACGTTCGGTCTCGACTTTAACATACATGTCGACAGCGCATTGCTGGAATAGCCGACGGCACTTCAGAATGACATTCTCCTCATGTGTACGAATCATCATACGATACGCATAGTAATTCATTGCGCTTAGATTTTTATTCGTTGATAAGCCTGAAAATGCAAAATTGAATGCATTGTTAATGGAAACCAATAATAGCAATAATTAGTGTGTGAATATTGTACCTGTAATTGGATCGACCATCTTCAACGTGATGTCGTATCCGTCTTGCCCTTGCCAATAAATAATTGGATATTGTAACGCATCGTACAAACGATGTGTCTCGTTTACACGATGCATGATATTGCTTCTTCGCTGAACGACAATGTCTCGCGATTTACTTGGATCGCCAACAATAATTGCAACAACATCATTAACGGTGGGTGCATTGAATCTTCGCACATGTTCACCTGTTGGGGTACAATCCGCTCTTATGACGAATTTGTGCGTATCCGATGGCATTCGTTCCAATGCTGTTTTGAATATATTAACCACAGCATTATTAGCGTGAACGCTTGCAACTGTTCAATAATTCGTCTCTTTAACTGTTGTGTTCCCTGTATATTGCACCGCACATTCAGCTGATCCACCATCGACGAAATGAAATATATTTGCAGAAATTGATGCGGTTCATCTGGTGTTGGCACCATTGAACCATGCAAATGATATATTTGTCCTTGTACCTGTAATTGCAAACAATCATTTGTTGAAGAATACGGTGTAACTTCTGATCGTGTGATGGTGTAGTGTGTGGTGTATATGTAGTTGTTTTGTGTTGCAATTCATTGTGTTGGTGTGAGTGATTGGTTATGTGGGTTGTATCTTTTACCTTGCAAGTCTGCATGAAGCCGCCTTCTCGAATGATATTAGCTCCAAAGGAAGTCATGCGAAAGCAGTTATTGTATTCAAGGATGTGTTGAAGAAAATGGCTAGAATCGGGATCACTTCCATCGAACAATGGTTTCAGTGGCTGTGGTGGTGTAAGTAATGGATCCAGTTTGCTTTTCCACTTGCGCAGCACAATCCAGCCGTTTCTCTTTTGAACTTTAACGCATTGCAATATCGGCATATAGTCGTCATTGGTCCAATATCTAAATTTTCATCATCACTGTAGTTCGCAGTGGGATCATATTGGAATGCCAAGCGATTGTATGATGCCAATGATCTTCGTGTGCTCACGCGTTTTCTCAATCGGGCATTTTCTCTTATTATATTTTGTCTTTCTTCGCTTAAGTTCTATGAATACACTTGTTGCTGGCTTGCATGTCTTGTGCGGCGGCCGATGTTCGCACGTCGTCCTCTAGGCATTTTGGACTATGGACAGAGTGGTGAATTTAACCTCAAATGCACGATCCACATAATTTACACAGTTCAACTTACCACCTTAAAGACAAATGCCTGCTGTTGAAATTGAATAAAAATTTGCACAATACACGTGATTGATTTGATGGTTTCCAATTGAAATGTTAGGAAACGAATAACTTATTTTTTTTCACAATTTCACACTGAACACCGGTTTGTCACATGAAATTAACTGAGCAGAGAACAATGAGTAGCTGTCAAACAATGTATCACGCACCGGCGCCATCTACTTAAAATATTGGTTTGTAGTACATGCTATGTATCAGAGATGGCGCTGTATGTGAAAAAAGATTTTCTCGCTTTTCTGTTGAAATTTTTCCTGAATTTGCAATTTTTTTTTGCTATAAACCTCACGGAGCCCGAGACCTTTCCAACGAATGCAAAACCGTGGAAATCGGTTTGTGCGTTCTGGAGTTATAGCGTCAGGAAGGAAAACCCGACTTATTTTTATATAGTAGATATATATATATATATACTTGCATTATCTCATTTAAAACATCTAATATGGGCCAAATAATTGACTACCATTTTATACATGCATAAAAATACAACTGAACAAAAGAACAGCCATTAGATTTTTTTATAGTATTTTTTAAAGCCTCTCTACCAGCTGTTAATTCATTGGTTATGATCGAAGAGATTATTAAAATTAAAAATTAAATTAATTAATCAGCTCTTGTTGCCATACTATTTATTTAATATTTTATTTGAAAATAAAAGATATGACCAGGACCGGGACTCGAACCCAGGTCTCCCACATCTCCGTGGTGGTGCCTTAACCATCTCGGCCATCCTTGCTCGCTTCTCGATCAGTCATATCCCTTCCTTCCACCGATCCTATATCTCCGTGTTCACGCATTTTGCGATGTATACATTGAGAGAATGTATTTATTGTATGTATGTATTTACTTAATACATTGCCTCCATACATTTATATGTAAATATTGTTCAAAAATTATTACTAATGAAATGAATTAATTATATTGGATCATTTATAACAGACATGAAAAATAGTTCCCGATAAATAAATTAGTTATAGAAAAAATAATTTCGAGAATGGTAGGCGGAACAACTTTTTAATTTTATTCGATATTTCGATTTCGATTTAGATTGTTAGATACTTCGAAATATCACATTTTGAGAGATATCAAATAATTTTTTTTTTAATAAAAGATTTCAGGGTTAAATTTAAATGACAAATATTTTGTATTGCTGTAGTTTAGTCCACTTTAACATTGCAAACACCATAAATTTATAACTTGAGATAGCAAGGCTGTTTCAAACTTATAACGAACCAAGTTTAATACTATGCATTTAAATCTGTTTTGATATAGAGTATAAAATTTACTGCATAACTAATTTAAATTGTAGTAAATTGTTCTATTCTATAGCCAGTATATTTAAGGGACGAAGTAAACCTGTGAACTTATGGAAGTTTTATTTGTAGGTATTTAATATATTTTATTAGCTTCGATTATTTAAAGATTGAAACTATTATTCCAGTACGGTGACTGTTGTATCTTGATCTCGTTTTCCGCCATGTGTTTAGGAATAGAGAGAATAGAAGGTGATATAAAGGTTATATATTCTATGTGTTATGTATTAATTCCAATTGAAATAAAGTATGTTTTCTTGTTTTGCCAAAGTGCGTGTGTTATTTTTCAAATACCGGACATTCCAAACATATTAATTGGCGACGAGGATTAAAACATCGAATAGTTCAGCATTAATGACTGCTATCAAACCGAATATCAAGATTCAAAATCGTTTCTAACCTCCGTCTACGAACGTCACTACGTTTTTCATCATACTACAGGTATCTTATTTTTCATTATACATACAGTTTACAATGGATGAGAATCAATTCAAAAGTTTTTTAGAAACGTTCTCCCAGGCACTTGCGTACAATCAAAAAGCTCTTGTAGAACAGTTGATAGCGGCCGTAGGCATTACTGGTAATGGTAATGTTGCACCGTTTGAACGATTTGAGTCAACATTGGAGAAATTCTCTTCATACCTCGAACGTTTCGAAAACTACGCCGCTATGAAAAACGTTACCTGTGATAAGAAAAAATCCCAGTTACTTTTGAGTTCAATAGGCCCTATTCAATACAACAATTTGGCCGCATTTCTAGGACCTGAGAGACCGTTGAACTCACTTGATTACAAATCACTTTCAGAGGAATTTTCGAGGATGCTGATGCCCGCTGGGAATGTTGTTGTTGCTCAACATTATTTTCTATCTTGCTACCAACAGGACTGTCAGTCCATTTCTGAATATGTTGCTACGCTACGACGTCATCTGTCAGATTGTGAGTTTCATGTCGAATGCACTGAATCTACGTGTAAGAGAAAAGTCTCGATATCTGAAGTTTTCTTGCGGGCTCAGTTTGTGCGAGGGATCCGCGACGATTGGATCCGCGAATTATTATTACAAGCTAATATTACTAAGTTTGATGACATTTTTAAAAAAGCATTGGCATTGGAAGCTTCGCGAATTCAAAGTAAGGAAATGAGTAGAATGAGCTCCTCCCTGGCTCTCACACCGGGATTTTCATCCAACTCAAGTGATGTTAACAAAATTTCACGTCGTTCAAATACAGACAAAGCTGGTTCGCGTCCTCACCACCCCCGGGACACCACTCCAAACTCGCGTCGTCGTCCTCCATCACGTTCGCGGGATTTTTATCGCACATTGGGAATTGAAAATTTATGTTTTCGATGCGGGAAAAGTTCTCATAAATCAAATGACTGCCAAATCGACCGAGAAAAACTAAGATGCACTTCATGTTTCGCACAAGGTCATGTTTCAAGAGTGTGTATCAAAACCTTATCTAAATTACCTGTTGATTCTAAGCAAATCGGACATGAATCTGACGAAAGCCACTCTGATCATTCAACCCAGTCTTACGGATGCAATGCTATTACACATGTCTCGTCTAGCGTAATTGATTTATATGAACTCAATGCCTGCTCAGGGAAGTATATCATAACTGTGTCTCTCAACAGTAAACCTTTCAAAATGGAGGTGGATTCTGGTGCGAAATTCTCTATTCTGCCGGAAGACAAATTACAACAGCTTAACCTCAAAAAAGACCTTTTACCGGCGCATATTAACTTCAGAGCTTTTTCAAAGGACATCGTCCCCTGCAAGGGTAAAATAAACGTTGCAGTAACCTATAAAAACAAACGCATTTTAGCCGACCTGTACATTGTTCCACCTGGCCATGACGCTCTTTTGGGTCGCGACTGGATAAGGAAGCTTGGACTAGAACTTAAACAGATCGATGCAGAGATGTCACTTAAAAATGTTCCTCAGGATTTCACAGATTTCTACGCCTTAAATGAGGTTGGCATTCTTAATGAGTTTCCTGAGGTATTCGAGGAAAAAATTGGGTGTGTCCCAAATTGCAAAATTTCCTTGACATTGCGGGAAAATGCCAAGCCAATCTACACCAGAGAACGCACAGTACCATTTGCTCTTCGTGCTCGAGTGGAACGGGAGCTTGACTCACTTGAAAAATCTGGCATTATTACACCAGTGGCTACGAGTGATTGGGGATCTCCCCTTGTTGTAATTCCAAAACCAGATGGAGGAGTCCGACTTTGTGTCGACTATAAATGTGGTGTAAATGAGCGCTTGGTTTCTGCAAATTTTCCTATTCAACGAGTGGAGGATGTTTTAAGTAGCCTTCGTAATTCCAATTACTTCTGTAAACTCGATTTGTTCAAGGCATACCTGCACCTCCCGGTAGATGAACAAAGCAGCATGATACAAACCATTTCCACCCATAGAGGGACATATAAAATGAACCGACTAAGTTTTGGCATTAAGACTGCCCCGTCAGAGTTTAATAGAACTATTTCTCAAATCCTGGGGGGCCTGCCCAAATGTGCTGTATACTACGATGACATCCTAGTTCACGGATTTTCCTTGGAGGAATGTCAAAAAAACCTTCGGCTATGCCTCAGAAGACTGTCAGAGTATGACTTGCACCTTAATAAACACAAGTGTTCGTTTTTCACTACTGAAACTGACTACCTTGGCCATGTCGTTTCGAGGAATGCTATCAGAAAAAATCCTCAAAAGATCCAGGCTGTCTCCGCACTACCACGCCCACAGAATGTCGATGAAGTTCGTAGATTTCTAGGTATGCTTACCTATTATGCAAGATTTATCCCTGATTACTCAACGACTTCATTTCCCTTACGAAATTTGCAAACTAAAGGACACCGTTTCAAGTGGACCAAACAATGTGAAAATGCCTTCCTTAAACTCAAAGCAGAAATGTGCAGTGACAGAATTTTAGTTCCTTTCGATCCAGCACTGCCTGTTATTTTAACCACAGATGCTAGTCCGGTGGGAGTTGCAGCAATTCTTAGCCATTCTGTAGACCGACATGAAAAACCCATAGCCTATGCATCCCGTGCCCTCACACCGTCAGAAATGAACTACAGTCAACTTGACCGGGAAGCACTAGCTATTGTGTTTGGAGTCTCACGATTCTATAACTATATCTACGGGAAACATTTCTTTTTGGTTACTGATAATCAGCCACTTTCCCGGATTTTTGGACAGAACCGAGCTTTACCACAGATGACTTCAGCCAGACTACTTAGATACGCCTCATTCCTTTCAGGTTTTGACTACACAGTTCTATGCAAGAAGAGCAAGGAAAATCAGAATGTGGATTGTTTATCAAGGGCTCCTCTCCCGAATTCGAGTAAGACTGCAGATATTTCAATCAATGATGAGGTGAACCTTATTCATTTTGAATCAGTTTTCCATGTTTCCAGCACTTCAATAACAGCTGAGACCATCGCTGAGGCGACATCGTTGGACTCGGATCTCCAGAAAATCATCAAGGATCTGCAAACGGCATGCCAAGACTCCCCTTACTCTATTTCACATGGAATCCTATTCAGGTTGGATAGAGTGGTTATTCCAAAGCTTCTTAGACCCGCCATATTGAAAGAACTCCATGCCACTCACGTTGGCATTACAAAAATGAAGCAACTGGCTAGAAGGTATGTGTATTGGGAAGGGTTAGATAAGGAAATAGAACACACCGTCCGAGGGTGTTTGGAATGTGCGCCATTAAGAAACAACCCACCAAAAGTCACAGTACACCCATGGGACGATCCGAATGCCAACTGGGAACGCCTTCACGTAGATTACGCTGGGCCAATGAACGGTTTCTACTTTTTCCTGTGCATTGATGCGAAGTCCAAATGGCTGGAAGTTCGCGTGGTTCGAGACGCTCCGACTACTAAAGTGACCATAACCTTATTGGACGATATATTCTCCAATCATGGATTCCCTAACCAGATTGTATCGGACAACGCTTCTATTTTCACGTGTAGTGCTTTCGAACAGTATTGTAAAGATCGAGGGATATCACAACGCCTCATTGCTTCTGGACACCCAGCAACCAACGGACTCGCAGAGCGAAGTGTCCAAACTCTGAAGAGAAGGCTAAAAGCCACAGCAAGCGAACCTGGAACTATGTCTGAGAAAGTGAAAAGAATCCTTTTCCGTTACAGAGCAACTCCCCTTTCATGTGGGTTTTCACCGGCAGAGTTATATCTAAACAGGAAAATGAAGATTATACTAGACCTTGTTTTTCCAACCAGACAGCAGAAATCGACCAGCTCTACTGATTGCAGGCGATCGTTGAAAAAGGGAGCTAGAGTTCAAGCTCGCCTTTATCAGAACAATAGGGATACCTGGTGTTTTGGAACAATCGTCCAGTGTTTGGGCTCTCGGCATTATTTAATTAAACTTGACTCTGGGCGCACCCTAAAACGCCATATCAATCAACTGATTTCTACCGATGTGCCTGAACCACAGGATATTCCTCAATCTCAGGGAAACAGTGTTACGTCAGGAAGAAGGAACCGCACAACTTGCCATGTTACGTTCGACGTGCCTCAGCAATTGCGTAAAATGCCACCAATCCTGGACAAATTCAAAAAATCAATTGATGCGACGTGGGAGCAGAACCAAACCCCTACTGCAGACTGGCTACCACCTACACCACAACTGATCCTGGATCGGACTACCTCTGTGAATGAACCACCCGAAGACTTGGGTGTTGTTTTGGACCCGGAACAGAATTTAACTCCAACCACCCAGACTACAGGTAGAAATGAATTAATGCAGCCTTCGCTAGAACATCGCAATGTGACTCCTCGAATTAAAGCTCGCCCTCAAAGAGAAAGACGTCGACCAGCATACCTCAAGGATTATGACTGCAACAACCAAGATAAAGCTGAAGATATTGAATAGTACCTTGCATCATGGCTTTTATATATATATATATATATATTTTATTTTTATTTTTTTGTATGACACCTTCCTCCCTATTTTTTTTTACTTCTCTATCTTAGTTTGTTCTTTCTTTTCAAGTGGCGGACGCCTGCCTCACAGTTTATAAATTTGTTGTACTATTTTGCAGGACATTATCATAGAATGTTCCTTTTTAAAGTGGCGGACGACTGTTGTATCTTGATCTCGTTTTCCGCCATGTGTTTAGGAATAGAGAGAATAGAAGGTGATATAAAGGTTATATATTCTATGTGTTATGTATTAATTCCAATTGAAATAAAGTATGTTTTCTTGTTTTGCCAAAGTGCGTGTGTTATTTTTCAAATACCGGACATTCCAAACATATTAGTAATAAAGTTTGAGTAATTATACACAGACAAAATAAAATCATACTTGAATTATTAAGTGGAATTAATATATAGATATAGCCAATCTATTATTTTCATAATTAATTTGTTTATTTATTGTAGAAATAATATTGATTTTATGTAACCCTGTTTAATATTTCTGATAAATTACATAACAAAACATTACTTTATTTGGTCCGATAATACATAGGATTAAATGATATATATATATATATATATATATATATATATATATATATATATATATATATATATATATAGTAGTTCTTCAGATTATTGATTCTAGGTCAATTATAAATTTAAACTATTCAATTCCAGTTTCAAGGATCCTCTTCAGTATTTAATTTCCTCTTAATCTAGGGTGAGTCAATATCGCAATGAGATTGGTTGCTGAATTTTTAATTTTGATAAATTTGTTGGCTTAACAAAGATTTTTGGGAATTACAGTGGCTCCCAGTCAAAATGATACACCAGGATATTAATAGATATCTTTGAATAAATAAATAGTTCAAATTATATTACATTAAAAACAATAATTTATTGAAAACACTTAACATCCTAGAAGTGTGTACTTTGTATATAAACATTTAAAAATAAACAAGGATTTAATAATAAAAATAAAACATATCTGTTTAGGATTACTTATCTCACAATGAAAATGATACAACTCAATTTTTCCCAATATTTGTTTACCTTAAACTATTTTACTTTAGTTAAACTCTTGTGTCGAAAGTGTTTAGCTCTTTTAAAAGCGAGTTGTAGAAAATATGACGTTTTTTTTTATTTTTTACGAAAATGTTGTGTAAAGTTAACACACAACGTTTAAAGAACTTGAGTTGGTTATTCAATATTTTAATGACGGGAAATCTTTAAATGAAATAGCCGAAATTATTAAGAAAACCCGTTCTACTGTCCAGCATATAGTGGAGAGATTCAAGAAGGAAAAGCGCATTGTCACAAAAAAGTTAAAAACACTAGAAAAATTTTAACTGATAGGGATGAGACTTGGATCGTCAGAGAAATAAAAAAAAAACATGTTTGAGTGCACTCAAAATAGCCATGGAACTATTTAAACACTTAGGTAAAACAGTAAGTGCAGAAACAGTGCGGCGTGTCCTAAGAAAAAACAAACTTCATGGGCGAGTAGCTCGGAAGAAACCTTTCATCAGTAAAAAAAATCAAAAAGTTAGGGTGCAATTTGAAAGTTAATATTTATTGAAGGACCCTGACTTTTGGAAAACTGTAATATTTTCTGATGAAAGTAAATTTAATAGTTTTGGGTCCAATGGACGTTGCTATGCGTGGAGGAAACCAGTAGAAGAAGTAGCGAAAACAAATTTGCACACAACTGTGAAACATGGGGGTGGGGGTGTTATGGCGTGGGGTTGTATGGCGGCCTCTGGTGTGGAAAATCATTTTATAGATGGAATAGTTAACAAGCATGTTTACGTAGAAATTTTAAAAGGAAACTTGAAACTAAGAGCGGAAAAGCTGGGGCTATAACTCTTAATAACTGGGGCTCAAAGACAAGATTTGTTTTTACCAGGATAATGACCCGAAACATTTTGCCATGTTAGTTAAGGAATGGCTCCTTAATAACTGCCCTAAAGTTATTAAAACTCCAGCACAGTCATCAGATCTTAATATGATAGAACACCTATGGGCAAAATTGGAGATATAAATTAGAAAACATACTATTTCTAGCAATGAAGAGTTAAAAAAATTATCTCCTCGAAGAATGGAACAAGGTAAGCCCGGAATTCACCAAAAAATTGGTCAACTCCATTCCAAACAGGCTAAATGAAGTGTTCGAAAATAAAGGCTTGCCTACGAGGAATTGAACTAAATTAATACTATTCAAACATTAATAAGAAGTGAATTGTACCGTTATGACGTTAAGGTGTATCATTTTGACTGTGATGTGAAATTCTTATTCATATTTTGTTTGTCAACTTTTTTAAATATTAAAAGTTGAATATTTTAAGTTTTTTGAGTTTGTACACATTAAACATTGATATAAACAAATATGTTGATAAATTTCTGGTTTTGTTTCCTATAACTATTTAAGTTTTTCTTTATCTCTACAGTCACTGTATGTACTAAGAGTATTCCCAAAAGGTTAATAAAAATAACTCAATAGTCCAAATTATTAATTACACATAATTAAAATGATGGATTGAATTATTAAGGGGTGCAGTCAATGATAACACAAAATATATTAAGATAATAAAATGTTAAAAAGTTTTTATTGTGATTTCATTTATGTTTGTATTTCATTTGTTATATGATTGAGTTGAACTATAATCATTATCATGTGATCAGTAAAAAAAATCCAAATCATATAACAAATAACATACAAATACCATAATTTTCTCTTATAACAATTATACAAAAAAATACTCCTATGTCATTATCTACATTTTCACCAAGTTTTCCATTCCTATAATGTCTCCCCATTTATTACATAGTGCACCTTACTGTTTACCTACTTTTTCTCATTAGTTATTTCATAATTGATCTCTCTCTCTCTGTCTTTATTTATTATTGTTGTTATTGTCTATTCCAGAGGTTCTCAATCTTTTTTGGTTTGAACTTCCCTAAATAATCGGATTTTTTCCATGGCGCCGGGGAGCCACGGTACACACTTTGGGAATCACTGGTCTATATAAAATCTGTTATTCTTACTTGGTACTGCAATTATTAATTTTTTAAATTTTTAATGTAAGTTTATATAGTTATTGTATGTTTCTTTCCTAGCCATGAATAATAACAATTTTATTTATTAAAAACTGCCTGCATATTACAATTATTATACTTTGAAATTCAAGGGCATCTAAACAAAACTTAAGAAATAATTGATACTGGGACAATTTTATTAAAATAGTTATAAAAATAATAGAAAAAAAATAATTTCTAAAGCTTTCTAGAAAAATGGCGAATATTCAGAAGTCATGAAAAATAAATGGAAAGACTTCCTAACTTGGCATCAGGTATACCAACCACTAATAGAATAAAAAAAACGAAAACAAAATGAGTTTATTTAATAGGTAGTTTCTTTTTCCCTCTTTCGCTTAGTTTTAGACATTTCTTAGTTTATGGAGATCTTTGCATTAGCAAATAAATGAAAAACTTTATTTTATTTAATTAAAAGATAGTTTAATTGATATAACTTTTGGATGAATATAATTTTTTAATATTTAATTTATCTCAAGGTTGAAGTATATAGTATTTAGGGACTATCTGCAAAGAATAAATTAGTCATCCTAGACCATGGCATTAATAATTAAAAAAAATACTTAAGTTTCTTCGAGAAAAGTTTATCCTAGTCAAAGATAAACTGTTCCGTGATAAGTTATTAACACCAAATGAACGATTAATATAAATTGACTTTCTAGTTAAGGATTTTCTAAAGTAAAAGGTACTTTAGTGTGCTTAGCCTTTAGCCCTCCACTATTCCCCTAAATAGGTAATTATTTATTTAGGTATACAACTCTGATTATTTATATATACAAAAACACATCTTGCTAAATAATTTTTATGACAGAAACATGTTTAATTTGTCTCAAAAGGTGAACATATAGTCAGTACATTAATAGTTTTTTTCAGTTAAGATTCATTCATCGCGAAATCAAAATCACGAGGAACAAATTAAAGAGATATACAACAGAAGTACAGAAAGAATATATATCTTTTGGATTGTTTGTGTATGTTTTATTTTTTAAAAAGTAAGAACTCTATAAATTCATACCTCCTACATACTTTCTCATAATCCAATCCTATCCTCCGACAGGTCATTCAAAGTAAACCATAATAATGCATTTTCATCCCTCTTTCCTCAATCTGCTGGTGTTCATCAAGGCAGTATCTTCGGCCCAATCCTCTACACAGTTTATACAGCTCACGTCCCAACCCATCCTAATACTAATCTCACTACGTATGCGGATGTCACATGTCTATTATCAGTCAACACCGGTCCAGTTATAGCATCGCATACTCTTCAATCCTATATCACTGACCTTGAAAAATGGTGTCAAAATGGGAAGATTGGATATAATAAAATCAATTTCCACTCTTGTCCTCCTGTATCGTTTAATAACAATAACCTGACTCCTTTAGGAAAAATTCGTTATTTAGGGCTACAATTTGGCAAATGTTTAACTATGAATTCTAAGACTAAGCTGAAATAACCAGAAACAGCTTGCCGTTTCAGGCTTCTTAAAATTTTCTAGACCCTAGACGACCTAAGCTCCGTCTTTTATATTTCCGTATTTAATTACAAAAGATGTAGATGAAAATCATAAGACCCATCTGGACTTAAGGAGTAAAGCTTTGGGGCTCCACTAAGCCATCGGATTCCTCTCTTATTCAATCCTTACAATCCAAAATTCTTCGTTAAATCCTCAATGCTCTTTACTTTGTTACGAACAAAGCAATCCATAATGAACTTAATGTCCTATATGTTACTTTTGGCCCGAATCCACTATCATCCATTCCATGCCAAATTTTATTCCCACTCCTACCCATTCGTTTCAAACTAAACAATCTCTCAAGTTCCTGATAATCCTCCGAGGTATCTGAAAAGAAAATGGCTATGTGACCTTCTAAGTTAAATTTGTTATTAGAGGACTACCATTGGGTAGTTTCTCTACTTGTCTTTATCTCGTGCCATTACTTATCTTGCATTATATTTAATTGGTGTATTCTATTATACCGTTGTAAATTTCAATTTTCTTCTAATATTTTTTTTTACAATGTGGAAATCTCAATAGATACCAGAGGCCAAAAAATCCTTAGATAGTGTGGGACTCCAACCCACTAAAACCACCTTGTTGTGCAACAACTGAGCTAGCCCAACAAGTCGCTCCTCTTTCAGTTGGAAAATCTCGGGTGTGGGATATACCCATTGACTGATCTCCCAAGTTAGTTTAATTTTTCTTTTGTTTGGAGTTTTAATTTAAGCCACCTTATTTGATGCAAAGCCTCCTCAGCTATGCTCTGCATTTCTGGGTTTACGTGGATTTTAATTTTTTCATTGTGACTATTCGCAAACCTTCCAATCTCTTCTCTGACAGTTTACTTTGAGGTCCCTATGCAAATTATCGTTTCTGACTTTATTTTGGAATGTCTGGATTATTTGCATGTAGATTTTTTTGGTACAACCCCAGAGCTATACTTACGAGCTAAATTAATTATCTATGGATCGATTACAATGATTTATTGTGGAAAATAATAAATCATGATCATTTCGTTTTTACTTGATATATTTATTTTTTAAGGTCCTATATGCTGAATTAGAAACAGTTTTAATGTCCTGTTTATAATACGAAGTTATAGGCTTGTTCAACATCGTATTAGTCAATTTATAATTAAAAGTCAATTAGTAACAGTTAGTTCCTATGATCGTCCTAAGGTGCAAAAAGAAAATCAAGTATCGGAGAGAAGCCGCAAAAAGAGAACGAATACTTTTTTTAATAGACTTTCCTGTGTCACGTTCCTTGAAACGAAATATTGTTTCGTTTCACATGAAATGTCCGGTTTCATTCTGGCTAAAATTCAAAATGGACTTAAAGGATTTCTTGTGTGTTCTTTGTCTATGTTTACAGTTTGTAATGAGCTCTTACAAATCTTCTCATGCTCCATGACAGACAGTGGAGATCCGAGCAAGCTGGATTACGAAGTCCTCCCCCACCTGCCTTATCCCAGATTTATCTCCAAGTCCTTTCAGACTTAATTTATTTGTTCAGAAATTTGAAAAATTCCTTATGGGTAAAAAAATTTAAAATTATTTTGAAGTCAAAAATGCATTTTCAGAATTCATTTCAGCACGAAACACTGAATTTTTAAGTTCTAGTATTGAAAATTAGGGTAAATATTTATTTGGTTTACTAAATAACCTTCCCTTTGAAAATTTCATATGAAACGACCCAACGAATCCTTTTTTTTTTAGATTTCAATATAAAAAAAATAAACCTTAATAATAAACGGGTAGATTTTTTTTCTTTCAAGGGTATTGGAACCTCCCCTTTGGAATTTTCTCTTATTGGTTCAGTTTTAATAAAAGAAAATTGGTTCGGACTAAATTCTATTTCGGATTCATGTCCTTAGAGAAAAAAGAAAAAACAAATAACAAGGAAGGATAACCGACTCGTTTTAGGCAATAGCAGATTGGGAGGGAATAAGAAAGAAGAGGGTAGAACTCGTTTGAATAACAACGGCCATGTCAACTTTTTGCTGAGGGTCCTTCCTTTTTGCCGGAGTGTGGGGACTAGGTCCGAGGTCTGGGTCCGAGCCCCGCTAAGGAATATTTATTTCTCTTCATAAAGGACCAGGATTGAGTAGGTAATTGTTTCTGTCTGCCCTTGTTTTTATCCGACGGTTTATTCGTAACCATTCCATCAATGCAGGAGTTTTTTATTCCTCTAATTTGTTTTTTTATTTGTTGTCCCAGAGTACACTCTACCTCAAAAAACCAATTATACAAACTTGAAATTCTGATTTGGCCGATTTTCCTTAAATTCAAACTTAACAGAAGTGCCATAAAATCTTATAACCGTCCATGTATGTATCTTTTGTAGTAATTGTTTTGAGAAAAACACTCGCATTCGATATAAATGAGTTCCTTTTATTAAGGAAGCACGAATCTTCTCCTAAATTGCTGAAACATCGACCGATATTTTTTCCCTTATTTTTGAGACTTAAGGATTCTTTTCATTTATGTGCTAAATGATATATTTAACATAACACCGATAAGTTTTCTTTGTATATCTGAATATTCTCTATATAAGGAAGATTACTATTTAATATTCTATTACTAACCAATATTAATAAGATAGATAAGAGTAGGAGCGGAGTGTGCCCAAAGGTGCTCGGTTCAAATCACTCTCGCTGGCAGACTAACTCTGGTCTCTAACAGATTATGTAAACTGTTGGAGACCAGAGTTAGTTACAACAAGCAATAGTTGAGTGACAGGAGGAGCTTCTGTGTAAAGAGATGACAATAAGCTCTACCAAGAGTAAAGTACTCGTAGTCTGTAGAGAGGAGGAAACAGACGTGCATTTCTACTGCAAGGGAGAAGCGATAGAAAGCACTAATGACTTAACTTACCTGGGAACAATTATTGTCGGAAAGGACAGAACAAGAAATTTCCAACAGAATAATAAAAGCTCACCAGGTATATTATCAGATTTGCAACACTGTAGTGGGTAAACGAGAGGTAAGTAAACACATAACCCGAATTACCGCAGTAGATATGAAGAAACCTCCGCAGAGTCGCTGGCAAAACAAGAAGAGACTGGGTGAGAACTCTAAGAATAAGGGAAGAATCGAGAATTCCTGCGTTAAAAAGATTCCTTGCAGAAACGGCAGTTGAGGTGGTTTAGACACATTTGCCGAATGAGTCATGATTGAAACTCAAGGAAGCTAGACTTACAGGCACGAGACCGCGTGGAAGACCACGAACTTCGTATAGAGAATATGTTCGTAAGTTGGGAGAGGAGAGAGGTAAAACACTAGAGCAGATGATGATGTTGGCACAGTTGGGTAGAGACTCCTCCACACTGAAAGGTATACGGAGGAAGTGAAAGAAGAAGAAGAGACCGGAGATGGATCCTATAGGACCTATGACCTTCCTGGGGCTCACCCAGTCTGTATAAAGTGGGTACCCAAGATAAAGAGGCGGCTGAGCGTGACCTAGGACAAATCACCACCCTGCACAACCTTTTCCAAGAAACAGTACAGTCTCAACCACGTCCTGAACGCAAGACTCTCCAAGGGTTGTGGTAGTACAGGTTTTTTATTTTATTAATAAGGCAGATACAGCGAAAACATATTTTACCTATATTTATAAGTAAATATTCAAAATTTCAATAGAGAAATAAAGAAAGTATTAGGATTTGAGAACGAAAAATCGAAATAAGAAACTGCTATGTTTTATACTCTTAAATATATTTTAAATATTCTGATTGATTTTGGGATGCCAGAATATCATTTAGGATGATTACTCAAATTATTAATTATATGCCTTAGTCTTAATTGGATTCTTTTCCAGAGGTCTATTCTTGTGTTTACCAATTTACTCAGTAAACCTTCAATGTATTATTCATAAATAAATAGTGTATCTGGGGTATGTAAGCACCAAAAGAATTATAATAATTATAAATGTTTCTATTTTGCAGAGAAAAGATATGTTCAGGACCGGGATTCGAACTCGAGTGTCCCATGTTTCCGTCATGGTACTCTACCACCTGAGCTATCCTGGTTCGTACCTCGGTCAGACAAATCCAATCTCTTCACTGATCCCATATTATAGTGTAATGGCCCTTCTCCCTGAATATATTAAATAGGCTCAAAAAGGTTCGTGGACCGAAAAGTAGGAGAAGAAATAAGCCAGTTACAAAAATAAGGGACCCAAAATAAAATATATTTTCAAATTATACATATATATACATCCACATATCTGATACATGCCTGGAGAGAGGTACTGGTTCTTGGGCGAGAGCTGAGACGAGATTTAGGGAATTAAAAAGAAACCGACATCAGTTAATTCCTCCCCCTACCATTACTCTCGCTTGGCCGTAAAATGAAATTTTATTATAACATAACATCGCAAATCCAACATTAAAAACATTCTAGGTTAAGGTACAATTGCTAATGCTTGATTCTATCTATTCTAAAGTACATCAAATGAAACATGGTGTCTAAAGTTTATAATAATTCTTTATTAAAGTCTAAAGTTTTTTAATAATTTATGTGATCACCACAATAGATTCCATATAGATTATAATAATTATAGGATATTAGTTCAATTTGAAATACGATTGATGATTCAATACCTACATATATTTTTAGATATACACTTAATGATTCAGATGTACTATATATAGAGGATTGCCATAAAACAGATAACAGACTTGATTTACGACTTATCTGTGAAACAGGGGTACATTTAGAGTTCTTCTTGGTGAGGTTTGTCTTCCGGCTCGCCGTTTTCCGATACTCCTCGCCCAGAATCGTTCGCCTGCCTCCGTCTTTTTTTCGCTTCTTCCTCTTCGAGATCTGTTCAGGGAGTCCTTCTAAGAGTGGAGTCTTCGAGCCCCTCTTTTCTTATATCTTCAATCACCTTGACCAGTAAGACGCTTCTACCTGCGCGACCTACTGCTCGCAAGCCAACAATGCTTTTTGTGAAAAAAACATATTGATGATACCACCCGTTAAAATTCATAGCAAAGCTTTTTCTTAAAAAAAAAAAACACATAAAAATTGGATATTTCGCTAATGGCTTCTTGTAAGTAATATTCCAGGTAATGTCCAAAAACAATGTTTTTTGCTTTACCCAATATTAAATTTCAGTCTAAATTTGCCGCCCTATAAGTTCAGATGTCTTTGATGGGAACACTTGTTTTCCTTTTAGATGAGATAATTATGTTTAGTTTAATAAATTATATATATATATATATATATATATATATATATAGATTAGATAAGCCTATAATAAAAATAATAGAGTTAAGTAATAATTTCCATTAATTAAATAAATAATGCAAACTTTTATTGCTTAAATCGAATGAGGGTTTTTTTCTGTAAGAAAAATGTTGACAGAAAGAAGAGCTAGAAACATTATCCAGAGTTAGTAGATGGAAAGAGGGAAATGTTCTGCTAGGTAAGAGATCTCCCTCCCTAAATTGGATTTATGCCTGCCAGTCTAGCGAAATAGATCGCTTCCCGCGGTTTTGCGATATCTACCTCGAAAATTTCCTGGGCGGTCTCAAATCTCTCACTCAGTTTCCTTATTACTTCGAGCTACGTGTGAGGACTGTTATATTCCACTCAGTTAAACTTAATTCACGAAACCTGTTCAAGTGCAACATTCTACCAATTATAGCTACTAATAATGCATTTTGGATTAACATTTGAGTTACTTTTTCAACTTTTAGGTAACTTTTTGTCTTGTCAAATTTAACTGTTGCTGAAGCGTCGGTAATTTCCTTTGAGTCTTGATGGTTGTGGGATGCTGTTTCTGGTTGGTGCATTTTTTTATTTTGTTATAATTTATTTATTAAAATTGTCAACATTCCTATATGAATGGAAAAAGTAAACAAAATGAATAATCTGTGTATTTGTTTCACTATATTTAATTATCCTTCTTCGTAAGATCCCATAAGAATCCCATTGACCGGCCTTGCATAAACTGCATGATTAATGTCACCCCTAACAAAGGAATGCAGTGGTGACAGGTTGGAGAGCGACACAAAGCCACAGGACAAGTCACAGGTCCTGCACTACCAATCCATTGATCGAGATGGATAATTTTTAGCCATTGTCTTGGATCTCTTCCGTAATGAGCAGGACAACCATCTAATTGAAGCCACATGAAGGATGGAGTAGAGAGGGGTTCGATGGCTTAGTGAAGCCCCAATGCTCCACTCTTTGGGTGGGTCTTATGATTGTCATGTAAATGATTATTTTGTAATTAATTATGAGTTTAGAGCTTTTGTACAGTAAATGTTTAAGAAGCCTGAAACGGCGAGCTGTTTCTTGTCGTTTCAGTCTAGTATGGGGATTCCATGTTAAACGTTTTTAAGTGTAGTCCTGAGTACCGGCCCTGTTCTATAGGAATCAGTGGGATGTTATAAAACGATACAGGAGGACAGGAAGTCATTGGTTTACGATGAAGGGTAAAGGTGATTTGACAGGATTTGTGTAAATTTACTTTAATGATTTTGACACCATTTTTCAACATCAGTGATATGGAATTGAAGAGTATGCTATAACTGGATAAGTATTGACTGTTAATAGACATGTGTCATCAGCATACGTGATAAGGATAGTATTGGGGTAGGTTGGGATATCAGCTATATAAACGTGAAGAGGATTGGACCGAGGATACTGCCTGAGGAACACCAGCAGATTGAGGAAAGAGGGGTGAAAATACATAATACACGTAGTTATGAATAAACTGTGTGGAGATATAGGATTGGATAATGAGAAAGTATGTGGGATGTAGGAATATGAAAAGTTTGTAAAACAGCCTAGGGTGCGTATTAAGACAAATAAAGCAAGTTTTATTTATTTACTATGCCTAAATAATTCATTGCAATGAAAATCTTAGGTGTAATAAATTTTATATTTAGACTTGTATGTTATTTAATGTAATTCACTAAAAGCTTATTTGTTCGCTGTAAGCACATGATTTTGAGATCTACATAGTCTCGAGAGGTCACCGGAATGTGGAAAGTGGAAAGAACCATGAATCTCGAGAACCATAAGTAAATATATACATATATATATATATATATATATATATATATATATATATATATATATATATATATATATATATGTATATATATATAGATATACATATAATAAAATATATTTATACTATTATAGCTTAGATAGTATCACAGACATAAAGTTTAAATCTTAAAATAAAAAGATAGTGATTTAATGACGGAAGGCACCATAGAGTCTGGAAATTGCAGTAAAACGGCAGTAAGGGCTTTGCGGCTCTAGAAATAGTTGTCATTATCGCAATGTTTAATCTTCATTTCTTCAAAAATTCACTTTAACGATTAAGAAGTTAATTTTAATCCTCTAATTTATTTTAATCAACTTAAAGAATTATTTTTTGATAAATTTAATTAATTATGAATTATTTACTTATTGTAGTATCCAGAAACTGAAATCTAACAGATACTAATAGTTTACGTCTCTCTGGTGTATTTCTATATTTTTTCTTCCATACGATGCTTTATTTTTTTTATTTGTTTTTAGATTAATTTATTGATATTTACAACTGTAATAATATTACAAGTAAATCTGCTAATATGAACAAATGACATGAAAAAAAAACACTTGTGAAGAAACTACTCATCGGTAGCACTCCAATAAAGTTTTATAGTAGAAGGTCTCGAGGCCATCTTCTTTTCAGGCGCCTTTTAGGGTTATCAGGAATAGTATGGGAAGCAAGTTGAGAGACTAGTGGATTGAAGTGTGTATAGAGCTTGTCATGGAAGGATGGGTATCTAGTTTGGGCGAAATCAGCAACATATGGGATATTAAGATCATGATGGATGAGTTTGATCCTACAATAAATTAAAATAAATCAGGATAAAACCTAAGCTATATTATTGACAAAGAGACGACCGGATAGTAAACAGAACTTCTGTAACTTGGGCAACGCATACTAAATACTTAGGGCTTAACAAAGACAAAAGGTTAACTTTTACTTTTCACACTGACTATGTGTGCAAAAAAGCTAGCAGAGCTCTGTGTACTATATATCCTCACTTTAATAAAAATTCGAAATTAAGCACAGATAAGTTATTATTATATAAAGCCTGCTTACGACCTATACTAATATACGCAGTCCAATATTTAGTTACATGTCTAAAACTAATTACAAAAAATTACAAATATTCCAAAACAAATGTCTTAGAATTGCTGGAAATTATGCATATGACACTAAAGTTAAAATTATGCCTAAAGAATGAAGTATATCTTACATTAATATATTTATTATCAAACTATGTAAACAATTTTTTTTAAGTCTAAAAACAATAAAAACCCGCTTTCTAAACAATATAGGGAACTATACAAAAAATAGTACAAAGCGGTATTTAGATAAACGAACCATTTTTGTTTATTTTGTTATTACTAATTTTTTTTTCTCTCTGTTAGAAATTTTTTATACATTTGTCTTTATTTGTAAATTATGATTCTTCACAGATATATTTAAATTTGTACAATTCTTTTTATTTGAGACTGGTCTATTGGAACAGCATTTTTATTTTGTGATATATAGCAAATTATGCAAGAAAAAAATTTAAAAAAAAATTGATGAGTTTGTTTGTGACATAATAAGGAGCATTGAGGATTTTACGAAGGATTTTTGATAGTGAGGATTGGATACGAGATGAATTGGTTGGTTTAGTAGAGCCCCAAAGCTCAACTCCGTATGTCCAAATAGGTCTGATAACTGTCACGTATATGAGTCTTTTGTAATTAATTGGGAGCCTAGAGCGTTTGTCCAGTAAATTTTGAAGAAGGCGAAAGCGTCGAGCAGTTTCTTGTCTTTTCAGTCTTGTATGAGAATACAATTATAATAACTATTCTATTATTATTGTAGTATTCTAATATAGTAAAATCTTGGTTCGAATCTCGCTGCTGGCTAGACTTTTGTATAATCTCTTAGTAGCCGGAGATGGATCATTTGGAATCTAGTAACCTTCTTGGGCTCACCCAAAGTCGCCTCTGTAAAGATAACACACAAAATAAGAGGGGAAAATCTAAGTTAAGCCTGATCCGTTGCCCAAAAAACAGTACAATCTCTATCGTGTACAAAACACCAAACCCGTTTTAGTGGTACAGTTTTTTTTATTCTATTTCTTAATTATATGTTTGATCGATTACTGTTTATTATTTATTCTTATCATTTATTATTATTATTTTGAATCGGGAGCTACTGAAAACCGCTGATTAAGCTACTAATTACTCTTCTTTCTTTCTTTCCTCTTGTACCCCTTCAGTTTATGGCTGAATTCACATTTCACTTTCGAGTAATACTAAGATAGTAATTTATTATAGTGCAATTGGTAAAGACCACAATGCATTATAATAAATAATAGTGTTTCTTTTTGAGTCTTTGGCTCTATTTTATTGCTAAGATAGTAATAATATATATAATATACGTAAGGATGATAACCTTAAAATCAACATGTTTTACAATACGGAAATTATTTTTATTTTCATATATATATTTTAATTATCATAACTAGTTATTAACATCAGTGGAGCGATGTAGCTCATTGAGTACAGTGCTGAGTTGCTATGATGGTTGTAGACTCAAATTCGGGTTTTGGAGATAAATTATTAAAACAGTAAACAACACCGGATAGACTCTTTCGGATCTACAGATCTTGTTGTAGCTCGCACACCTTCTATAAAGTGGATACCCACTATTGGGGGGGGGGGACTAGGCGGTTGAGCACGGACTCGGACAATTACCCCCCTACACAACCGTTGTTCCGTCACTACCATGTACTGATACCCTTTGCCAAGTACAATACCCTTTTTTTAAAAAAAAAAGCTTTCATGCACTTTTAACATCTTCTGTATAAGACAATTTTGTTACCTTCCGAATGCTGTTAGACGTTATGGACACCTGAAAAATGTCGGATAGAAAATATGGGACAGTCAAGGGTACCTAGGGGAAAGCTTGAGAAAGAAAAACATCTTCAAAACTAACTACTACATAAATATATACACCCTACTACGATCAATAATCATAATGACTAAAAAAAAACTATATATGTATATATATAATACACACCATAACGAAAATTATAGCAAGATTCACCATCAAAAATAATAACTAAAATCATATACAAGATTCACCCACCCATCTATTTTTGTGATCGAAACGTGCAAAAGAAAAAGAGAGAATAAAGAAAAAAAGAATTTTTAATTGTCATGTTTGATCGGCTCTATCAATAACTGAAACTGCATCTGGCTACAGCCAGAATCCAGTCAGACTACTGTATTAGGAAAAACCCTATGTTCAGTATTACTTCTTATGTTCAGTGGCTTCTGGTCAGGTCATGATACTTCTCACACTAGTCTTTAACTCCGACTTATGGGGAAATCGAATGGTTTGAAAAGGCTCATTCGAGATAACATAAACATGTTTACCCCTGTGTCCGGGATGTGCTGCCCCCTTGCGGACAGAGTTGGCTAATTTCATTCTCGGTCCTGGGAATAATTGAAAAAAAAAACCTGACTACTGTCCGGTATTTGTTAACAGTGTAGGATTTGTAAGCACCTGTTGACCACAAATGAGAGGCTTAACGATTTTATTTAAAATTACCAGATAATTTATCCCTTTTTTTATTTATTTTTTATTACAACTGTCTTTTCGCATTATTTAATTTCATATTTAAATTATTTTAATTTAATTTTACATTTTAAATTATTAATTAAAAATTTGTAAATGCTTCGATTCATTTTCACACTCTTCTTTTAAATTGTTTTCAAAAATTTTATTACTGTCATTGGTATCATTTCTCTTATAGCTGTCTTATTTTTCTTATCCCTAAATACATTTATAATAAATTAACAAATAAGCTCAGGTGTTTAATATCGGAATTAATCCCAGTATTGGCGCTGATGATTAATAACGAGGAGAACAATAAGAGCATCTTCCAATCATATAATTGATTAATTATCAGCCTTGAGCTAATGGCTTTGTCAATTACCAGGCGATGCGACCTCTGATGGGGGCTGTCTCAACCACACATAGCTACTGATAATATGCCTGATAACCTTTCATATTATGAGCTTAAATGTTTGAGGTCATTAAGAATTTATAAATAATTCGCTGAGATTATTAAGGCTTTTATAAATAGATTGTTTATTTTATTCTTGTTATTCTATTTTCTTTCATCTAGCAATATCAGAAATTTCGCCGACCTTATTATGCTATCATTCATAGTTATTCAATTCCGTTGTTTTCACGAATAATAGTGTAAAGAATGAAAAGTTGAAATCAACGCCATAAAATAAACAAAATGCTTCATGCCCACCGATCGAATCAGCTCTTGATCGATGTTTGGACATACGAATCATATAATATGAAATGGAAAAGCTAAGAATCAATGACAGTATATAAATAAGAATGTAATCATTGCATATAGTCATGACTGTCTTTGTCAAAATTTGTAAGAACAGTAGTTTTAATAGGGAGCGGAGTGGCTCAGTGGTAGAGCACTAATTTGCAATGCCGGAAATTCGTGTTCAAATCCCACTGCAGGCAGTTACTTTTCTTTAGTCTGTTCGCAGCGGGAGATGGATCATATGGGGCCTCCTGGGGCTCACCCAGCCTCTACAAAATATTATAAAAATAGGGTATCCAAAATAGGATAAAATCTGGCGGTTGAGCGTGATCTACTTTAGGACAAGTCACCTCCTTGCAGAACAGTTGTCCATGAATCAGTACAGTCTCTACCAAGTACTGAACACGAAACCCATTAATACCCAGTAGTAGTACAGGTTATTTTTTTTTTATTTTAATGATG
Organism: Arma custos; assembly: GCA_037127475.1. Classification (NCBI taxonomy): domain Eukaryota; kingdom Metazoa; phylum Arthropoda; class Insecta; order Hemiptera; family Pentatomidae; genus Arma; species Arma custos. The sequence goes on from CM073759.1 coordinate 213,488,653, forward strand.
TAAGCAACGATGTAGCTCAGCGAGTATGGATGATGTCAGCTGTCTAAAGGTAACGGATTCGAGGCCGGCTGTGGGTAATAAACTATTCATCAAGTTTTAGCTATGGCCTGGTGCTGTGGAATCTTCAAACCCTTCTAGGGCTCGCCCAACCTCTATTATTTGTGTATCCATAACTAGGGAAAATCGACTGTCGAGTACGGTAATCATTCGATCCCCTGCATAATTATTGGCTAGATCACACTTTTTTTTTTCTCTTTATATTTTCATCCACACCTATCAAATACAAGTAATTGACAATCAGCAGATTGGCTGACTGAAGAAAAAAAATACAAAATGACATGGAAGGCATGACGAAGAACAGTATCCAGCGGTACCTCTCCATTGGCTTGCTTTTATTTCCTATTGTAATAGATCCCTCATCCACGTCCTTTTTAGTCTCCTCCTAGTGTTCTCAGGCATGAGAGTAGTGGCCATTTTTTTTATCAATGGGTTTGGGTGTCCGTATAGTTTTTCTTGAAAGCGTTTGTAGTACGTTCGTATGTGTTCGTCAACCGTTTTTATTTTTAAGTCAGTATGCAGAGTTTTGTTATTGACGTACCATAGTGCATTAGTGATACGTCTAAGTACTTTTGACTGAAAAGTTTGTAGTCGGTTTCTGTGAGTCTGTTTAGTGATGCCGTAGATTTGTAAAGCATATGGTTTTAGTAAGTAAGTGTACGTATTTAATTTCTGTCTTAAATCTAATTTGGAGTTTTTCCTGAATAGCGAGTACATTAACTAGATCACACTTGATTTCAATTATTTTCACAAATTAAAATTGATTGAGTCTAAATTTCTATTCTGATTTGAGAGATTTAGTATAACCTTTTCAGTTACCAAGATAAATATATGCTACGATTTTTTTGTGGTTTATTAGAAAGAGTTAAAAAAAATAATTGGTAGAAAATTAACTTATGAAAATAAAAATTAAAATAACAGATAAAACACAAAAATCGACTTAACGAATGAATTTGAAGTGATTGATAAGCAAGAAATAAATGATGCATCATTTTAAAAATGAAAGAATGAAGTTGATATGAATAATTTAAAGGTGAAAAAATCCTTTCTTCTTCTTCTTCATCAAATGTCATCGTGAAAGAAGGCTTGAACCAATCTCTTTGGTTACGCAGCCAGAGTATCGCTTTCTTCCTGCTTTTTTTCTTCCCTGGATGTTTTCCTTCATTATCAGCTATAATAAGTCATATTTATCCTCATATAAAATGTGTCCCGAGTATTGCAGTTCCGCATGTAAGTTTGTAAATCCTTCTGTACAACAATATTTTAAGCACTTATAGTACAAAAAATTCTTTAATATAGCTTTATTAAAAACTTTTACAGCTGTAACCCATGAAGGAAGGGCATACCACCAGATTCACGTAATTTTAGCCAATTTTCGGTTTGTTTGAGAAGTCGTTTCATGTTTGGTGACTGACTTAATTGGGGCTTATTGAGTCTACAGATGCCCAGGGCTGATTCAAGGCTTTTAAAGAAAAAATAATTTATCTATCACAGGTCACAAAGCCTTCTTTGATTGAAATTCTTACTTAGCATCTTTTAAATTCTGTAAAGAGCGAATTAATTAATAACTAACTGTAACATTACAGATATTATAGAGACAGCTTCCTCGAATCCAACAATTCCATTTAGTGTGCTTTTAGATTTGTAGAAGTTTAGCCTGAGCTTATGAGAGTGGTTAGAAAATGTACGGATAATGATCCACCCTGTCACACATGCTCTAAAATTTTAAAATAAATATTATTAATTTATAAAAATCCTTCTCAACTATCTATAAATCAGATAGGGAAAAATCGACTGTCGAGGACGGTAATCATTCAATCCCCTGCATAATTATAGACTAGATCAAACTTTTTTTTTTCTCTTTATATTTCCATCCACACCTGTCAAATACAATTTATTATTTATTCCTCTGCTATTTACTGATTTTCAGTAACGTACATGATATAAACTAACATTTATGAATGCTGGAATAAAGGAAAAAATAAACAAAATAAAATTTTCGATTATGTTTATATAAAATACTGAATCACTACAATAGGGAAAATGTTAGGGATTGAAAGAAGAATATTATGAATAATTTATTGCCGAAAGAAGACACAGGAAGACTATAGGTTGAGCTCTAATAAGGAAATATACAAAGAAATGAATGATTTGGAAACGGACATAACAATAAGAAGATTAATGTTCTATGGATAAATGGTGAGATACCACCCAAAGAGATTAAATAGAGAAATCTTCTATAAAATTAGAGGATACAAGAGTGCCGGGGGTACATCAAATAGATCAATGAAGAAACTGAGAGACTGAAAATAACAGACCAAGACTGCTTTGATAGGAATGACTATGGAGAAAGACTAAAAGAAATGTGGGAAAGAGGGATGCGAAAAAAGGAATAACGTGGACCGATAAAAGAAAGAAAGAACAATCGGCAAGAATGAGGAAAAGGTGGGAAGAAAGAAGGGAGTAGAGAAGGTCTATGAAAATAAGAGGAAATGATGATATTAGCGTGGTATCTGAGACCGTTCCACGAAAAAAAGAAATACAGAATTCGAGAATCCAATACAACTACATTATGGAGTAAAATGATGATGCTCAGGACATATATGTCCTGTATATATACACATATATGTCCTGAGCGTCATACATACTGGTGGCCAAGTTTTAAAAATAAAACACTAAAATCTTTTCATATTATTAAAATTAAAAAAAATAAATATTTTATATCATTATTTCATATAATTTATTATTCATGTAATGATGAAATGTTAGGTAGAAACATCATGTGATGAGTTGTTACTTATAAAGTAAGTTTTCGCTTATTACTTTTTTTTTTCTCAGATTGAGATTTCCTTGAACCAAAAATGTCCTTAAATTCATATTTCCACTTTTTCTGCCTTGTATATCTTCCTCCCTCAGAACATGGCCGTGCATAATTTCCACAATTCCTTCAATCCATATTTTTCGTTTTATTCCTCGCCGTTTCCTCCCTTCATCACTCCAATTGAAAATTAAATAGGGCAATATTTCATCCTTCATTCTTCTGTGATATTTTTATTACTTGCTATATTATTACTTACTATTTTTATATTACTTAATTACTTCGAAATTAGAATTTTTTTTTATTTTTAATTGTTTTTCTGTTTCAGGTAAGTTTTTTCTACATAGCTGTTGATCTTGAGAATCCTAACGAATTTATACATTGTGTAAGTAAATTTATGTAAGTACTTTTTCATTGTTAAACAATCCGATTGCAATTAATGAAAATTGAAGTTGAATTACTTTAAAACAGAAAAAGAGTAGAGACAAATTAGCTTTATATAACGTTTCGGTTACTAGTTTCTATTCTATTCTTCTCTACAACCCATGAAGGATCTGGGGTTCAGTACATGGTAGAGACTGTACTGTTTCATGGACAACGGTTCTGCAAGGAGGTGACTTGTCCTAGGTCACACTCAACCGCCAGATTTTTCCCCCTTATTTTGGGTACCCTATTTTATAATATTTTATAGAGGCTTGGTGGGCCCCAGGAGGGTCCTAGATCCCATATGATCCATCTCCCGCTGCAAACAGACTGTTGAAAAAATAGTGAAAACTATATTTTTACCATGTGCTGACTTGTTATATATGCATGTTTTCTTGATCACGTACCATGATATATTTGCATTCCGTCGTACAATCATAAATAATTATAAAATACTAATCACAATCGATGGTTGTAGTATACCATGGGTTTGTTTTCACAATGATCTATTATGCAAATTCCTTGCTGCTGAAAATGATAGTATAATATTTAGCTAAAAAAATTCAAAAAACTGTAGGATTAGTGTAAGATTTCAATTGAAATGTAGGAACAATTAATATTACATTGCGATTCAGTCCAATTGCAATTAAGCTTCCTTTTTACTTACAATTTACACTACTTTGCTTAACAAATTACACTAATGATATTCGATCATATTACAACCATACTCCTATTTAGTTTCACAATGATCCTATAATTACAGTATCATACAAATACCTTGCTGCTGGAAATGATAGTTTTATATATATATATATATATATATATATATATATATATATATATATATATAGCTAAAAAAAATAGTAAACAGTTCGATTAGTGAAAAATTTAAATTGAAACGCTCGAACTATTAATATTCCATTGCAATTCAGACCAATGGCAATCAAGCTTCATAAAATACCTTACAATGCAAATTTTAATAAATTTAATTTAATTATGTTTTAGTGACCCAAATATCAAGTTGATACACTCAATATGTATAATAAGTGCACCTCTCAGCTTCTATATACAGTATGTTTCCCATTAGCAATGTTGCCCAAAAAAACATTGTTAACGTTAACCTTTACTATTAAATATTTGGAATGACTCTGATTTAAATTTTAATATTAACATTTTTTTAATGATATCTTTATTGTTTATATGTAGTATGTACAGATATATAAGTTTTAAAAAATACATAAATGTTTCCTCCAATGGCTCCAAGTAATGTTTAATCCTAGTATTTTAACAAGGATTAACAGATGATAAGGTCTTTATCTAAATCTGGAGATTAAATTTTAACATGTCAGTTCCACTAATTACTCCATAAAAAGACTAATCTAGTAGAAATATACCAGTAATTCTACATCTCCATCTCTTTTGTGCATGCTATTAAATCAGTGAAGTTTTTCTGCAATTAATCCTATTTATATAGAATAATTCTATACTTTGTTGATTTATCTAATGTATCTACTAAATGTATCTAATAACTGTTATATATTGATAACAACATTATATAAATAAATATTTTATATTATATTATCTAAATATTTATTTAGTCAGAAATTCCTACTGGCAAAGCTATCACCAACTTCCTTACAAAAGAATTTAAAATTTTGTTGTTAAATGCAAAATCATCAATTTAAATGATTTAAGAATTAATAACCTAGGACTCCATCTGGACAAATGTCTCACTTGGAATCCTCATACAAGACTGAAAAGACAAGAATCTGCCAGACGTTTTAGCCTACTTCAATATTTACTAGACAAACACTCTAAGCTCCCAATTAATTACAAAAGACTCATTTACTTGACAGTTATCAGACCTATTTGCACATACGGAGTTGAGCTTTGGGGCTCTAGTAAACCATCCAATTCATCTCTTATCCAATCCTTACAATCCAAAAACCTTCGTAAAATTCTCAATGGTCCTTATTATGTCACAAACAAACTCATCCATCATGATCTTAATATCCCATATTAAGATTTGGCCCAAACTAGATACCTATCCTTCCATAACAATCTCCATACACACTTGAATCCGCTAGTCTCTCAACTTGCTTCCCATAATATTCCTGATAACCCTCCGAGTTGTCTGAAAACAAGATGGTCTCGAGTTCTTCTACTATAGAACTTTATTGGAGTGCTACCGATGGGTAGTTTCCCCACAAGTGTTTTTTTTTCATGTCATTTGTTCATATTAGCAGGTATACTTGTAATATTATTACAGCTGCAAATATCAATAAATTAATCTTAAAAAAAGAGAACTAATTGCTATGTAAATAAAATAAACCCATCAAAAAATGAAACGGAATATTTTTATATTGCTTTTGTTATTTGGAAGCAGAATGAAGAGTTATGAACTTTCTTATTATAAAATTGTACTCATTTTCCCTATATTTATCAAATATAAGAAACTTACGATATTACTAGAAATAGTTAAATTAAATTAACGGTAAATAGAATAAGAACAACTTGTTTGTTGATAGAAGTAAGGTAATTTATAAGTTACTTGGTAATAGGTAAAACTTTATGATTGGTTAACACTTTGTAATTGGATTTAAACGCCCACTTAAACAGGTGTTCAACTAATCAAGGTTGGTTAAACGAAATTGTCTTAACCACTTATCTATTCAAATCATCAAATATCGTAGAATTAAATTTAACAACTATATGTGCAACTTTTCCTAAAAGTAATTAAGAAATAATAATACATAGTAGAATTATTACATCAATTTTTTAAAAATATAAATCTAATTTATCACATTATATTTTATTTCCGAATAAAATAAATTCCAGAACAAAGTGGTATACCATTGGCCATTGGTCTACGACGGTCATCAATTTTAAATTAACTAATTAAAAAAAATTACAGTGAAGCTTTCTGAGTACGTTAAATGAGCACATTTGCATCATTTTTTGCAATATTACTACATTGGGTTATAAATAATGCAGTTTTGTTACTGATAGTTTATATTTTTTTTTTGTTCTATCACAACAGCTTTACTGGACTCTTTACAACTTTACTGGACTATTGCTATTGAGGCGATATCGATTACTAAGATATCATAATAATCGATATGAAATAGGAGATTTAACCCTCAAATACTTACATAGTGTTTCCCTACGCTAGTGCTGACACCTGGTCCCACGGACCATCTGGTTTAAAAATCAATTAATAAATAACAAATAAAATGTTCAAATATTTTATTTCTCGGTGTTACTTAAGAAAACCTTCTTGCGTTTCCAAAAATCAACGAATATATGATTTTTTTTTTTCAAATTTCAGTTAACTAATAACAAATAGATCAATAAAGGAAATAATTTTTTTTTAAAATTTATTTATTGATATCTACAACTGTATTACAATAATACAACAAGTAAATAGGCTAAGTGATATATAATGACAAGTAGTGAAACTACCCACTGGTAGTACTCAAATCAAAGTTCAAGTAAGAAGGTCACGTGGCCATCTTCGAAGGAAATACTGAAAATCAAAAACTATATATATATTACAAATCAATTACAATACATTTAATTTTGATTTAAAACAATTATTAATTTTCCAAGCATTTCACACAGTTTTTCGGAACACTCCGAACATATTGGTTTTTTTTTGCATTTATCAAAAAGAAAAGAAATTTTCCTTATTTTTTTGTTAGGCATATATAACAATTCTTTCACATATTATCAAACAAGAGGCGTGTTTTTTCACAAAACATCGGGTCGTGAGAACTATTTTCGATTTACAAGATTCTGGTTCCATAATTTTAACAGAACTAAAACATAAAATAATGTATAAATTAAAAAAGAATAAGAAAAATAATTAATATTTTGATAACAATTATAAATTTAAAGTATCACTGATTAATATTAACTAATAAATAGAAAACATTAAATGAAAGCTTGCAGTAAAAAAATTAACTCACACAAGTACTGAGGTATGGTCCATGGGACCAGGCGTTGCTTGTATTTTCTGAACAAACTTTAGAACCAGTCTTCCACTTTCAAATTCAATAAGTTACTAGCAAGAAAGGAAAATCCTACTACTGAGTCATACAGGAATTTCCTGTAATCAGAAGGGTGGGAAATTCCAGAAAGCAGGTACCAAAAAGTCTCAAGGACCATGTATCAGTAGGTACTTTAGGATAAAAAATATTGCTAGAAAAAAAATTGAATTTTTTTTTATAGGAGTCACTTCTGGTGTAGTGGTTAGCATAGCAATATAATATATTCAAGATCGAGGGTTTAAAGGTCGGCAGTTGGCTTGAAATAAAATGTTTATAGTTTTTTAAATGAAGTAAAAATTTTAATTTATAAAGTTCTCAAATGACTGTCCCAAAACTGTTCGTTGCCAGGTATCAGTTAAATAAATCTATCCTAATCATTCCTGGATAGGCAAATTTAGGTCTCCCACTGTAGCTTTGTCCGATTAACCATAGAAGTATAAAGTGATGTCAACTTAACAAAGAAAATACAAGCTCTTTTATAATGTTGAATTATATTATGGGACAAACAATTGTGTAATATTGCTTCAGTTATTGGCAAGTTCTTTATTGGACTGTTTGACGGGTGTTATCGAATGTCGATTAAAAGTTTTGAATTAGGTTTCGGACTAGTTGGTGGTAATCATAACTAGTTGATAACTTGGAAACTTCTTCCAACACAGTTTGACGTACATTTTTCCTTTGTCTATAATATCTATTCTTTTATGAAAGCAATGCTGATGTAATTAAATAAATATTTTTTTTTAATTTATATATTTATTGAAATTTACAACTGTATATTGAATATATCATGTAAATATTATGAAAGATAAAAAATGTCCCAGGATAAAGGCGAGTAGAGAAACTACCCAGTGGTAATACTCAAATAAAAAGTTCAACTTAGAAGGCCATATTATTTTCAGAAGCCTCGCAGGATTATCAGGAATCGAAGAGGTTGCTAAGTTTGAAACTAGTGGTTTTGAGTGGAAATGAAGTTTGCCATGAAAGGAATCGGGCCAAATCAGCAAAAAAATGGGATACTAAGGTCATCATGGATTACTTTCTTCGTAACATTGTATGGAGCATTGAAGATTTTATGAATTATCCAAAAAGGATTTTGGATTGAAAGGATTGATTACGAGAGAAATTCGATGGCTTAGTGGAGTCCCAAAGCTCTACTCCGTAAGTCCGACGATTATCTTGCATATGAGTCTTTTGTAATTAATTCGGAGCTTAGAGCGTTTGTCTAGTAAATGTTGAATTAGCCTGAAACGGAGAGCTGTTTTTTGTCGTTTCAGTCTAGTATGAGGATTCCAAGTTAAGCGTTTGTCAAGGTGTTGTATTTAGTACCGGAAGTGTTCTACATAAATCAGTAGGATGTTATTAAACGATACAGGAGGACAGGAGGTCATTGGTTTACGGCGGAAACTTAATATCAAGTTCATAATTATTGACTTATGTATTAAATTTAGTAATATGTATATTCTTTAAACTCGGAGAAAAAAGAAAACCTGCATCAAGTAATTTTTTGTATTATTTTTTTCTCTAGAAACGTTTCGGCCTAACTGCCATTATCAATCTTCCGTTTAACATGGTTTCATTATTCATTTATATGATTAACAGTTCAACCATAAATCATTGATCTGTAAAAATTATGCACAAAATCTACTATTATAAGAATATAAATAATTCGAGTTAGGCCGAAACGTTTCTTGAGAAATAAATAATACATAAATTTACTGGATAAAGATTTTCTTTTTTCTCCGAGTTTAAAGAATACATTATATAATTTAAGTCCAGTTAACTTTTTTAAAATTAAATTTAGTGTGAAGAGGCAAGAGCACAGTTTGTATTTACTAGTAACCGTACATATTATTAAAAGTATCGAAACTTGAATACACTTTGAATTATAAATAAACAATGCTTTCTAAAATAATATATATATATATATATATATATATATATATATATATATATATATATATATAACAGTATATAACAAATATATTATACATATATATTTTTTTTAAAAAGGAAGATTTCACTTTATTAAATAATTTAATAGGTTGAGATATACAACTGAAGTCTTGATATGAAAAGTTAATGTACACTTCAAGTTTGTCTAAACGTTTTAACATTTAACCTTCTTTAAAGTTTCAGATTGTTTTATTAAGAGTTAGTGAAGTTAAAGAAGAGGGAAGCGGCTGAAGACCCTTCAAATAGTAACTTGAACAGAAAACCATACTTAGATTTATAATAGATAGTTAAATATTTTTGTCTTGAAGAGAAAAGACTTGTCCTGGCCGGCATTCGAACCGGGGTCGTCTGCATCTCCGTTGTAGTGTTCTAAAGAACACGGGGATATGATGGGATAGGATCGGTGAAGAGGACTGATTTGTCTGACCAGAACAAATCTTTTCACTTAAAAACAAAAATATTTAATAAATAATCAAAATCATAACAACAATTAATAAACTATTATGAAATAAAAAGAACGGTAGATACAGTATATTATGTTGGTAATAATCTTAACATTTGAACATAAACATGAAAAATTAGGTTATAAGTAACTGAAGAAAACCTAACAACAGCTGGAAACTTCTGGTCAGCTGTTTTCAGTGGTTGTCATGGATACATCCAGTGTGGACTATATATTTTAGGAATAAGAGAATATATTTATTCTATTTCTCCGGGGAGCGGAGTGGTTCAGTGGTAGAGCACTGAGTTGCCATGCTGGAAGACCTGGTTCAAATCCTGCTGCGGGCAAGACTTTTATGTAGTCTGATGCAGCCGGAGATGGGTCGTATAGGATATAGGACTATACTATATGTTGTCCATGAAACAGTACACTCTCTACTATGTACTGAACCCCAAACCCGTTCACGGATAGTACTGTTTATAGGTTTAGGTTTATATATATATATATATATATATATATATATATATATATATATATATATATATATATATTTCTCCGGGGAGCGGTTCAGTGGTAGAGCACTACTATAATATACAATGAATATGGAATGATCTTGGCTTACTGCTTTGTTTTCTAACGCAATAAAAAAATAATGACAAATTGTTGAAAATTGATGTTATGTGAATCAGTTAATGGGGCCAATTTCGTACACAAATCAAGTTATTCCAGAATGAAGTGAAGTGAAAAAGGCTAAAATACATAATTTCTCTTGTTTGTAGGAACCATAACAGGACCTGTTAACTCGGTTATAGCACGAGAGTTGTTTCGGTGTTTTATTTTCGATTGGTGTTGGAAGATTGAAAAGCATTTTATCGAGCTAGTGCTTGCGATAAGATTGCTATTACACAAACACAGCTGCCCCTTTTCTCACTCGACTACGACCATTTAGAGCTTTCTGAACACATATTAGCTTCCAAAAATAAGAGAGCATTCTCTATTGTCATCTTCCTATTCGTCCCTTTGTTTCGTTAAGGGATGAGATAATGGCTATTGTGTTCCCATGTTCTGCTTTTAATTCTTTCTTTGTCAGTAACCCTTTATTATTATTTGTAGCTGAGTGCGCAGAGGACCCCGGTTAAAATCCGACAATGACTGAAAAACTATTTAATCTGTTAACAACTATACTAGTCCTTGTAGGATCTACACGCTCTCCTAGGGCACACCCAGCCTCTATAAAGTTGATTGCAGCGTGAATTTAAATGTGAATTTGAATTTGCGTTTGAATGTGTTCATGGACAAAATTCTTCTTAGAGATACTATCGTCTCGACCATTTACTGAAGACAAGACTTTTTATGGGTTGTAGTAGAACAGGTTAACCATTCTAAAAAAATTATGTCGGAAACGAATTAATCGACAGCTGAAATCAATAATAAAAAAATCATATAAAAATTTGTATCGTTCGGACTAAGTCAATTTTGAACAACAAACGTGAACAGTTTTAATTTCAAAAAACAGATAGAATGGCCCAAGTAATCAAAAGCTTTAAAAAAGTTAAAGGGATCAAGGAGTTTTGACTGTTCAGTTACTACCTATATATCATATATTTAATACTATATACTGTATATTATATACCTATATATCTACCTGGACATATATACAACGTCAATTACATCTCCTAATTTTTAAACATAGTAGAGAAAAAACTACTGCTTCCGAATTCAGATATATATTTCTCTAACATCCATTAAATCAATTCCTATTTTTAATCTTCGTCTTTGGCTTCCTCTTCCGTGACTTTTAGCGTCGAGTTTTTCCAACCCAAGATATTCATCATTCTCTTTCTATCGGCAGGTTTGTCTACCGTTGCATGCTACGATTTAAATGAATAAATAATAGCCCCCTTTTTTCAGCAATGTCCATCCTAAAGAATTTGAACGAAACATGGTTTCCACAAAACATCTCAATAGCTTTTCTTATCCGATCAAATTAACATAGTTAATAATGAAACGCAACCTATTATAAATTTTATTTACACTATTCTATCCATATATTTATTTATTTATTAAAAAATTTTATACTTGCTATAACATAGATCGGGGGATAATGACCTAGATGTTATATAACCAACCAACTGTCGAGGGCACAACTCCAGACTTGCATGCTTTAGATTTAATAATAATTATTATCCGATAAACAATCGACAGAATTTCTGAGTACTGACTCGTTAAAATTTAGCCTCGCTAGTGCCATCTAGTGCAATTTAACTTTAATAACTGCCTTTTATTATTGTATAAACCATTTGTTTTTAAATGAAGTATTTATCAGTCTTACATTAACACAACTTTAGACAAAAATCAAGCTCTGATCTCACAGTTATAGGGGAGTAAGAACCGCTCTGAAAATGGTCTATCAATATATATTTAGTAATCGGGCATCGCAGTGAAATGAGGAACAATTTAAAAAAAAAAAAGGAAAAGAAGACAGCGGAATGGAAGAATTAAAATTGGTACATGGTCCATCGTAGGCCTCTTCGAAACGAAGATGAGGAAGAAGCTACTAATTAAATAATAGGGTGTATATAAAAAAAAAAAGTGGCCGTTTTATCAAATTCCAGAGTTCAAACGTCTGTAAATATTTTATTGCTATTAATTATTTACCTATTATTATTATTAGAGCATTCTGTAAGCTTGTTTACTAACATTGGAGTTCTTAAAAAAAAGCCGCAGTTTAGTTATTTATTTCAAAGAAGAAACATGACTGTGTCCTACGAAATTCTCCTAATTTTAAGACATTACTGGAAAAAAATTTACAGCCGCTGAAGCAACTCGTAAAATTATTAAATATGAAGGAGAAGGTGACCTTGACTGCGCGGCGTTGGTTTGAAAAATTTAGCAGTGGAGATACGAATTTGGAAAGGAAGAAAGGCTCCGGGCGACCATTAATGGATATTGATGAGGTCCTTCAGGAAGCTGTTGAGTCAAATCCGTCCACAAGTACTAGCGAACTTGCCAAGGAGGGTGGTGTGTCGAAGGATACTGTTGTAAATATAAGGAAATAATAATACAAATATTTGGTTAAAAAACTGTAATTTTTTGTATACATCCCATTATATATTTTAGATTTAAATTGCTCCTCAAGATAGTATCCTTGGTCCAATCCTATATACAGTTTATACAGCTGACATCCCAACTCATCCTAATACTATCCTTACCACGTATGCTGATGATACATGTGTATTATAAGTCAACACCAATCCAGTTATTGCATCCCAAAGCCTCCAATCCCATATCACTGATCTTGAAGAATGGTGTCAAAACTGGAGAATTAAAATAAATTCTCAAAAATCGCATCAAATCACTTTTACCTTACGTCGTAAGCCAATGACTTCCTGCCATTCAGTATCCTCTAATAATATCCCTCTGTTGCCTGTAGAACAGATCCGATACTTGGGGTTGCACCTTGACAAACGATTAACCTGAAATCCTTATACAAGACTGAAAAGACAAGAAACCGCACGACCTTTCAGGCTACTTCAACACTTACTAGACAAACGCTCTAAGCTCCCAATTAACTACAAAAGACTCATCTACATGACCATCATACGACCTATTTGGACTTACGGAGTAGAGCTTTGGGGCTCCAATAAGCCATCGAATTCCTCTCGTATCCAATCCTTACAGTCCAAAATCCTTCGTAAAATCCTCAATGCTCCTTATTTTGTTAAGAATAAACTCATCCATAACGACCTTAATGTCCCTTTTGTTCCTGATTTGGCCCGAACCCGGAATCTATCCTTTCATAACAAACTTCATTACCACTCAAACCCTCTAGTTTCAAACCTAGCTTCCTCTTTCCCGATAATCCTCCGAGGCGTCTGAAAAGAAGATGGCCACGTGACCTCCTTACTTGAACTTTGATTTGAGTAGTACCAGTGGGTAGTTTATCTACTTGTCATTATAATGTCATTATATATCACCTAGCTTATTTACTTATTGTATTATTGTAATATAGTTATAGATATCAATAAATAAATTAAAAAAAAAAATTGCAATTTCAATTCAAAAACAAATTAGTAATAATAATAATAATAGTCCTAAAGGCGCCAATAAAATAATAAATATAATTTAAAACAAGATTCACAATCCCATCTGTTTAGTGATCGAAACGTTAAAAAAAAAAAAGGAAAGAAAAGAGAGTATAAAAAAAAAAATTAATAGGCATACTTGGTTAGCTTTATTATCACATATAACATTTCAAGTTTTCTCCCGCAAGGTGCTGCGCTCTTGTGGACCCATTCGGCTAATGTATTTCCCGTGGTATAATTAACGAATTATGACAACTTCCAGTACAGAAGTCTGCAACGTTTACTGAACCTGGGCGTGGGAAATGCTTGGTAGCGTCTCGAATGCTGACGAGAACATTTACAATGTATGTAATTACTAATTTCATTTTTAGCTTATTACAAAACAAATCTGGAATAATATCAACGGAAAATACTCGATATTTCAAACATTTGGCGGACAGGTTGTTTCCCTGTCAGTACTGTAAAAATATATAGAGCACAAATTAAAAATATTACCCTCTAAGTGTTGGATGCCGGGACTAAAGCCCAATTAGTAGTTACATTGTCCCTGAACTGAAACATTAAATACAAATAGCAATCTTAAAACAGAAAGGACAGAATTGAATACTAAAGTAGGTCAAATTAGGGAATTTAATCCTCTGTGTTGTAAAGTGTACCGAAGTCGTTGTCGATTGTAAAAGACAAAAGTGCACTCTTGCGTGAACAATAGGAACCAAGCACCTTCCACCTAATAAAACTTGGGCTAATCTCAATTTAATTACCTGAGCTGCCTGAGGCTCTTTGCAACAACAAACTTTAAAACTAATTAAGAAGCCTAAATCTCCGATCATTGGCTATTTGTTACTGGCTCGGTCGCTAACTTTTATACTTTTCCCCTCAGGTGTATATATTTAAAAAATACTCTGCAACTCCAAACTACAGTTTGTTTCATTTAACGTTACTTTGTACTACTGTATACATTGATCTGTTACCACTGCCTCCTCTTTTAGACTTCGCAGTCACTTGAAAAGGACTTTTGGGAAACTTGGGAGAGAAAAAACCCAAAGCATCCTCAAATAAAAAAAATTACTAATATATTAAAATAAAAGATACACCTAAGAATTCATAACTGAACTAATTACTACAACATATATAGTATTATAATAATATAACAAGTAAATTGCAGGAATGATGATTATTACTCAAATAACAAGCTTAACTTAGAAGGCCACGAGGCCATCTTCTTTTCAGACGCGTCGGAGGATTATCAGGAATTGAAGAGGTTGATAGGTTTGAATCTAGTGGGCTGGAGTTTTTTGGGGTTGTAAATTTATATTAGTTTAATAATTTGATTGTATGTAACTTCATTGTATTCTTTTTATCATTTTGTTCATAAATAGTAGTATCTTTAATTTAGGAGTAGTTTAATTCATTTTCACACCCAGTAGCCTAATAACAATGTGTAATGAGAGTAGTCACTAAGTTAGTTCTAAATTAGTGAATAAGTTTTAATGTTGATAGTAAATTAGTAACATAGTTAGTAGATATAAGAAAGTCCTTGTGATATCTATGCAATGTAATATCTTTCTTAAAAGTCATTCACCGTTTGTTTACTTATAACGCCTGGGATTTTCCGTCTTCTCAGAAGGACAGCACAACCTAGCACTTTTTACTCCTTTTAAAAAATCCTATGCCCAATTGAGGTGCTGCAAATCCGCGATCTTGGACAAATTTTCTTTTTCTTTCAATAGAGACATTCTTGAAGATGTTTTGGAAGTTGGGAAAAATTGAACCAGATTTCATTTTAAAATGGGAATCCATACAAGTTTTCTGTACAACTTATTATAAAAAAAAAATAGGGGATAAGAATATTGAACCTGATATGAACAGATTCAGGGAAGATCGATGCACTATTTCTATTTGAACAGAAAGGATCTTCCCTGAAATATACAAATACATTATAAAACTATTTGATTGCTATTTTATAATAATGTACGTTGTGAAAGAGAGGAGACATTTAAGAGAAGGCTACCGAATATACTGATTCAGGTTAAATCCATAGTTTAATCAATTAAATGGACCCCTTCCCTTAGGAATTAGTTCGGACATCTTGGACCATATACGAGATTGGCACTACTAATAAAACAGGATCAAGCAAATAAACTGGACCTGGACTTGTTATATATTGCTTGTTGGTGCTGACGAATGGCACAGTTTAGCATGCTCAATTAGAACGGTCCTATTGATCAATTTTAATCCCTTACGTACGTATGCCAACGAACGTGTTAAAGTCTTCCATATTTGTAGCAAGTTACATATTAATTACTATCATTACACTGGTCCGACTAATATCATTTATATCTTTATTGTACCTAAGTTATCGAAGCTTTTCGAAAAGAGAGTCAGTCTTAAATAGTACATTATTAAACAAAAGTACAGATTACTTTACAAGTCTTAGACATCTACAGGTAACTAACTCTAACAGTAGGCAAAATCTCTTAATTCTACAGCTACATATATACGGATAGGAGATGTAGGAAGGATATGGGTGAATGCCCCATATCCCATTTATACCCAAGAAGTAACCTTGTACTGTAATGGCTGTGAACTCCTTAATAAGCAATGCCATTATACAATATTGACAAAACATAGTGGTTCATGGGTCAGAGACCCATCGTATGATCGTTAACCTATAATTCTATGACCTCACAAGTAGACTTTTAGTGCGACAAGTAGAACTACTTTTAGGTTCAGTCGATGATAAGGGTTTTACTGTTTCTAAACCACTGTTCATGCAATTTTAAGGGTATCCACTTTCCAATAGTGGGGTTGGTAATCTCAGCATCCTAGGTAAAGAGTTATTATTTCCGCTCCTAGAAATAAATAAATATAAATATAATTCTTGATTTAGAGTATTCACTGAAGATGTCTGATAGTTGCCAATGGAAATAAAAGTTTAATATAAAAATATAATATGAGAAGATTGTGAAATTATATACTACACTAGTGCGGCGCTGTGTGCCAAGAAAGTTCAAACTTGCGATATATGTACAGAATTCTCAAATCGTCAATTTAATTTTTCTACTGACCTTAAAGAATGTTGTCTAAAGTGAAGGATTAAAACTAATTTCCAAAATCCCACGAAATTAGATTTGACCTCTTCCAGTGTCCTATAATACTATCGCACCGATTCCCGGAGAACAAATTCGAACTTAAGACTACATTTTGGCGAACATTTCACTGTTTATCCTCATACTAGACTGAAACGACAAGAAACAGCTCGCCGTTTCAGGCAACTTCTACACTAACTAGGCAAACGATATATCCTTCCTAATAATTACAAAAGAGACATACACAAGACTATTTCAAGACTTATTTAGACCAACGGAGTAGGAAACTACGATCAAAGAAGATGAGACTCCTGGCACAACTTAAATTTCTGAAAAGATGCAGAGACTAAAATATTATACCCAGATGCTCTAATCAAAGAAAATGATCTATCCCACGCATTCAAAACGACCATCTATGATATTACTAAAAGCAAGAATCAGCGACACCCGGTCTGAACTAACCACTGTTGAGAAGAAACTGCTAAAAAACCACAAGCGTCAATAACTTCAAGACAGAGAAATCGGCTATAGCAGACCACTTCTACAACACTAACCACCTATATACCGGTTAGCTATACTGGTTAAAGAAAATAGTTATCATCTCCCCACTATAAGAGAAGTCATTGAAATTATCAAAGAAACCAACAATTTCAATAAGAGAGACGGTTAAAAACTCAGTAAAAACTGGTGTACTGCCATAAAACAGAAGACTCACACATTAACCTACCATCCACATACACAGACAGCACAACTTTACCTATTGCCAAATATATTAAAGCTATTCAATTTTAAAATTAAAATTCATACCAATATTCCACTCAGCCGTTGTGATTATGGTATTCAATCCCTGATAATTTATCCGATCTGAAAAGAAGATGCCATAGTGACCTTCTAACATGAATTTGTTATTTGGGTACTACCATTGGTTAACTCGATTTGTCTTCATATCATGTCATTAACTGCCATTCATCCTAATTACGCGTTTTATTATTATAAAACATTAAATTTCTTAACATCTTAAACTTTTTAAACTAACTTTTGTTGTTCCAGTTGTATTGACAGATGAAGACAAATGTTTTTCCAACACCGCCTACGCTCAGAGCAAACACAAAGATAAACAGCTCTCCATTTAGCGGGCAATGTTTGCAGTAACATCTCATTAAAACATCGGCTCAGTCGCGAAGCGGCTGTTTTACGAAGCAACACAAAGGTCCGCCTAGTTAGCAGCCTAATGCTAAATTCAGTTGCCTACATGGCGGTTCCTCTTTGAAGTCGAAATAACTCACAATCCTTCCTTCTTCTAATCCCACCCATCTACTATATAAGATATAAACAATGTTTACCACGGTAAAGAGTTTTTTTAAGAACAAGCAGAGCTTAAACAAATATGTGTAAAATATTCATCATACTCCTTATTCTGCGAAATGAGAGCGGTTTATATTTTAGGGAATTATTTCATCAGAATATTTGGTATTTATAACATTTTGCAAACTTTCATCCTGTTTCCCCTATAAAATATCTATTTTGATTAATTATGGTAATAACGATCAATAAGAGGTCTTGGGGCGCCTAAGTAAAATTGACAAATATTAAAAAAAATATACATCGATAAATATTAACCATTTCGACCCACTTTCTAAATCCTCATAATATCCAAAAGAGTAATATAATTTTAGTGATTTTTATATTTTATTTTATCTGATGAAAAAATTGAATTTACATTGAAATGCAATAAAAAATATTACTATCGGAACTAAAGAATGCGTGTAAATTGCAATAAAGAAACACTAAATACTTATTAAGTTATAAATGGACAAATTTCACACAAAATGCTTTGAGTCTCAAGACTCAAAAGAGGAAATAAAATACCTATCAATATTTCGCACATATCATCAGGACACAAAGAGAATAATATCAAAGAAAAAAAACAATCAAATTATAAACAATAAAAACATCATAGCCTCTAAATGCAGAACGATACTAACCAGAGGTTACATTCCACCTCTTATAAGGCTGGAAAACTTTTGATAGCACATTGTTTGAGCAACCTCGAAATAGTTATTGGACCTTTCGATGAGAGCTCCGAAATGGATAATGAAAATAAAATTTCTGATTCAATTACACTAGATCGCATGTCGTTTGCATGTAACCATTTATTAAAACCAACAACATAAATCACTTTTATAAATTAAACAACTAATACCTTTGATAATAGAAAATAAACAAATTCGATTCGAATCTCGGCCGAGGGCCTATCTTTTCTCTTTAAAATAAAAATATTTAAAAATCAAAACAGTTGACCAATAATTATAAAAAATTGTAAATAGAATTACTGTATATTAAGTATAACGATCTCATGGTGGCATCCCATTTTATTATTTAAATATTATTCCGATCAAAGGGTCTAACTTGATTAATTGGTCGTGTATATTAGAAAAAAAATATATATGATATAAGTACAGTAAAAAGCATTAAAAATTTAACTAGAACAGTGGACAAGAGGAAATCCGTCTGTCGAGGTCTGTGCTCGACAATCTTATCTATTTTTCTTATCTATAAATAATAAATAAATAAATATAAATGTATATACGTAAAAAGAAATGCTCCAAAATGGGCATCAGGACCGGAGATCAATTTCTTTAAACTCTCCAGTTTGCAGACGACCAAATACTTATAGCTGAAGACGAATATGATTCACAGTACATGCTTCGGAAGCTCATTGAGATATACGATCAATGGGGCTTGGAGGTCAGCAAGGACAAGACAGAATACATAGTGTTCAATTCCAATACAAATTTTCTAGAATTAGAGAATTGGACATTGAATAGCTGCCCGAAATTTAAATACTTGGGCACATGGATCTCTACAGAAGGTACGTGTGAAGAAGATATTTTACAAAAAGTACAAAAGGGAAAGAAACTGATTGGTAGTTTGAATTCCGTACTGTGGAGTAACGAAGTGACAATGAAGACCAAGAAGTGGATATTTAAATCCATTATAGAAGGCACTGTCTTATACGGTTCAGAAACATGGACAATAAAAAAGAATGAAGAAAGAAAACTGCTAGCCTTAGAAATGGACTTCTGGAGAAGAAGTAGCAGGATCTCAAAGCTTGACCACGTCCCGAACGCTGAAATAAGAAGGACAGTTAACCAAGAAAAGACAATGCTTTACTCCATAGAAACCAAACAGCTCAGTTGGTATGGGCATGTCATGAGGATGCGAGCTGACCGATGGCCCAAACGCATGCTTGAGTTCACTCCGGAGGAGAGAAGAAAGAGAGGACGGCCAAAGAAGCAATGGATGGAGGCGGTGTATGCAGGGATGGCTGCACGAGGGCTTAGAGAAGGCCAATGGCAGGACAAGAACGAATGGAATACTATTCTTTTTGGAAACGACATATGAACACAATGTTTGTCAATAAAGTCGTTATTATATATATAAATGTATATACATAGATAACAAAAATCAAAAAGTTAATATAATAAATCTATTAGAGGAACTAATAATAATAATAAAAATAATGATTTTATTCAATTAAATTATTTAATAGTTCATAAATCATTATGAGCATATTTCATGTTTCAATTAATATAAATTCGTTTTTTATTACTTTTTTATTTTGTGCTTTATCACTTCAATCTACGATTATATCAACATTTATCCATCTATCTATTGGCTAATTAACCGCGATCTTCGGGTTCCTGCAAGTAATGACTTAATGCTTTCCAATTGGCGCCATTTACTAAACTAAGTCATTCTTCAGAGGCACTTGAGAGCTTCCCTCCCAAGTATTTTTTCTGATTTCACAAAATACTTGCCAAAATTTTCAAGAAATGAAGAGTGTCTTCTTTTTCTTCGGAATTTAAAACTGAGCAACTTCGTCTGTACTTTCTTAAAGGATCTGACTTTTCTCTGAGATCAGTGTTTGGGCCGTGAAGACAATATTGCAGAACTACACAAAATATAGTTCCAGAAGCCATATATAAAAAAAAGAAAAGTAAATGCACAAGTGAAAAAGGACATAATCATTTATCTGTTTTTACATTTTAAACTTAGCCATTCTAACACAAAGTACATTGTGGCTTCCGAGGTATTGTAACTAATCCCGTTCTTAGCTCCGCTACTTGATATTTATTACATCATCAAGAAGTTTGAAGTTTCGGTCACAGTTCGATAACGAGAAAGAACTTAACTCGCTTAGCTTAACTTAGCCGCAGCCGTCAACTTAGCGGCCTTTAAGCCGTTCCAACTTATTTGATCAATAGTCATTAATCACGCCTGGAAATATAAGACTGATAACTTTAGGGAGGAGGTAATGGAGAATCCATAGGGATTTCAAATACTCTAATAAATCTCACGCCAACCAATATGTAATCCCCTGGTTATTTTGTGTTGTCAGCGAGCGCCATATCTTGAAGATTAGACAATATTAATCTGTGTAGTTTTAGTCTATTTTGTTTTATGGTGTATTTGTTTTGTTTCGTTGTTAAGGAACAAATTGTAGTTATAGAAACCTTTTGCTATCATGTTTAGTCATCGATAAATTAATCACTTTGTTGATAGAATTTATTTCATATCCTGAAAAATAATATAAGTAAAAATAATATGAAAAATTATCGTACTCTCTGTATTTGTTTACAGTCAATTCTGTACATAAATTATGTTATTCTGCTATAATAGGCAATCTTTCACTGCATTCCCTAACCAATTCAATCCATTATTAGAATTTTCCAAGCCCCTATTTTTAACTTAAAAATAATAAAAGTGTATTTAGGCGTAACGAGGGGGGTTATTGGGGATGTAACCTCCCCATTGCTTAGAAGAAATTAAAAAAAAAATTGTAAGTAACAATTTAAATTAAAAAAATAAAAAATTGAAGGATTTGAATTCATTAGAAAATCAGCCCAAGAAAGACAATTAATTACTATACTGCCTGCCATAAGGATGTTTTCCCAACTATTAACACCCTTCTGAAAATTCTTACCACACTTCCTGTGTTCACAAGCACATGTGAAAGGTCCTTTTCGTCTCTATGAAGACTGAAAACTTACTTAATATCCACAGAGAGCTAGAAACCACTGCTAGTGAAGTGTTGGACTAGTTAGCAAAAACACCTCGCCGACTTGAATTTAGATTGTCCTCAGTGACTGTGCATAAACTTCTGTAAAGTGGGGAACAATCGCAATTTTTTAATTATATATTTTATATTTAAAAATTTTTTTTTTCTTGTTTGATAATGCAATTTTATTTTATTTTTATGATGAGTTCTTAGTTTTAATTTATTGTTTATTAAGTGTACTGAGTTATTGTAACCAATAAATATCCAAAAAAATCATTTATAACTTCCAAAATAACATTTGAGGGGCTTGTAGCAACAACGAGTTAACTCAATTTTTATGCCAAACAGAGTTAACAACCGTTTCTTGGGGGAAAAAATCATTATTTCGTTTGGTTCAACAAGGAATAATTTTTGCTAAAACAATTCGTCAAATTCGCGATTCTAGAATCGATTTAATTCTGGAGTTAACTTCTTTTTGGCCCAAATAATTGAAAATTTCTTTCTTTTTAAAGTAAGAGAGTATTAAGTAAGAACAACTTTCAAGAAAATTGGTTTATTTCAAGAAATGAACACAGTAACAAAAAATAAGAATGCAAAACTACTGATGATCATAGTTTGCTAGTCAATGCTATTTTTCTTGGTCTATATTAACACATTAACGCCATGTGCGGCACCGGTGCGCACGACCTGAGTACTCGTTTGGGCCGCGTGTTCACATATCCTATGATAATTGATAATTGGTGAATGACGCGGCCCAAACGAGTACTCAGGTCGTGCGCATCGGTGCCGCACATGGCGTTAATGTGTTAAATATTCTTGAAATAAACCAATTTTCTAGAAAATTGTGCTTATTCAATGCTTTCTTTCTTTAAAAATTTTTTTTTTCAATTATTTGGGCCAAAAAGGAGTTGACTCCAGAATAAAATCGACTCTAGAACTGCGAATGACTGGCACTGGCCAGATTCTCCACTCACGACCTGTGTGTGTGTGAAGCGCCCTTAACCAGCTTCCATTGGCGTTTAATGCCAGTGACGCGGCTGGGAAAGGGAGCTGGGGCCTCCCGTACTCCTGCTTTGCCCTCATTCATGAGGAAGAAGCTCAGTTCGGGGACCCCAGGCAAATTGTAAATAGAGTATGAATGTGTACAGTATATTTCTTTTATGTTTTATTTATTATTATTATATTTTTTTTTATTATATATATATATATATATATATATATATTTTTTTTTTTTTTTACTTTATTTTTGTATATATTTTTTCGCTTGTATGTATTTATTTATGCATTTATTTCGTTTATATTATTGATTTTTTATGGAATGATTATAGCTACATAGCACCATTACTTATTGCCCACAAGAGGCAGATTGTAATGCTTCAATAAATTGTTTTCTTCTCTCTCTCTAAAAAAAAAAAGAACTGCGAATTTCTCAATAGAATTCGGCCAAAACATGTAGTGGTATGAGACACATAATATGACGAAGTCAAAGTCGATTTAAATACATTCTCTATTTTTGAACAATTTTTTTTATTTTACCAAAAATTATAAAAACTGGAGTTAACTCGTTGCTGCATACCCTTGAATTATAAAAAAATTATACTCTATTTATTTAATTTAAAGCTACATCATTTATAGTATAATATATATTATAACTATATTACGAGACACCTTTTTTAAGGGAGTAATATGTTGGAGTGGTTGACTGGTGGGTGTTAACTCCACCCATGAGTCAACTCTAGTTACGCCACTGAAGGTATATAATATACCGTTAAATAAGTTAAACCCAGCTATAACGTACGCTATATATCGTTCCACACTGTATCTTCTGTTATCTCATTTTAAGAGCTTATTGTGTTCTTATGCTTGGTTGTTCTGTTAGTATTTTTAATGTATCTTGATGTTTCCTCAAAATATAAGATATTTTTTTCTTCAATTTATTTAATATACCATTACATTTGTAATCCAGAAAATGTATCTATATAGACGTATTATTATATCTAATATTTTACTCAAGACCAAGGATTAATCGATTGCTTGAAAAAATTTGATAATTTTTATGTATTTTTGATAAAATTGAAAATGATAAATAAAATTAAAGCATATCTGTAAAAAAACAATTGATTAACAATCCTTTTCTTTTCCTAAATGCTTATACATTATACATTATACTTCCTCTTAAAGAAAAGAACAAGAAGCAATTAGTCATTTTGCAATAAACATATATTCACATATATTATAAAGATTCTCTTTTATACCTTCGCTCTTATTATTTTTTTAAACTATGTGTTATTTTACTTTTCTTTTTTTTTGTTCAAGTGCTATGCATTTAAACTGCCATCTCCAACCCTTCCAAGACCGAATCAACTTTTGCATCCGACCAAGCACGATAACCAACTTGTCTAGCACAGGATTTTGTTGTTTAGAGCCAGCTCCCATTTCTCTGGTAACACTGTTACTGAGTTGAAGGAATGAATAGAGTTTTCGCTCTAGATATAGCTAAACAGAAAACATTTGTACGATACATTTCAGGCCTTAAAACATAGTTCTTAAGAAATATGTATGACTTAGAGCACGTAGAACGCTATAAACTAGTTTTGATAAAAACAAGTATTGTTGTATTGTTCGTTCATTTAACGTCACTTTATGCTGCTATGGCTAATCGGACGATGCTACAGTGGGAGCTATAAATTTTGCCTGCCCAGGTTTAATTAGGATAGGAATTTTTAACGAGTACCTGACATCGTACAGACTCGGGACCCCCGTTCATCGTCCCTTCCGAAGTACGGCGTAACTAAGGATTTTTTATTCTCTTAAAAAAATCCTGCCACCTGCCGGGCTACGAACCCGCGATCTTGGGCTTAGTAGTTTGTTACGCTTATAAAAACAAGTACGTACAAAAATATAATATTACAAATAAAATTTAATTAATATATAAATGTATATAGTTTTATTTTGAAGTGAAAAGATTCGTCCTGACAGGGATTCTGCATCTTTAGTGCGACACTCTTCCAACTAAGCTACAAGGACTTGTAACTAGGCCAGAAAAATCCATTCTCTTCACCGATCCCACATCTCCAGCACTCGAAATTATCGCAATGTACTGTTACGGGCTACTGGGTGTTAAAATGAATTAAACCACTGCTAAATTAAAAATACTAATTTTTATTAACAAAAGTGATAAAAAGAATACAATTAAATTATTAACAATGAAATTATTAAACTGATATAAATTTACAATAACAATATTCTAAAAATGTATTATCTAGGCTTAACTCCTGTTTAATTATTACAATGATATAAGATATTACTAATTCTAGATATCTTAACTAGTTACATAAATTTGTATGAATATTATAAAATTACACTACAATTTATAACTAGAAATTAACACTTACAGTCCACTAATCAAAGTCCACTGACCGTAAGATTCTCCAAATATGCCAAACTGACACCCATTAATATTCAGAAACGGTTTATTACACTCGCGATTCTGTCACAGTTCACTGATACACTTATCACACTGACACTCACTTATTACGAGCTCATCACAGTGCCTGATCTACACTCAGACCGACTGGCTCGAGGCGAGGGAGTATTTAAATAGGCAAGGCCAAACATTCTAGAACACGGAAGTAGGGGGAGACTGTTCTGGAACCTTCTTAATCCCTTCCGACAAAACAGAGACTGCTAATCCAATCTTAACTTCTCTCGCCGACGACTTAAGACGTTAATCCCTTGTTTCCGTCTTTCACTCTGTGGCCATAACAGTGCATATGGAGAAGAATGTACATTGAACATTATTTTAATTAGGATCTCGTTGAATTATGGCAATTTTATATTTATAATTTATTTTTTATTTATTATTCTTGTGATGGTGAATATTTTTATTTTGAAGAGAACGAGATTCTAATAGACAGAAGAATAGAAATGGAGAGAAGTCAACGAGATACTAATTAAAATAATGATCAATGAAAAATCTTCCTCGTGTATACATCGAAAAAAAATGCGAGATCACGGGGATATAGGATCGGTGAGGAGAATGGATTTGTCTGGCTTGGGTACGAGCTTTGGTAGCTCAGATGGTTGGAGAACTGCGCTAGAGATGCGTATGACCCGAGTTCGAATCCCGGCCAAGAAAAATCTTTTCTCTAAAAACTAAAAATATTTTAAAATTCGCTCAAAACTTACAATTAATTACTAAAGACTTGCATATTCGAGTATTTCCAGATCTATTTAGACGAAGTAGAGCTTTGGGACTCTATTTAGCCAACGAATTCGACGAATCCTCCTTACTTTGTCATGAGTAAATGAAGTCATTATGGATGACTTAAGTGCACCATTTTTTTCTGATATGGTCCAAATCAGAGACCTGTATTTACATGAAAAACATTATTCCCACTCAAACCCACTAGTTTCAAACCAAGCTTCTTCTTCGATTTCAGATAATCCTCCGAGATGTCTCTTGGAAAAGAAGATATCCTCAAAAGAAGATATCCTCGTGGCCTTCTTTTCATTCATTCGTGAATTTGTTATTTGAGTACCACCAGTGTGTAGTTTCTCTGCTTCCCTTTATTTATTATTTACCATTATATTTACTTGAAGGTGAATTAACAAAAAAAAAATTAAACTGGGTAGTTCTATTTGAAGTATAGTACAAAGTTTCTGGGATATTTAAATTGATTAGCCTATTGGCCAGAAAGGTATTAAGCACAAAAAATTTAATCAGACCTAGAAATACAATCAGCCCACGGAGGGCGCAATGAAAATAAATAGTGCAATTCCAAATCTTCTAGATTAATATTTTTAGTGAGTTTGATGAAGCAGAGGTACACTAGTTGAATTAAATTTGCATCATCTTTTAGAATCGTATTATTTTATATTTAATATGATAAATTCTATAGCATTCAGTTCAAGTGCCTACAGAGAATTGAACTAAAAACCCAAAAATAAACATTTTTAAATATTTTTGTTTTGAAGAGAAAAGATTTGCCCTGGTCGGGATTTGAACCTGGATCGTCTGCTTCTCTGCAGCAGTGCTCTAAGCCACTGAGTTACCAGGGACCGTATCCAAGTCAGACAAAATCCGTTCTCTTCACCGATCCTATATCCCCGTGTTCTCGCAATTATTTTTCAATATTTTTGTTTTGGTGAAAAGATTTGAACATTCTTTCCTAAATAACAATTAATAAAAATAAATTATAAAATAATATGTCATTAATATCCTAATTAAAGAAATGTCCAATGAACCTTCTTCCCCGTGTATACATCGCAAAAATCGCGAGAACATGGGGATATAGGATCGGTGAAGAGAACGGATTGTGTCTGACTTGGATACGACCCCTGGTAGCTCAGTGGCTTACAGCAATGCTACGGAGAAGCAGATGAACCGGGTTCGAATCCCGGCCAGTGCAAATTTTTTCTCTTATTATTTTAAAAATAATTACCATAAAAATAACAATTAATAATAAACATGAATTAAAAATAAACATTATTTTATTATATTACCTTAACTTGTTAGTATTTTTAGTAGTAAAAATATATAAATTACCTAAATTATTCTTATCTTTTGGATCAGTTTTGGATGGTGTGGATTGTGCATTTGTCATTGAATAGCCCAAAGTTTTTGACATCACTTATGCTATGTTTCTACTCTTAAATTTATCTTGAATATATATATTGATATTTGGGATGCCAGAGTCTCATTTATCATGAGTACTCAAATTATTATTTATATGCCTTTATCTTAATTGGGTTCCTTTCCAAAGGTCTATTCTTGCGTTTACCAATTTACTCATACCTTCAATGTATTAATTATAAATAAATAGCGTATCTGGGTTATGTAAGCACTAAAAGAATTACTATAAGGATCGTTTATTTATTCAATTCAATTCAACAAGGATATGATTTAGATTTTAAATATATAAAAAGGATTGCCATAAAATACATTACTGGAAATAAATTAAACTTATCTGTGGATAGGGGTAGATTGGGTTACGGGTCGGTCTTCACTTTGCCGCTTCGGGAACTCCATCTTCCGCAGGGTCTATCTCCTGCCCGATCTCTCCTCCTTGCTCTACGTCTCCCAGAGTACCTTCTTGCTCCGCCTTCGTCTCCAGAGCAGCTCCTTCCTCCTAGTTTTAGTAGTAGCTTGCCTCCCCCCTTTTCTTCTTTCTCCTCCATCTTGGGCCAAAGGTCTATTCTTTGTCCAAAACACATTCCCTTTCATGTGTCCCGGCATGACACTTATTCCCCGCTCGGCATCCCTTTCATGGTGCCGGCAATACATAGCACTTAATTAAAATTAAATGATTGTGGTAACTTTCGTTATGGTATTTATTTTATTAAGAATTTGAAGCGAATTTATTTTTTTACCAAATAATAGAATAGATAATTTAAGAATTAATGGTGAAAAACCGAATAAAATTCGAAATTTTCGAGGATGCAATGGCTTTCAAAAGTTATTTGTTGTTTTTACATAAATCTCAAAATGTATTTTTACCTACTTTACTTAGTTTTCATGCTGAAGGTTCCAAGTTGAAATCTGGGTGTGACAGATTAATTATTCAAGATATTAATAGATTTTTCTTTAATTGGGGGGGGGGATCTGGGCGTTGAGCAACTCACTTTTCTGCACAACCGTTGTCCTAGAAACAATGTCCTTAATCCTTTGATTAAAACCCTTCATGGGTGGCAATGGTCTGAATTTATTTCTATTAAGAAGTTAAAATAACCCTAGTTCTTAATAATTATTTTTTCCAATTTTTGTTTTTAATTTTTTTATCTACCTCAAGATAGTATCGTTGGCCCAATCCTTTATACAGTTCATACAGCTGGCATCCCAACTCATTCCAATACTATCCTTACCAAGTATGCTGATGATACATGTGTATTATCAGTCAACACCAATCTAGTTATTGCATCCCATAGCCTCCAATCCCATATCACTGATCTTGAAGAATAGTGTCAAAACTGGAAAATTAAAATAAATTCTCAAAAATCGCATCAAATCACTTTTACCTTACGTCGTAAACCAATGACTTCCTGCCCTTCAGTATCCTTTAATAATACCCCTCTGGTGCCTGCATAACAGATCCGATACTTAGGGTTGCACCTTGACAAACGATTAACCTGGAATCCTCATACAAGACTATAATCCTATAGACTAAGACTATAGTCCTATAATACTATCCCACCGATTCCCGGAGAACAAATCCGAACTTAAGACTACATTTTGGCGAACATATAACTGTTTATCCTCGTACTAGACTGAAACGACAAGAAACAGCTCGCCGTTTCAGGCAACTTCTACGCTCAATAGATAAACGATCTACGCCACCAAATAATTACAAAAGAGACATACACAAGACTATTTCAAGACTTATTTAGACCAACGGAGTAGTAAACTACGATCAAAGAAGTTGAGACTCCTGGCACAACTTAAATTTCTCAAAAGATGCAGAGACTAAAATATTATACCCAGATGCGCTAATCAAAGAAAATGATCTATCACACGCATTCAAAACGATCATCTATGACATTACTAAAAGCAAGAATCAGCTACACCCGATCTGAACTAACCACTGTTGAGAAGAAACTGCTAAAAAACCACATGCGTCAATAACTTCAAGACAGAGAAATCGGCTATAGCAGACCACTTCTACAACACTAACTACCTATATACTGGTTAGCTATACTGGTTAAAGAAAATAGTTATCATCTCCGCACTATAAGAGAAGTCATTGAAATTATCAAGGAAACCAATAATTTCAATAAGGAAGACGGTTACAAATTCAGTAAAAAACTGGTATCCTGCCATAAAACAAAAGACATTGAATTTATTAACACATTAACACATTACCCTACCTTCCACATACACAGACAGCACAACTTTACCTATTGCCAAATATATTAAAGCTATTCAATTTTAAAATTAAAATTCACACCAATATTCCACTCTGCCGTTGTGATTATGGTATTCAATCCCTGATAATTTATCCTATCTATAGTGACCTTCTAACATGCATTTGTTATTTGATTACTACCATTGGTTAACTCTATTTATCTTCATATCATGTCATTACGTGTTTTATTATTATAAAACATTAAATTTCTTAACATCTTAAACTTTTTAAACTAACTTTTTTGTTCCAGTTGTATTGACAGATGAAGACAAATGTTTTTCCAACACCGCCTACGCTCAGAGCAAACACAAAGATAAACAGCTCTCCATTTAGCGGGCAATGTTTGCAGTAACATCTCATTAAAACATCGGCTCAGTCGCGAAGCGGCTGTTTTACGAAGCAACACAAAGGTCCGCCTAGTTAGCAGCCTAATGCTAAATTCAGTTGCCTACATGGCGGTTCCTCTTTGAAGTCGAAATAACTCACAATCCTTCCTTCTTCTAATCCCACCCATCTACTATATAAGATATAAACAATGTTTACCACGGTAAAGAGTTTTTTTAAGAACAAGCAGAGCTTAAACAAATATGTGTAAAATATTCATCATACTCCTTATTCTGCGAAATGAGAGCGGTTTATATTTTAGGGAATTATTTCATCAGAATATTTGGTATTTATAACATTTTGCAAACTTTCATCCTGTTTCCCCTATAAAATATCTATTTTGATTAATTATGGTAATAACGATCAATAAGAGGTCTTGGGGCGCCTAAGTAAAATTGACAAATATTAAAAAAAATATACATCGATAAATATTAACCATTTCGACCCACTTTCTAAATCCTCATAATATCCAAAAGAGTAATATAATTTTAGTGATTTTTATATTTTATTTTATCTGATGAAAAAATTGAATTTACATTGAAATGCAATAAAAAATATTACTATCGGAACTAAAGAATGCGTGTAAATTGCAATAAAGAAACACTAAATACTTATTAAGTTATAAATGGACAAATTTCACACAAAATGCTTTGAGTCTCAAGACTCAAAAGAGGAAATAAAATACCTATCAATATTTCGCACATATCATCAGGACACAAAGAGAATAATATCAAAGAAAAAAAACAATCAAATTATAAACAATAAAAACATCATAGCCTCTAAATGCAGAACGATACTAACCAGAGGTTACATTCCACCTCTTATAAGGCTGGAAAACTTTTGATAGCACATTGTTTGAGCAACCTCGAAATAGTTATTGGACCTTTCGATGAGAGCTCCGAAATGGATAATGAAAATAAAATTTCTGATTCAATTACACTAGATCGCATGTCGTTTGCATGTAACCATTTATTAAAACCAACAACATAAATCACTTTTATAAATTAAACAACTAATACCTTTGATAATAGAAAATAAACAAATTCGATTCGAATCTCGGCCGAGGGCCTATCTTTTCTCTTTAAAATAAAAATATTTAAAAATCAAAACAGTTGACCAATAATTATAAAAAATTGTAAATAGAATTACTGTATATTAAGTATAACGATCTCATGGTGGCATCCCATTTTATTATTTAAATATTATTCCGATCAAAGGGTCTAACTTGATTAATTGGTCGTGTATATTAGAAAAAAAATATATATGATATAAGTACAGTAAAAAGCATTAAAAATTTAACTAGAACAGTGGACAAGAGGAAATCCGTCTGTCGAGGTCTGTGCTCGACAATCTTATCTATTTTTCTTATCTATAAATAATAAATAAATAAATATAAATGTATATACGTAAAAAGAAATGCTCCAAAATGGGCATCAGGACCGGAGATCAATTTCTTTAAACTCTCCAGTTTGCAGACGACCAAATACTTATAGCTGAAGACGAATATGATTCACAGTACATGCTTCGGAAGCTCATTGAGATATACGATCAATGGGGCTTGGAGGTCAGCAAGGACAAGACAGAATACATAGTGTTCAATTCCAATACAAATTTTCTAGAATTAGAGAATTGGACATTGAATAGCTGCCCGAAATTTAAATACTTGGGCACATGGATCTCTACAGAAGGTACGTGTGAAGAAGATATTTTACAAAAAGTACAAAAGGGAAAGAAACTGATTGGTAGTTTGAATTCCGTACTGTGGAGTAACGAAGTGACAATGAAGACCAAGAAGTGGATATTTAAATCCATTATAGAAGGCACTGTCTTATACGGTTCAGAAACATGGACAATAAAAAAGAATGAAGAAAGAAAACTGCTAGCCTTAGAAATGGACTTCTGGAGAAGAAGTAGCAGGATCTCAAAGCTTGACCACGTCCCGAACGCTGAAATAAGAAGGACAGTTAACCAAGAAAAGACAATGCTTTACTCCATAGAAACCAAACAGCTCAGTTGGTATGGGCATGTCATGAGGATGCGAGCTGACCGATGGCCCAAACGCATGCTTGAGTTCACTCCGGAGGAGAGAAGAAAGAGAGGACGGCCAAAGAAGCAATGGATGGAGGCGGTGTATGCAGGGATGGCTGCACGAGGGCTTAGAGAAGGCCAATGGCAGGACAAGAACGAATGGAATACTATTCTTTTTGGAAACGACATATGAACACAATGTTTGTCAATAAAGTCGTTATTATATATATAAATGTATATACATAGATAACAAAAATCAAAAAGTTAATATAATAAATCTATTAGAGGAACTAATAATAATAATAAAAATAATGATTTTATTCAATTAAATTATTTAATAGTTCATAAATCATTATGAGCATATTTCATGTTTCAATTAATATAAATTCGTTTTTTATTACTTTTTTATTTTGTGCTTTATCACTTCAATCTACGATTATATCAACATTTATCCATCTATCTATTGGCTAATTAACCGCGATCTTCGGGTTCCTGCAAGTAATGACTTAATGCTTTCCAATTGGCGCCATTTACTAAACTAAGTCATTCTTCAGAGGCACTTGAGAGCTTCCCTCCCAAGTATTTTTTCTGATTTCACAAAATACTTGCCAAAATTTTCAAGAAATGAAGAGTGTCTTCTTTTTCTTCGGAATTTAAAACTGAGCAACTTCGTCTGTACTTTCTTAAAGGATCTGACTTTTCTCTGAGATCAGTGTTTGGGCCGTGAAGACAATATTGCAGAACTACACAAAATATAGTTCCAGAAGCCATATATAAAAAAAAGAAAAGTAAATGCACAAGTGAAAAAGGACATAATCATTTATCTGTTTTTACATTTTAAACTTAGCCATTCTAACACAAAGTACATTGTGGCTTCCGAGGTATTGTAACTAATCCCGTTCTTAGCTCCGCTACTTGATATTTATTACATCATCAAGAAGTTTGAAGTTTCGGTCACAGTTCGATAACGAGAAAGAACTTAACTCGCTTAGCTTAACTTAGCCGCAGCCGTCAACTTAGCGGCCTTTAAGCCGTTCCAACTTATTTGATCAATAGTCATTAATCACGCCTGGAAATATAAGACTGATAACTTTAGGGAGGAGGTAATGGAGAATCCATAGGGATTTCAAATACTCTAATAAATCTCACGCCAACCAATATGTAATCCCCTGGTTATTTTGTGTTGTCAGCGAGCGCCATATCTTGAAGATTAGACAATATTAATCTGTGTAGTTTTAGTCTATTTTGTTTTATGGTGTATTTGTTTTGTTTCGTTGTTAAGGAACAAATTGTAGTTATAGAAACCTTTTGCTATCATGTTTAGTCATCGATAAATTAATCACTTTGTTGATAGAATTTATTTCATATCCTGAAAAATAATATAAGTAAAAATAATATGAAAAATTATCGTACTCTCTGTATTTGTTTACAGTCAATTCTGTACATAAATTATGTTATTCTGCTATAATAGGCAATCTTTCACTGCATTCCCTAACCAATTCAATCCATTATTAGAATTTTCCAAGCCCCTATTTTTAACTTAAAAATAATAAAAGTGTATTTAGGCGTAACGAGGGGGGTTATTGGGGATGTAACCTCCCCATTGCTTAGAAGAAATTAAAAAAAAAATTGTAAGTAACAATTTAAATTAAAAAAATAAAAAATTGAAGGATTTGAATTCATTAGAAAATCAGCCCAAGAAAGACAATTAATTACTATACTGCCTGCCATAAGGATGTTTTCCCAACTATTAACACCCTTCTGAAAATTCTTACCACACTTCCTGTGTTCACAAGCACATGTGAAAGGTCCTTTTCGTCTCTATGAAGACTGAAAACTTACTTAATATCCACAGAGAGCTAGAAACCACTGCTAGTGAAGTGTTGGACTAGTTAGCAAAAACACCTCGCCGACTTGAATTTAGATTGTCCTCAGTGACTGTGCATAAACTTCTGTAAAGTGGGGAACAATCGCAATTTTTTAATTATATATTTTATATTTAAAAATTTTTTTTTTCTTGTTTGATAATGCAATTTTATTTTATTTTTATGATGAGTTCTTAGTTTTAATTTATTGTTTATTAAGTGTACTGAGTTATTGTAACCAATAAATATCCAAAAAAATCATTTATAACTTCCAAAATAACATTTGAGGGGCTTGTAGCAACAACGAGTTAACTCAATTTTTATGCCAAACAGAGTTAACAACCGTTTCTTGGGGGAAAAAATCATTATTTCGTTTGGTTCAACAAGGAATAATTTTTGCTAAAACAATTCGTCAAATTCGCGATTCTAGAATCGATTTAATTCTGGAGTTAACTTCTTTTTGGCCCAAATAATTGAAAATTTCTTTCTTTTTAAAGTAAGAGAGTATTAAGTAAGAACAACTTTCAAGAAAATTGGTTTATTTCAAGAAATGAACACAGTAACAAAAAATAAGAATGCAAAACTACTGATGATCATAGTTTGCTAGTCAATGCTATTTTTCTTGGTCTATATTAACACATTAACGCCATGTGCGGCACCGGTGCGCACGACCTGAGTACTCGTTTGGGCCGCGTGTTCACATATCCTATGATAATTGATAATTGGTGAATGACGCGGCCCAAACGAGTACTCAGGTCGTGCGCATCGGTGCCGCACATGGCGTTAATGTGTTAAATATTCTTGAAATAAACCAATTTTCTAGAAAATTGTGCTTATTCAATGCTTTCTTTCTTTAAAAATTTTTTTTTTCAATTATTTGGGCCAAAAAGGAGTTGACTCCAGAATAAAATCGACTCTAGAACTGCGAATGACTGGCACTGGCCAGATTCTCCACTCACGACCTGTGTGTGTGTGAAGCGCCCTTAACCAGCTTCCATTGGCGTTTAATGCCAGTGACGCGGCTGGGAAAGGGAGCTGGGGCCTCCCGTACTCCTGCTTTGCCCTCATTCATGAGGAAGAAGCTCAGTTCGGGGACCCCAGGCAAATTGTAAATAGAGTATGAATGTGTACAGTATATTTCTTTTATGTTTTATTTATTATTATTATATTTTTTTTATTATATATATATATATATATATATATATTTTTTTTTTTTTTTACTTTATTTTTGTATATATTTTTTCGCTTGTATGTATTTATTTATGCATTTATTTCGTTTATATTATTGATTTTTTATGGAATGATTATAGCTACATAGCACCATTACTTATTGCCCACAAGAGGCAGATTGTAATGCTTCAATAAATTGTTTTCTTCTCTCTCTCTAAAAAAAAAAGAACTGCGAATTTCTCAATAGAATTCGGCCAAAACATGTAGTGGTATGAGACACATAATATGACGAAGTCAAAGTCGATTTAAATACATTCTCTATTTTTGAACAATTTTTTTTATTTTACCAAAAATTATAAAAACTGGAGTTAACTCGTTGCTGCATACCCTTGAATTATAAAAAAATTATACTCTATTTATTTAATTTAAAGCTACATCATTTATAGTATAATATATATTATAACTATATTACGAGACACCTTTTTTAAGGGAGTAATATGTTGGAGTGGTTGACTGGTGGGTGTTAACTCCACCCATGAGTCAACTCTAGTTACGCCACTGAAGGTATATAATATACCGTTAAATAAGTTAAACCCAGCTATAACGTACGCTATATATCGTTCCACACTGTATCTTCTGTTATCTCATTTTAAGAGCTTATTGTGTTCTTATGCTTGGTTGTTCTGTTAGTATTTTTAATGTATCTTGATGTTTCCTCAAAATATAAGATATTTTTTTCTTCAATTTATTTAATATACCATTACATTTGTAATCCAGAAAATGTATCTATATAGACGTATTATTATATCTAATATTTTACTCAAGACCAAGGATTAATCGATTGCTTGAAAAAATTTGATAATTTTTATGTATTTTTGATAAAATTGAAAATGATAAATAAAATTAAAGCATATCTGTAAAAAAACAATTGATTAACAATCCTTTTCTTTTCCTAAATGCTTATACATTATACATTATACTTCCTCTTAAAGAAAAGAACAAGAAGCAATTAGTCATTTTGCAATAAACATATATTCACATATATTATAAAGATTCTCTTTTATACCTTCGCTCTTATTATTTTTTTAAACTATGTGTTATTTTACTTTTCTTTTTTTTTGTTCAAGTGCTATGCATTTAAACTGCCATCTCCAACCCTTCCAAGACCGAATCAACTTTTGCATCCGACCAAGCACGATAACCAACTTGTCTAGCACAGGATTTTGTTGTTTAGAGCCAGCTCCCATTTCTCTGGTAACACTGTTACTGAGTTGAAGGAATGAATAGAGTTTTCGCTCTAGATATAGCTAAACAGAAAACATTTGTACGATACATTTCAGGCCTTAAAACATAGTTCTTAAGAAATATGTATGACTTAGAGCACGTAGAACGCTATAAACTAGTTTTGATAAAAACAAGTATTGTTGTATTGTTCGTTCATTTAACGTCACTTTATGCTGCTATGGCTAATCGGACGATGCAACATTGGGAGCTATAAATTTTGCCTGCCCAGGTTTAATTAGGATAGGAATTTTTAACGAGTACCTGACATCGTACAGGCTCGGGACCCCCGTTCATCGTCCCTTCCGAAGTACGGCGTAACTAAGGATTTTTTATTCTCTTAAAAAAATCCTGCCACCTGCCGGGCTACGAACCCGCGATCTTGGGCTTAGTAGTTTGTTACGCTTATAAAAACAAGTACGTACAAAAATATAATATTACAAATAAAATTTAATTAATATATAAATGTATATAGTTTTATTTTGAAGTGAAAAGATTCGTCCTGACAGGGATTCTGCATCTTTAGTGCGACACTCTTCCAACTAAGCTACAAGGACTTGTAACTAGGCCAGAAAAATCCATTCTCTTCACCGATCCCACATCTCCAGCACTCGAAATTATCGCAATGTACTGTTACGGGCTACTGGGTGTTAAAATGAATTAAACCACTGCTAAATTAAAAATACTAATTTTTATTAACAAAAGTGATAAAAAGAATACAATTAAATTATTAACAATGAAATTATTAAACTGATATAAATTTACAATAACAATATTCTAAAAATGTATTATCTAGGCTTAACTCCTGTTTAATTATTACAATGATATAAGATATTACTAATTCTAGATATCTTAACTAGTTACATAAATTTGTATGAATATTATAAAATTACACTACAATTTATAACTAGAAATTAACACTTACAGTCCACTAATCAAAGTCCACTGACCGTAAGATTCTCCAAATATGCCAAACTGACACCCATTAATATTCAGAAACGGTTTATTACACTCGCGATTCTGTCACAGTTCACTGATACACTTATCACACTGACACTCACTTATTACGAGCTCATCACAGTGCCTGATCTACACTCAGACCGACTGGCTCGAGGCGAGGGAGTATTTAAATAGGCAAGGCCAAACATTCTAGAACACGGAAGTAGGGGGAGACTGTTCTGGAACCTTCTTAATCCCTTCCGACAAAACAGAGACTGCTAATCCAATCTTAACTTCTCTCGCCGACGACTTAAGACGTTAATCCCTTGTTTCCGTCTTTCACTCTGTGGCCATAACAGTGCATATGGAGAAGAATGTACATTGAACATTATTTTAATTAGGATCTCGTTGAATTATGGCAATTTTATATTTATAATTTATTTTTTATTTATTATTCTTGTGATGGTGAATATTTTTATTTTGAAGAGAACGAGATTCTAATAGACAGAAGAATAGAAATGGAGAGAAGTCAACGAGATACTAATTAAAATAATGATCAATGAAAAATCTTCCTCGTGTATACATCGAAAAAAAATGCGAGATCACGGGGATATAGGATCGGTGAGGAGAATGGATTTGTCTGGCTTGGGTACGAGCTTTGGTAGCTCAGATGGTTGGAGAACTGCGCTAGAGATGCGTATGACCCGAGTTCGAATCCCGGCCAAGAAAAATCTTTTCTCTAAAAACTAAAAATATTTTAAAATTCGCTCAAAACTTACAATTAATTACTAAAGACTTGCATATTCGAGTATTTCCAGATCTATTTAGACGAAGTAGAGCTTTGGGACTCTATTTAGCCAACGAATTCGACGAATCCTCCTTACTTTGTCATGAGTAAATGAAGTCATTATGGATGACTTAAGTGCACCATTTTTTTCTGATATGGTCCAAATCAGAGACCTGTATTTACATGAAAAACATTATTCCCACTCAAACCCACTAGTTTCAAACCAAGCTTCTTCTTCGATTTCAGATAATCCTCCGAGATGTCTCTTGGAAAAGAAGATATCCTCAAAAGAAGATATCCTCGTGGCCTTCTTTTCATTCATTCGTGAATTTGTTATTTGAGTACCACCAGTGTGTAGTTTCTCTGCTTCCCTTTATTTATTATTTACCATTATATTTACTTGAAGGTGAATTAACAAAAAAAAAATTAAACTGGGTAGTTCTATTTGAAGTATAGTACAAAGTTTCTGGGATATTTAATTTGATTAGCCTAATGGCCAGAAAGGTATTAAGCACAAAAAATTTAATCAGACCTAGAAATACAATCAGCCCACGAAGGGCGCAATGAAAATAAATAGTGCAATTCCAAATCTTCTAGATTAATATTTTTAGTGAGTTTGATGAAGCAGAGGTACACTAGTTGAATTAAATTTGCATTATATTTTAGAATCGTATCATTTTATATTTAATATGATAAATTTGATAGCATTCAGTTCAAGTGCCTAAAGAGAATTGAACTAAAAACCCAAAAATAAACATTTTTAAATATTTTTGTTTTGAAGAGAAAAGATTTGCCCTGGTCGGGATTTGAACCTGGATCGTCTGCTTCTCTGCAGCAGTGCTCTAAGCCACTGAGTTACCAGGGACCGTATTCAAGTCAGACAAAATCCGTTCTCCTCACCGATCCTATATCCCCGTGTTCTCGCAATTATTTTTCAATTTTTTTTTTTTGGTGAAAAGATTTGAACATTCTTTCCTAAATAACAATTAATAAAAATAAATTATAAAATAATATGTCATTAATATCCTAATTAAAGAAATGTCCAATGAACCTTCTTCCCCGTGTATACATCGCAAAAATCGCGAGAACATGGGGATATAGGATCGGTGAAGAGAACGGATTGTGTCTGACTTGGATACGACCCCTGGTAGCTCAGTGGCTTACAGCAATGCTACTGAGAAGCAGATGAACCG
This sequence comes from Arma custos, assembly GCA_037127475.1. Lineage (NCBI taxonomy): Eukaryota > Metazoa > Arthropoda > Insecta > Hemiptera > Pentatomidae > Arma > Arma custos. Next base: position 213,528,179 of record CM073759.1, read on the forward strand.
GGTTCGAATCCCGGCCAGTGCAAATTTTTTCTCTTATTATTTTAAAAATAATTACCATAAAAATAACAATTAATAATAAACATGAATTAAAAATAAACATTATTTTATTATATTACCTTAACTTGTTAGTATTTTTAGTAGTAAAAATATATAAATTACCTAAATTTTCTTATCTTTTGGATCAGTTTTGGATGGTGTGGATTGTGCATTTGTCATTGAATAGCCCAAAGTTTTTGACATCACTTATGCTATGTTTCTACTCTTAAATTTATCTTGAATATATATATTGATATTTGGGATGCCAGAGTCTCATTTATCATGAGTACTCAAATTATTATTTATATGCCTTTATCTTAATTGGGTTCCTTTCCAAAGGTCTATTCTTGCGTTTACCAATTTACTCATACCTTCAATGTATTAATTATAAATAAATAGCGTATCTGGGTTATGTAAGCACTAAAAGAATTACTATAAGGATCGTTTATTTAGTCAATTCAATTCAACAAGGATATGATTTAGATTTTAAATATATAAAAAGGATTGCCATAAAATACATTACTGGAAATAAATTAAACTTATCTGTGGACTGGGGTAGATTGGGTTACGGGTCGGTCTTCACTTTGCCGCTTCGGGAACTCCATCTTCCGCAGGGTCTATCTCCTGCCCGATCTCCTCCTTGCTCTACGTCTCCCTGAGTACCTTCTTGCTCCGCCTTCGTCTCCAGAGCAGCTCCTTCCTCCTAGTTTTAGTAGTAGCTTGCCTCCCCCCTTTTCTTCTTTCTCCTCCATCTTGGGCCAAAGGTCTATTCTTTGTCCAAAACACATTCCCTTTCATGTGTCCCGGCATGACACTTATTCCCCGCTCGGCATCCCTTTCATGGTGCCGGCAATACATAGCACTTAATTAAAATTTAATGATTGTGGTAACTTTCGTTATGGTATTTATTTTATTAAGAATTTGAAGCGAATTTATTTTTTTAACAAATAATAGAATAGATAATTTAAGAATTAATGGTGAAAAACCGAATAAAATTCGAAATTTTCGAGGATGCAATGGCTTTCAAAAGTTATTTGTTGTTTTTACATAAATCTCAAAATGTATTTTTACCTACTTTACTTAGTTTTCATGCTGAAGGTTCCAAGTTGAAATCTGGGTGTGACAGATTAATTATTCAAGATATTAATAGATTTTTCTATAATTGGGGGGGGGGATCTGGGCGTTGAGCAACTCACTTTTCTGCACAACCGTTGTCCTAGAAACAATGTCCTTAATCCTTTGATTAAAACCCTTCATGGGTGGCAATGGTCTGAATTTATTTCTATTAAGAAGTTAAAATAACCCTAGTTCTTAATAATTATTTTTTCCAATTTTTGTTTTTAATTTTTTTATCTACCTCAAGATAGTATCGTTGGCCCAATCCTTTATACAGTTCATACAGCTGACATCCCAACTCATTCCAATACTATCCTTACCAAGTATGCTGATGATACATGTGTATTATCAGTCAACACCAATCTAGTTATTGCATCCCATAGCCTCCAATCCCATATCACTGATCTTGAAGAATAGTGTCAAAACTGGAAAATTAAAATAAATTCTCAAAAATCGCATCAAATCACTTTTACCTTACGTCGTAAACCAATGACTTCCTGCCCTTCAGTATCCTTTAATAATACCCCTCTGGTGCCTGCATAACAGATCCGATACTTAGGATTGCACCTTGACAAACGATTAACCTGGAATCCTCATACAAGACTGAAAAGACAAGAAACCGCACGACGTTTCAGGCTACTTCAACACTTACTAGACAAACGCTCTAAGCTCCCAATTAACTACAGAAGCCTCATCTACATGACCACCATACGACCTATATGGACTTACGGAGGAGAGCTTTGGGGCTCCACTAAGCCATCGAATTCCTCTCGTATCCAATCCCTACAATCCAAAATTCTTCGTAAAATCCTCAATGCTCCTTATTTTGTTAAGAATAAAGTCATCCATAACGACCTTAATGTCCCTTTTGTTGCTGATTTCAAACTTCATTACCACTCAAACCCTCTATTTTCAAGCCTAGCTTCCTCTTCAATTCCCGATAATCCTCCGAGGTGTGTGAAAAGAAGATGGCCACGTGACCTTCTTAGTTGAACTTTGATTTGAGTACTACCAGTGGGTAGTTTCTCTACTTGTCATTATCATGTCATCATATATCACGTATTCTATTTACTTGTTGTATTATTGTAATACAGTTGTAGATATCAATAAATAAATTAAATAAAAAAAAAAAAAATTTCTTATTATTAAAATATCTTATTAAAAATTTTTCTTATTTTTATTTTTATTATTCCTTATATCTCTATTTTTATAAGGGTGAATATAACAAATAGAAACATAAATTTTGTAGAGTAAAATTACAGTAAGGATTCCCTCAGGCAAAAAAGGTGTTTCAACTACTGACCTTGCCCGATCCCGAAATTCCCTCATCCCTATAATTACCTTTGAGGGCTGATTCGGAAATGGTTCCACGATCAAAACGTGAATTGTAGTTCTCCACTTATGCTCTTTGCCAGTTCGTTTTATGCTCCCGTTAAAATAAGCATTAAGCTGCATTTCAATTTCAGTCAGAGCCATATATGAATCTGAATTAGGTACGTCTCATTAAAACATACATTTATAAAAAATACATTAATATAACATAAATATGTATAAAATTAATTAATGTTTATTAAAATCTATAATGTTAATTTTATTTTATGGCTACGTTTCGGCCTAAAATTTAGGATACCATTAAGGCAGAGGGATGTAGGGCCAATGAGAAACTAAACATATACTCTTCATCACTCTGCCCTGAAAATATATTAAAAATTATGCCGATACGTTAGCGCAAAATAAAACTACGTTTTCTAATTTGTTTTCTTTTATTGACTGCACCCTCGATCATTTTCGATATTGCTGAAATCCTCATCTCTAGGCTACTATCTTAGTATTTTTTTTTCATTATATTTTAGCAACGTAACCATTTAATATACAACTAAAAAAAAGTTATTTTCCTGCTACCATTGTGTAATGCCATCCATTACTCACTATAACTTGTGAGGAAAAGTAACAGGCACCTAGATCAAATTTGACAATCTGTTATTTTAACTGTTAAATGGTTGTATTATATTATTATTCATTTTATATTGATAAACTGTTAAAATAAATAATTTTAGAACTACTCAATAATAATATTCTTTCAAGTTTCCACGGCCATTATTTCCACGGTTTAAAGCAGAAGAAACAATTGAAGTTTTTTGTATACTTTATATTTATTCATAACAAATACATAACATTCCACTCATCGACACAATATCACCCTAACCCACTCGTTCTTCCGCTTTCCTGCTCCCTCTTATCTGGACTGGATAAGAAAAGATTAAAAAGGCATTGGCCAAGAGACCAACTCAACAATTAATTTTTTTTCCAACTAACTCGATGATCGTGTAGAAAACCTAAGAGAAAGACTCTTCGATCAAATTTGTTGGATGCGCAATTGCGCAGGTGCAAATGAAAATTAAATAATAATAAATAAACTTTATATTTAATTCAAGATAGATTTTATTTATTTTGAAGCGACCTTAAATGTATTAGAAACCTTCTCACATCAGAAATTTGGAGATCTAGCATTAAAACAGTGATCAGACCACAAACAAAATAAAAAATGGAAATAGAGATGAATTCATAGAATTTACTCCTCCATTCATAAAAGAACAGGCTCAGGCAATCAACTTTTATTTTATTTTTGTATGTGTTATCAGAATAACAGATTATTTTATAAATAATAATAAATAAATGTTTCAATCAGTAAACTGTCCTAAAGTCATAATTTGCATTGTTGGTAATAGAAAATTGTAAGAGATAGCGCTAGTGTAGTTTTAAAAAATCTAAAGTTTCACCTTTAATTTCTTAATTTTTAAATGTTTGCATGAAAAATGTTATATTTAAAAAGTTTAATAACACCCTCGTTTAATTACCACACTCACCTTCGGCTCCTGTGGTAAAATTCACTCGGGTGTAATAAAGTGGCACTTTCCTCACTTATCAAATAAATAACTATGATTAAACAAATTGTTTCCTGTAATTTCTTTCATAAATACCCTTTTACAAGAAGTACATCGATTAATCACAACTTATGATCGCCTCACAATTATATAAGCACATGTTTCCGACAAATAATAAATTTATACAAGTCGTGCGGGATGGTTTAACCACAGCACCGAATATGATTTAGCATAGATTAAGCTGGGATAACTACTTATGACCGCTTGTTTTTAGGAAAATGCCAACAACCCCTCTCCCCCCAATCCTTTCGCCTTTATGGTGTTGATCTTTTTAGTGAGTTACAAGTTATTGTAGTGGACAACTATGTCATTAACATTTAATGGAAATAGAAATATTAAGTTACCATATTCGAAAGAAATTGCTTAATACTAATTTATTTGTAAGTGAAAGATATTTTATTCCAAATATGCCTCCTATATTTTTGTTCTATATTTATGTATTCTGTATTTTGGTACATGTATTACAAATCTGTTGGTAGAAGGTTGTTGACAGACGTGGAGTGTACATAATCTCCGCGTATTACATAAAAATTGGTTCAATTTGACCGAAAAAACGCCAAAAACACGTTTTGTGACAGAAAAAGAATGCAAAAATAGAGTTTGGTTCGCCGCAAGGTACTTTAGCATATCGTCGTTGTCAAAACAATAATGTCTATCTACAATTTTTTATAATTATTGGTCATTGTTTATGAGTTATACATATTTTTATTTTTTAAAGGGAAAAGATAGGCCCTCGACCGGGATTTGAACCCGGAATCTTTGTCTCACCGTGACATCGCTCTGCCAATTGAGCTATCCAAGGCCCCTCCCGGTCGAGGACTAACCTTCTCTCTTTTAGATCCTAAAGCCCCAGTGTGCTCCCGCCATTTTTGCGATGAATACACTAGAACGAAGTTCTTTGAACATTAATATGACGAAAGTCAATAACATCCTAAATTAAAATTAATGTTCAAAGAACTTCGTTCTAGTGTATTCATCGCAAAAATGGCGGGAGCACACTGGGGCTTTAGGATCTAAAAGAGAGAAGGTTAGTTCTCGACCGGGAGGGGCCTTGGATAGCTCAATTGGCAGAGCAATGTCACGGTGAGGCAAAGGTTCCGGGTTCAAATCCCGGTCGAGGGTCTATCTTTTCCCTTTAAAAAATAAAAACACAATTTTTTATTTTTGACAGTCCTAAGAATCATTCAAATTTTGTCGTTATGTCATATGAAGCCATTTCATCCAATCATATCACCATTACACTGATAATTGCATTCAGTGCAATTATTAATAACTATGACAACACGTGTTGAGTTTGACAACTTCATTCCAAATAAATTTCATAAAAGTATAAATGCGCTAATCAAAGAAAAAAATCCCAGAAATAAAACCTAAATTGCTGCTAACGAGAATATGAATTCTGTCTGTGGTTATTTTAAATATAAAAGACGCACTATTTCAAGTAAAGGCCTAACTTGTTCAATACAAGAATGAAAGGATTACGCTTCAATCAGAACGATTCACTCATTTTGGACAAAACCGTACCGAACAATTTATTCATATTAACAACAAGAATTTTATGTGGCGATAAAAAATATGTTCTCCGAGAAGGTTAATAAATGGAACAATTATTGGTATCACTGAAAAGGCTACGCACCTTCAATTGAAAAATGAAGCAAAAGGACCTGTGAAGAACTTATATAACTTAATACAATTTTTAGAAAATTTAACTTTGTGTATATGATGAATTTTGTTTGGGACTATTCATTCGAGATGCGCTGACTATGTTCTTCATAATAATTCAATTTCAGAAATTGAAAAAGCTGTTATATTTATAGCTCTCGAAGAGACATAAAGCGTTTGATGGATAATAACTAATAGCTTCAGTGACTATTGTTCTTTTTCCGTTTCTTGGTTAGCAATTAATTCATATAATTGAATTAATGAGGTAATCTTGTTGAAACAATTTTATGAGGTTTATATCCTTTCAAAATAATTACAGTTAGATAGCTTTCAAAAATACCTAAGACTTCCCCTCGTCGGAAGTGCTATCTTTACAACTTTAGCGAAATTGCTAGCGATTAAGACGGTTTGTGCTAGGTGGCTCCAAAGGCGATGGTATCTGATTGTGGTGGAATAGCCGCGGTAGTAACTCACTAATCGTCCTGCGGAAGTGTACGTACCTTAGTTAACTACCGGCTGTATCATCAAGCCAGGATGTTCTCCCTGTTATACTTTGATGGCGGTTCAGGTCATAACTTCCTATCTCGGTCTTACAGAAGCCTTCAGAGTGAGCAAGATGGAGGCAGAACTTCGCTCGCGCTTCAAAGCGAAGTAACTGGTTAGAGTTTGTTTGAATCATGTAATGCTACATTAAGTTGTTTCATAAAATTGGTATTTGTTCCTCAGGTTGTTGCTTCGAGTTGAGTTACAACAAGTTTTATGCATTTTATTAACCAGTTAACTTTTTCTTAATGTGGTTTATTTGTTTCATTTTTAATATTTTACAAAAGAATAAGTAATATTGAGCTTTAATATGGAAAAGACCCCGCAAGAACTAGTCCAAAAGCCAGGGTAGAGGAGTTCAGTACTTGGCAAGCAGACAGCACAGAACAGTACACTCTACACTAATTAAGACATAAGGTCCGATACAGTACCCACCTCAGGGCCACTTTCCCTGGTAACACCCAAGTTTGGGAATTTAGCCAACAAACCAGTTGTCTCGAGGATACGGGGCCTTTCTTGCTGGGCTAATCACCCGCAAAAGAGTATAATCGATTCAAAGTAACTTCGCGAATAGCCGCGGATTTGGACGTAAAATAAGGAAACGACCCGGCATGGACATACGACTATGAACCTGGAATATAAGATCTTTCTGGAATATAACAGGTAAAGAAGTAGAAATCATTGAAGAAATGACGACATATAGGCTGGACATTCTTGGGGTTGGCGAAATGAAGAAGAAGGGAACTGGAGAGATAAAGCTAGAACGAGGCCCCACACTGGTTTACTCAGGAGTCCTTACAAGACACAGAGCTGTAGAGGGTGTAGGAGTAATAATCAAAGACGAAATTTTTAGGCAAGTGGTAGAGAGAGAGTCTTTGAACTCACGAATACTTGCAGTCAATGTATATATGCAGATTGGGAAGTGGAGTTGGATACTTAATACAAGTATGCGCCTCTACAAACGATGCCAACACTATGGATAAAGAGCAGTTCTATCCAGCAGTTCTATCTTGAGCGAATAGTGAATAAATTCAGGAAAAATAATAGGAGCATTCTGATAATGGGAGACCTCAATACACGAATAGATAATGACTACATGAGAGCACATGCAGCGATAGGCCCTCATGGAGGTCAAAGTACAAAGAACGACAGCGGACAACGCTTAATTGAATTTTGCATAGACAATGACTTACTCATAGGGAATTCCTACTTTCCACAAAAGTTACTACATAAGATAACTTTCTCAGCTCTTGAAATGAATGTAAATAGTATTATTGACTACTTCATCTGTGGGCGGGACATCGGGAGATATTTTACAGATATAAAAGTTATTCGAGGCGCGGAGATAGGAAGCGACTATATGCTACTGGTAGCGAACACAAAAGGAACGCAAGCTAAAGTCAAAGGCTAATGACAGGATCAAGCTACAAGATCCTGAGAAAAAATCCCAGTATGAAGAGGAACTTCGAGGAAGACTTCAGGAATCAGACGGAGATACAAGCCTGATGATATGTGGATAAAATTACTAAGGGGCCGTAAATGTAAAGGAATCAGGAATATTAAAAATGAGGAAGGTGAAACGGTCACAGATGATAAAGGCATCCTGGAGGTCTGGAGAAAACATTATGAGAGACAATTCAGTGATGAATTTCTGTACCATATGAATAATCAAGGTGGACAATGGAATGAGACGGAGTTCAATGAGATGATAGAGGAGGACGAGATCGAACAGGCTATCCGAAGGATGAATATGGGGAAAGCTCCAGGACGGAATAACATAGTCGGAGAGTTTGGAAAGTATGAAGGCATAGAACCAGTCAGGTCTCTCCAAATGCTTTTCAAAACGCTTGGGAGAAGAAGAGGATATAAAAAGAATGGGAATACAATATTATAATCCCCCCACACAAGAAGGGTATCCAGACTGAGTGTTCCAATTATATACCCATATATCTCTCTCCAGTTATCTGCAAACTATGTTCGTCCATTTTAGACCTATAGTCGAGCCGCAAATCGGAGAGGAACAGGCGGGCTTCCGACCAGGAAGACAAACTGAAGACTATACATTCTGTCTAAGAAATGTCATACAAAAATCATTAAAGCAGCATTTGACTCTGTTCCAAGAAACGAAATATGGGAAACACTTAGAGTTAAGAACATTCCAAAAAGCCTGGTGGATGCTGTAAAGTTCATAACCAAAACCCAATAGGTATCATTATATTGAAAGGGAAGGAGACTGGGCACTTTAATATGTCAAAAGGGTGGCAGTTTAAGAGATGCTCGAATCTCGCCAATTAAAATGGTTTGGACATGTTCTGAGGATGGAGGACTACAGGGATCCATTGAAGACGATGGACTACGTCCCTGAAGGTAGAAGACCACGAGGACGCCCTAAAATTCCTTATCTGGAATATGTCGGGCGTTTGTGCAGGAAAAGAGGCAAAAATATCCGCCAGGCGAGGAACCTAGCTAGGATCAGGGAAGAGTAGCAGTCCTGGTTAAACGCTCCCCTACGCTGAAAGGCACCACAAGGGTGATGTCAAAGAAGAAGAATATGGAAAAGAGAATGCAATTATGGGTAATGAGTATATTTCGTTAATCATTTCATGAAAAAAATAAAAGTTTCAAATAACATTTCGAAGTATACTTTGATTTGAAGAAAAATGATATCCCCCCTACCGGAGAAAAGAAATATCTACCTACCGGAGTCACTTACCAGCTGGAGACAAAACAGCTCAAATGGTAGAGCACTGTCACGGAGAGACAGAGGACCCGGGTTCGAATCCCGGCCGGGAGCATATCTTTTCTCTTCAAATAAGAATAGTTAAAAATTAAAACAATTGACAAAAAGTCAAAAAATACATTTTCAGACTCAACAAAACCCCGGTTTGTTTCAGCTCTGCCATCGAAATTTGATAAAATGACTACAGAAAATGTGGCTAACCATTTTGAATAAAATATTTTTACTTCATAAAGTTCTTTTACTAAATATCATTTTAATTTAAAATGGACATTGTATATGAAACGCCCTAACAATATCATAACTCACCCTAATCCGATCATGTACATTTTAAAATCTCCGATCATATTTCCCTTTCCAATAATTAGTACTGCTCTCAAAAGAGAAAATATATAATATACAGCTGTACACTGTTATATAATATAACCTGTTCCACTACAACCGATTATGACTGTTAGGTTCAGTATGTCTTAGAGACATTACAGATTTCAAGCCAAAGGCTGTGCTACAATCTGATCTGTGGCTGAGATCAAGTACACTCTACAAGTTTGCTTCCTAATTAAGAATAACCACCTTACAGAGGCTGGTTAAACCCCAAGGAGTCTCCAGACTGCAATAAGCGATTCACGGCTGTTAACAGAATAACTAATTTATCAGCTACAACTTGTCTCGAAACTACTTTTATCAGGGACTCATAACCTATAAAATGGTCTATCTGTATCCCTGACGATCTTTAAAAAAACGGCTTTAAAAAAACAAACCAATACTTATAGGAAAAAGTATTCGATTTCAGTGAACTTGTTTGTAAACTTCTTTACATCACACAGAAACAAGGTCAGATTTTAAAAAACTTGACATTGAAATGTCCCCAGAGAAATAAATCTATGATGTTGACAGCCCTCAGATAGCAGATAAATCTGTCAGAAAATGTTTCCTGCAAAACCTCAACTGAGCGTCACGAATTGTTACACACCGATCCATCATGCTGGAAGCAGACATCTTCTTAGATGAATGATTAGTCTTATTTTAAAATGTTTTTCGTAATTAATCGGTTGAATTTGGGTGTTCGTGAGAGTTAAAGAGTTTAAGAAAATGCAACTGCATACTAACCTAAATGCTGTTATTTCTAATCCCGGTCTCAAATTCCTCAAGCATCTATCAATCCTCTGGTATACCAGTCCTGTCACCCTACGGGAGACACCTATCAACGACCGTACGACTTCCAATGACCGGGTTTTTAAGAAATAACTCCCCGGATTTTGGCCAAAGAATTATCTGGTCCCGAAAAAGAAGATAAGTCCTTGTATGCCTTTTCACCCCGAAGCAACATAATCCATGGATCTAGATCTATTTATCATGGTATTTGAACCCGAGTGTCCTTCGGTGGAAAGAACAGTGATTAGGAAGGAATAGCTTGTCACTGAACTATGGAAACCCATGTGTGATCTCTTCCGGTCGTCTGAAATACAACGATGTTGAGACAAGCTCGAAGGTTCGATGTAAATTTCTTAAAAAATGCAGGTAGTAAATTTCGCTCTGGGTGTGGACTGTATTTAGTAATTTGAAAAGTGTTCGATATTATAAAGAAATAATAGGAAAATGTCAAAAACACAGAAAATAAAGGTAACTCACCCAAAACGTAGGCCGGGCAGCATGAAGACAGGAACTCTGGTCTCTGAGCACTCAAAGACCAAAAAAAGCTGGCAGCGTCCCTTGGTCCTGATGAATTCCTATGCTCTTGAAAAACTCCAGGGGAATCCACGTGAAACGTGAAAGGATTGTAACACATGAATAGAACGTAAATTATAGAACTTGTAGTTGTAATTGAGCTGGATAGCTGGATTAAAGAAAGGAAGATGTGTCTCGCTCAGAGGTTGCACGCAGAAGTCAGGGCAAGAAGGCAGCCTGGTCAGTACCCGTATCGCGATCTGCCTATGATTATGTCAATTAATTGAAGTGTTAGTTGCCCCAAACAGCCGCTAGAGAGCGTAGTGTGCTATTTCAAGATGGATTTGACACTTTACCTATTTTTTAAGTATTATAATAATTCATTTATAAAAAGAACGCCAAATGGCGTGAACAAACGATATAAGCAAGAATATAACTTCTCGCGAGCAAAACTCATGGTTCTACAGCGCCAACAGAAAAAAATAATATATATGTATATCCCCCCCCACACCTACAAGCACACAAATTTATATATTTTAATTACCCTTTTCCTCATCTTTAGCAAAGTTTTGCTTTACTTTTTAATGAAAAATATTAGCAATAAATTGAAAAAGTTTTTTTTAATTAAAACAAAAAAGGAAGATGGCCAACCGTTTCTTATTTGTTATATTAAAGGAAGAAATTGAGGCACCTCTACCGTGCCAAGAGTTACTTTACCCTCCTTATAATGAGACTATATAAAGGCGTGATAACTGAGGAGGAGGGGGGAAAATAAGTCGGGTTTGTGACCCGTTCGTGATAGCTGTTTCAATAATAACAGCCAGTCACGTCTCGGAATGAGGTTTTTGTTTAACGATTATGGCTTTAGATTTCTCATCTAGTTTTTTAGTTACAGTCCTTAAATCATATTATCGTTTTAGTAAAAGCTTATAGCTAAAGTAAATGGCTATAGTCTCTTAAATAGATGATAATAAAATTATATAAAGCCTAATATAATAAACACTAATAGTGGAAAACAAATATTTTTTGGAGCATAAATGTAAAATTACTTTGAAAAGTTATTCTTTTATGCTCGATTCTTGATTTTGAACTATTTTCGCCATTCATAATTCATTTCAATGAGTGAGTAAATCATATATACCATAAGTAAACTACATAATTTTATCTTTCTTTACATTTTTATTTCTATTAGGTTATAACAGTCGTCAATAAAATAACAGATATTTAAAAAATAATCTGCATGCGTTTTTCGAAACAGACCATAAAGTTCTACGTAAAATTTTCTTGATTGAATTTAATTATTTTTCCTTTTAGCTCAAACCGAATCTAATATGTTTTTGTATTAAAAAGACCTAAAAAAGAGAAAAAACAAAAACAAATGCCTTTCCTAAGTTGCTGATGAAAAGCTCTTTTGTAATTTAAAGCTGATTATCCATTAAATAATAAGACGCCAGTTCTGCTAGTGACAGTGTTCATCAAGGCCTTTTGTTTAATGGAAAATCAAAGCCTTCAAAACAGTTGACGTCAATACTGTTTTTAATTTATTTTAATAACTTTATTATCTTCAAGAAAAAAATAAAATCGGCTTCCAGTCAACTCCTTTATTGTTTTATATGATAAAACGTTTCGACACTATGGTGTCATTTTCAATTATTTATTTTTCTGCATTCCTTAACTGGAAAGTCAATATTTTTTAAAAATCATTTTTAAGGAGATCTTTTGTCCTCCATAGTCAAACTTATATTCCATTACATTATGTAATGGAATATAAGTTTGACTATGGAGGACAAAAGATCTCCTTAAAAATGATTTTTAAAAAATATTGACTTTCCAGTTAAGGAATGCAGAAAAATAAATAATTGAAAATGACACCATAGTGTCGAAACGTTTTAACATATAAAACAATAAAGGAGTTGACTGGAAGCCGATTTTATTTTTTTTCTTGAAGATGAAATTCAAATAAATCCAGTTTTAAAAAAAGAAAAAAATTATAAGAATAACTTTATTATATAATTCGATATAAAACAACTGATTAGAATATTTTTTATACAAATTTTTAGGATGTTCAAGTCAGAAATAAACACCACTAACTAATTACTCAGAATAATAAATAATCTCAGCTCTGATTCTCATCTCAGCCCTGAGGAAGTCAGCAGCATGGTTGACGAAACGATGGCGAAAAATTTATCTACACGGTCTAAACCAGAAGAAATAAACAAAGTCTTTTGTTATAATATTGGTCGTGGAAGGCTAAAAGAATATTTAAGTAAATAATTCATTTTGAAAGTCCGAACTAGAAAATAAATAATGGTTTAAAAAATTATAATACACGCTTTAACAGAAAACAAAACTAAAAAGAGGACAATAATTTACAATAAGTTTATAACAAGAACAGAGTAAGTTATCAGCAAAATATAAAAAAGATTTATCGTAGAAAAGTGAGGTGTGCATTTTAAAATATTTGCATTCTTATAATTTTTTTTTTCTTTTTTTAAACTGGATTTAATTCTTCATTTATTTAGGGTAAGAGAAATAAAACCATTTTCCAGTTGTTGTTTATTCATTAATTTTCACTCTTTAGAGACGTTTCGACACTATGGTGTCATTCTCAATAATAGATCATAAGATGCCTTATACTTTGTAAACAAATCAGATAATAATTAAAATAACCTGACCATATAACCTACTAGTAGATCTTTAAAAAAAAAAAAAAATTCCATATATTTCATAATTAATTAATTGATTTGATAAAATATTTTTTTAAATTATATATATATATATATATATATATATATATATATATATATATAAAATAAAAATAATAATAAATAAATGTTTATATTAAAAAAAAAATTAATTTTTTTCTTTGTATTATTTTGTTGATGTGCTGTTAGAACATATTTTGTTATTTTATACTAAAGTCAAATGATTCACAGAACTGAAAAAGGATCTAATAGTTCAAAGATCAAAAGTTGGTCTTTTAATGCAATATTATTTATTAACCATGGTGGACTAATGATCTCCCAAGAATTTTTAAAAGTATGACTTTCCAGGTACCTATACTTATAGTGTGCTATCTTTGGACATTTATGTAAAATTATTTATAGTAATGTAATTATTGTTAATTTATTTATTAAAGTCAAAAGATGCAGGAGAATAAGAGATTGAGAATGACACCATAGTGTCGAAACGTCTCTAAAGAGTGAAAATTAATGAATAAACAACAACTGGAAAATAGTTTTATTTCTCTTACCCTAAATATTTGCATTTTGACTCTATTTTTAGTAAAATCAAACGATAAAATATTTACTACAATTAGCATCAAGTACTTTTTTTATTTAAATATAATATAATTGTTTTGTTCATCGCTCATTCTATCTTTAAACTTATTAAAAACTATTTTATACTTTTTAGTTTTGTTTCCTTTCTATAACCTTTTCTTAATTTTTAAAATTATTATTTATTTAAATCCTTTCGTAAATTTCGAAACCTTTATTTCTATAAAGTAGCGTAGATGGGTCCTATAGGACTAGGATTCTCTTGGGGCTCACCCAGCCTCTATGAAGTAAAAAAATGTAGGTAAAAGTCGGTCAAAAACTTAATATTTGGACATTTTTGAAAAAATTGCCAATTTTCAAAGGGGCGTAACTCATAATCTATTAGGCCTACAGAGTTGCGGTTGGGTTTAAATTGTAGAAAATTTTATCTGCATTAAAAATGGTCAGTCATGTTTTTTATCAAAATGCACCGATTAGGAGAAAAAAGAAGAAAACTGAATTAACTCCGCAAATTTCGAGGTTTTTCGGCATCCAACAGTTTTCCCATCATTTTTTTCGGTTGCAAACTTGGATTTACACTACTCAGAAATACCCTTACAACATATCAAATATGCAGCTCAATTTGTTTTGCGTCTTTCAAAAACCTGGCCGCTGGTTTAACCACTTACTGAACCCCCGACACTTCATGGACTGTAGTGTTTCAGGATTTTTTTATTAGCCTAAAATTGTACTATTACTATTCATAGAGGGTTTTTGGTCCGGTACTATAATATTTCACTCATACATCTGCGTTGTTTTTTTTAGACTGAGAAGAGAAACATCACAAAACTGACAAAGCGGTTAATTCCAACCGACAAAAAAAGAAAAAAACATACACGCAGGGGCAGGTTTCAATTAAGTTCTTTGTCACTTTCTGTCAAAGTCCAATTTGCTCAAAATGTCTCTATATAATGAATAAATTATTTAGCAATGTATGAATAATCGTTTGAATATTTTATTTATTTATTCCCCACTATTGATGAGAGTTGTTAATTACTACTAAAACCTTTGATGCGCCTGGAAAAGCCCTTTAAAACCATAAATCCTTTGCATCCTCTAACGAGTTTCGATTGGGAGAGAAAATTGAATTTTGTTGGACCTATTAGTTTGCTCTTAATACCGTTAATCAAGTATTTATTAGGGAATTATTCCACCCTTCATAAGCCCGCGGTTGTTATCTATTAATTGCTTTTATAAAAGAAGTCGTTAATTTTATCGAAATTTGCTTCACAAAACAAAGTTCTATTGGCGTTAACTAGCAACTAAACAAAAAGGAATTACTGTTTGTTTAATATTTTGACGTGCTTGCTCAGTTCAATTATACATATTTTTAAAAATTGGCAAACAAATCACAAATCCACTGTATTTTTTAAAACCTAAAACAAAACTGCTGTTTTTAAATTAGAAAAATGAAATGCATTGAGAGTAAAATAAACAAGCTACATCTTATTCCGATATTTCGATTCTAAGGCTGTAATTTCAATATGGAGATCGCAGAAAAATACGATTAAGATATTTTTTCTTATAAACCATCATTTTTTGACCTACAAAACGAATCTATATAATAAAAATGAATCGCCAAATGTCTTGCTAACCGCAAAACTCGAGAACGGCTCGACCAATTCGGCTAATTTTTTTTTTTCATATTTTTTCTAAGGCGATAAGAAGGTTCTTATGGAGATAAAAACCTTTGAAATTTTCGGAGTTATTTCAGTTTTTGAACTTTATCTTTTTTGAACTTTCTATTTTTAAAGTAGATTAAATTTGCTACAATTTAAGCCCAACTGCAGCTCTGTTGGTCTAGCAAAGAAGGTTCTTTTGGAGAGAAAAGACATAGAAATTGCAATGGAAATAATAAAAACAACACTATTCTTGATCCCGTAAAAAAAAATAACAGTTCAGATGCAATATCAAATTATTGAATATTGGTGTCAATTTTATTTACTGTAAGACAATTTTCAACATTGCTCATCCATGTCCTCATCAATCGAGTACAGCATAATGAAGTTATTCCATATCCCTCAATAGCACAACTATTTCCTCATCAAATTCCTAAAGTTTATGTTTATAAAAAAAAAAAAATCCTGTACCACTACTACCCATGAAGGGTCTAGGGTTCAGTACATGGTAGAGACTGTACTGTTTCACGGACAACGGTTCTGCAAGGAGGTGACTTGTCTTAGGTCACGCTCAACCGCCAGATTTTCCCCCTTATTTTGGGTACCCTATTTTTATAGAGGCTGGGTGGGCCCCAGGAGGATCCTAGATCCTATACGATCCATCTCCCGCTGTAAACAGACTAAATAAAAATCATGGTCTGCAGCGGGATTTGTTATGTTTATAAGGTAGCATAAAAAGATTACATGAGAGATGTTTCAATGCACCGGCAATCGATGAAGTTGCCGTTGTAATGGTTGGAGAAAATTTGGAAGCCCTTTGTTTTAGGGTAATAAGGCAGCACAATGTCTACCGGGACAGATAATATAAAAATGAAATCAATATTATTCTTAATATTCTTAATATCTCAAAACAATACTAAGCGTGTACTCATATTTGAATAGGCTCTTTTGAGAGGTACAAAATAATTACTAAGTACATTATTAAGTAATACGCTGAACTTCAATTTGTTGAATAATTTCGGAATACTCTATTAAAACGTAAAGTACTGTATTACAATTAAATGAAATTGTGTAATGGATAAAGTTAGACCAGCTATGAGGCGGACTGGGATTACCTCCCATATAAAAATTCTTCTGGAATTCAACTTAACAATAGCACATGGGGGGTAATCAACTTACAGAAATATTTATAAACATTAATAGATCGATCTACTATGTATCTTTTTATGAGATCAATTTTTATATGTCATAACATTTCTTTGTAATTATATAGCGATATATTCAAATATATCAGATTCGTAATACCCGTGTTTGGAAAAACTCCATCTACTAATGATGAGACTCCCTATAACAGCTATCTGAATGTGTGTTAAAAAATCAGTCATTTGCAGGATTCAAAAATCCAATATTTGTGATTTTTTCTTTAATAATCCCTTTACTTATTATAATATTTGAAAATGAAAATTCTATTCAAATTAAGGGCATGATATTTTTTTATGAGTTCAGATTTAATATCTGAATGATATTGGAATTTTTATTAAAGGACAAAAAATACCAGGTTCTCACAAAGAAAAGGAATAAGACCTTCAATAGTTTCTATCCAACCGTAAAAGAGCAATTTAATTCAATAAAGGCATAACATAATTATCATATTTTAAACTAGTTTTCAAGTTAAAATAAAAAAAAATTAAAATAATATTTATGAGAATAAAAAAAAAAAAAATGCTTTCTAGTATGAATTGTTTTCAAACTGAGTTATTCATTGTAAAATTAATAAAATGAATAACTGTAATATAATTTTAAAGTAATTAATAATGATGAGATAACATTAAATAAGAATAATAAAGATTAGAACTAAGAATCATAATGTCTTAAAATACTTGAAAATAGCTAACCATTTGCTATATTATATAGTCTTTAATTTTTTTTAAATATTTTAATTGATTTTGGGATGTCAGACTAATCATTTAAGATGATTTCTCAAATTATTATTTCTTCGAACGTATTAATTTTATTCTTGATTGGATTCTGTTCTAGAGCTTGGTTACTTCTTTACTAATTAATATATCATCAATCAATATATTATTCACAAGTATTTAGTGCATCTTGGTTAAGTAAGTACCAAAGGAATATTTATTATATTATATTCTTACGGGCTACTGGGTTTGAAAAGAAATTAAACTGCTCCTAAATTAAAGGTACTAATATTTATTAACAAAATGACAAAAAGAATACAATGTAGTTACATACAATCAAATTATTAAACTAATATAAATTTACAATAACAATATTCTAAATATTTATTATGACCTAGGCCTATTTAATTACTACAATAATATAAGATGTTACTAATTCTAAATGGCATAACTATTCACATAAATTTGTACTTATACAATAAAATTACGCTAGAGCTTATAACTACAAATTAACACTTAGTTCACTAATTAAAGTCCACCGACCGTAAGATTCTCCAAATATGACAAACTGATACACATTAATACACAGAAACGGTTTATTACACTGACACTCACTTCTTACTAGTTCATCACAGTGTCAGGTCTACTCTCTGACTGGCCCACTCGAGGCGAGGGGGGGGGGTATTTAAATAGGCAAGGCCGAACATTCTAGAACACAGAAGTAGGGGGAGACTGTTCTCGGATTGTTGAGAACCTTATTAATATCTTCCGACAAATGGAGGCGGTTCTAGTATGTTCGAGGAGGTTCTTATCCAATCTTAACTTCTCTCGCCGACGAGCTTAATGCACTAATCCCTTCTCTCTGTGACTGTAACAATATAATTTATTCATACAACTTGAAATACGATTAATGATTCAGATATACATAGAGGATTGCCATAAAATACATACAGAACTTAGATTAAAACTTATCTTGTAAAACAGGGTTACTTCTGCAGTTTTTTTTGCTTGTCTTCACCGGATCTGGCCGCGTTCGGATACCCTTGTGCCGCGATTGTTCACCGGGCTCCTTCCGTATCCTCGCGCCTTCGTCTTCCGGATATTTTCAGAGAATATCTTTACATGGTGGAGTCTTGGACCCCCTTCTTTGGTATCTCTTGACCCAACTTGAACCATTCTGCCTGAGCGATCTGTTTCTAGCAAACGGTCATTTGCTCATTGTGCAAAATTACATTTATTTTTATAATACCGCCCGGTACGATACATAGCACATTCAACGCTTCGTCAACTATAGCATCACTAGAACATATTAAAAAAAATATTCACATAAATGAAGATCAAATGTAGAACACCTCCAATCAATAGCCCGAACTGATTCATCAATCAAACTCGATGGAACATCCTGGAGTAAGACGTTCATATTGATGTCTGTTAGGACTTTAAATGTACTATTAATCTTCATTGGTGTGATTTCGTTTGTATGTCCTGATGATGCCTTGATTTAGATACGTTGATTGGTTAGTATTAACCAGTATTTTAAAGGCCTAATGCCCTGTTTTTTTTCATTTTCCTATTTCATTCTATTAACAATGAAAATATTGATACATTTTTAATAACATTCAATTAAACGCTATAGAAAACACAAATATATAAAATAACTGCAATAAGAATATTCTTTAATCTATTTATCAGGGTCACATGCGAAGGTATCAGGGGCAATAAATACCTGAAATTCATACAAAAAGATGACATTTGAAGGTTACCTGTGTCAAAGTGGACGGCATAACAACCATGCCCAGCCGGCAGATGACCAAAGTATTATTTAAAGGAAGTATGCCGTTCTTCGGAGGAGACTTAATATGACAGTCCTTAGCCTGAACGGTGTCAGGTCTCCTTAAGGATCCATATCCTAATTATACCAGGATAGGCAAATTTAAGGACTCCCATTTTTTTTTCTCCGTAGCATCGTTCGATTACCCGTAGTACCATAAAGTAGTTTAATAAAAAATTAAGATCACTTTATAATCCATCAATATAAGATTTGTTTGTTTGTTCATTTAACGTCACTTTATGCTGCTATGGCTAATCGAACGATGCTACAGTGGGAGCTTTTCTTTGTGAGAACCTGGTATTTCTTTTCCTTTCATAAAAATTCCAATATCATTCTGATATTAAATGTGAACTCATAAAAAATATCATCCCTTCAATTTGAATATAATTTTCATTTTCAAATATTATAGATAAAGGGATTATTATAGAAAAAAATCATAAATATTGGATTTTTGTATCCTGCAAATGACTGATTTTCTAACACACATTCAGATGGCTGTTATAGGGAATCTCATTATTAGTAAATGGAGTTTTTCCAAACACATCAACCCACACGGGAATTAAGAATCTGATATATATATATATATATATATATATATATATATATATATATATATATATGACTTAGAGCACGTAGAACGCTATAAACTAGTTTTGATAAAAACAGGTATTGTTGTATTGTTTGTTCATTTAACGTCACTTTTTTCACGTCACTTTATGCTGCTATGGCCAATCGCACGATGCTACAGTGGGAGCTCTAAATTTTGCCTATCCCGGTTTAATTAGGATAGGGATTTTTAACGAGTACCTGAAATCGTACAGGCTCGGGACCCCCGTTTAATGTCCCTTCCGAAGGACGGCGTAACTAAGGATTTTTTACTCCCTTAAAAAAATCCACCTGCCGGGCTACGAACCCGCGATCTTGAGCTTAGTAATAAGATTTGTTTTTAAAGGATAATTTTCGAATTAAATAACAAAATTATTAATGGATAAATTGAAATATCAAAGCTAACGTAATAATAATATATATTTGTAGTTACAGATAATTTCCCTTCCCTTCACTCTCTATCCAAATAAAAATATTTTATACACTCCTATTATACAACAAAAATTGTATTGTAATATTTAATACAACAAATCGTAGGCATCTAGAAGATAAGTTAGAGGTAATAAAGATATTCGTTGTAAGGGGATGTGCTGTCCTGAAAAGAGACGCATCAGAGCTATAGCACTAAATATTTGCCCCATTCTTTATTACAAATCCCATCATCAACAAACTTAGAATAATGATTACGGTCAACAATAATTCCAGGACAAAGTTAGAATGTTGAGAGCCAGTCTACTGTTCCTCAAGAGAGAATTTTCAACTTCGCTATTCTAATAGTTATTTATACAAGCAATATACAATAATAGGAGTTTGAGTGTATTTAAATAAAAAAATTAATAATATTACTGATTTCTGGGTGCCAAATTATAATTAATAATAATTATTTTAAATAGTTACTCAATTGTTTTATATAATTTGTTATAGCTATATTTGAATACAACTTTGTCATAAATTAGATTCTTTTCTAAAAGTTGGTTTTGTGTTTACCAGTTTACTCATCAGTCAACATAATTCCTTAATGAAACCATCAATATTGTATTTATAAATATATAGTGTAGCATTTATAACCACCTACGTAATTGCAATGAATATCCTTTATTAATACAATTTCTTATTTTGATTATCATTTAATTTAAACATTAAGACATGAACCGTAATGATTCAAATGAAGTAGAGAAACGCCATAAATTACTAGATAAATCGTTTTTTTGTTTTTTTATTAAACACTTTATTGACACATTACAATATGCCACTTGTAGTAATGGTAAGTAATGGTGCAATGTAGCTACAACCATTCCATTACAAAACAAAAAATGATATAAACAAGATAAAATAAGTGACTGTAATAAAATATATACATGCGGTAACGAAAGGAAATTAATGCAAAAACGATAATAAAATAAAATCTAGATAAAAAAAAAATAATGTACACATTCAAACCCTATTTACAATTTGCCTGGGTCCCCGAACTAAGCTTCTTCCCCAGGAATGGGGGCAAAGCAGGAGTTCGGGAGGCCCTTGCCCCCTTTCCCGGCCACCTCGATCATAAATTGTATTAACACTTATACGGTTCTTCGTCAGGTAGGGACATCTTCTCCCAAGGAAGCTTCTATAGCCAGCCTTCCTTGCAGGCATTCTTTTCAGAAGTTATATTATTTTCAATACCCTTCTTACGTGTCTCTTGAAGCAATGTGTATGTAGCTCTACCTGTCAGGGGGATTTATACCCACTCCCTACGTTTTGGTCTAATTGACCTAGTTTTTATAACTGTAATTTCTAACAATTCTTATTCACCAGATTTATATTTATTTTTCTATCAAGAGCCCAATATGGCTTCTATGATACATACCAATATTATTTTGCTGCATTCTCTGCTTTTGAATAACAGTCCTGAAACGGATATAGTCAGATGTTGCTTGTTTTATTTTATAATTCCATACATTCCATTTTTTTCCAATAAAACTAAAAAAAAAAGTGCTTTTATTTGTGTTGCAGCTTAAAGAAATCAGGAACAGTGGCTTTGTGATATGCCGAATTTAACTAATTAAACAAAAAATCTCCTCAATTCGTTGCTAGACAAAAACGCTAAAATATAAAATAACTAAAAATATTTTTATATAGAAAAAAAGAAGCTGAAGATCCTTTTATGGAAAAGGACCATAGAGAGTATATTAAGTCTGTAGATCCGAATAATACTTACAGAATGTGTAATAGGCATGTGTATTTAAAACCGACCACAGAGGACGCTGTTCGACAGAGAAAAAAATATATAGACGGCAGTGGGAGCCGAAAAGCCTGGCAGTCCCAGCGGTAATCCGCAAGCTAAGCCTCCGTAAACCGATACTGAATATCTCCGAATATCCGGCTTGTCTCGGTCCCTCCTCGTCCTTTCGTGGGTATCTAAATATATTTTTCTATCTCTCTAACACCTAAAATATTCTTTCAAAATATTCAAAACCAAAAAAATAAATTATAGTACAAATTTTTCGTAAAAATATAATATAAAAAGAGACCTGTACTAAATGACCCTCGAAGGACCTTGGTTTAAGATTCAATGACTATTGTTTCCAAGCCATCAGTTGTGGATAGTTGTTATTTGATTGGGGATCATACTTCTCAAAGTCCTTTTTCCTTCAAAGTCTCAGAGAAACGATAGGGTAGATCAATAAATCGATAAATTAGTGTTAAATCAATACTTTTAACTCTAAAACCATTTATTTTTCAGAGAAACGCTACAGTTATTGGCAAATTAAATCCAAATCCTAAGCCTATCCCAAACGAATAATTAACTAAACACGGACTTAATACTAATTAAAACGTGAATTTTTTCTTAAAAAGGTCGTTCAGGATCAAATTTGATAACTCAAAAATTGAATTTATCACTAATTTATTCAAGCAATTTTGTTTAACATATTTTCCCGCCTTATTTTTCAAGACAAATACAGACAAAATACTTGGGCCTTACCATGGACAGAAGACTGACTTGGAAATCACACGTAATTAATTTGAAGAAAAAATTGAATCACCGACTCTCAATTAAACTAAGCCGACTTCTTCACCACAAAAATAAACTACCACTAACGATCAAAATTATAATATACAACATGCTAATTAAACCAATATGAACCTACGCCTCGCAAGTGTGGGGTCATTCAAAAAATCCCACATAGAGACCATTCAAATTTTTCAATCGAAATTCCTTCGTTATATAACACATAGTCCCTTTTACATCACTAATAAAACATTACACAAAGATCTCAACATACCACTCAAATTTCATGACTCACTTGCTGGACATCCAACATTACTGACAGACACAATATCACATAATCCGAAAAGGAGACTGAAACGTCTCTGGATTTACTACAATAAGATGAACCACGCTAGGAGAGCCTTTTATGGGATGTTTCTCCATACACGCTCAAGAGAATCCCTTAGAGGAGGTTTTACGAAGAACACCCAAAATACAGTATGTGCCAAATGGCATTTGTATGATTTCTTAAATAAATATTTTTGTTATTATTATTATTTTTCAATGTTTTGTCCAGTTGTGAACTTGAAGTTACAACTGAACACTTAAGCGTCATTAGACAACAAATTCGAAAAAGTCAATTTTTGAAATTTTAAGTTATCAGATTATCGGTGATTGAATTTGATATAGCCCAGGAGAACCAGTTTTGTAAAAATCTTTGTAACTTCTCGAAATAATCCCATTGTTATTGATTTATATAAGCCTATTTTTTTATCTAAGTTGTATACTTATCTTAGAGGAAATGGATATAAAAGGAAAGCAAATCGTAATATTGTTATTTCATTATTCAATGAGATAGATAGAGTTTCAGTTTGATCACAAAAAATCATAGGTAGACTATTTCTTATATCATATAATGTATAATATAATGCATTTTAATTATGCATATAATAATATTTCCTTGTTATCTTCTTCAAGTTCCATCTTCGATCCTAAGGTCGGCTATCATCATGGCGAATTTCCAACAAACCGCCTTATTTTAAACTTAATTATATAAACAAAATAATAACTTGTTATTATTATAAAATTAATTTAATATATAATAAGTTTATTTGTTATTATTACTCACGTGAACTTCCTTGCAATTCCCACAATCAATGAATATGCCATATTTTACCAAATTCTAGTAAATAAAAAGCAAATAAGATAGTAAAAATTGAAAAATACATATTTAAAACTTGTGTATTTGCAAAAAATAATTACAATATATTTAATTTTGATTTTAAACAATTACGAATCCATTAATGAAACTAAAAATACTTTTAAAAATTAAAATTCGCAATTGACATTTAGTTTCAAGAAGCATATGGGTTTGATGCATTTGTCACAAAGGAAAGACGTTTTCTACATTTTTTTTCGGGCGTACGTAGCAAAGCATTTGATTGATTCATGGAAGTTTTCCCACTTGCTCAACAAAAGGAGTGATTTCTTTTATGATAAATAAAATCGCCAGTTCGTTCTAACGTGAGGCTCCTGCAGCAAAGTACTCTATTTATCTTTATAAATCCTCTCTTCTTCATAAACTCCTCCGAGCATTCATTCTCTTTATTTACTAGTGCCAAAATATTTATATTTCTTTACTCTCTTAATCGATATTGTTAAACAAGATTTGCATTTGCTTCAGGTTTCTTTGATAGGATCATTGGCTCAGTGTTGTTAGCATTAAAAGCAATCCTTTTTCTTCACTAGCTCTGGTCATCTTCTCCTGAAGAAATTGTATCATATATTATCTACTTCCTGATACATTTCCTGATGGGAAGGGTAATATAGAGAGATATACTAAATTATCCGAATAATCGAATGAGATTTGAACTCTCAACATCCATATCTGACATGAATGATAGATCACCCTACTATGCGGCCAGTTAAATTAAGTTCGACAACTCTACTGATACACCAGTTAAGTTTCTACAAGCTCTACTCAGACTAAGCTAAACATCAGTAATTTCAAGTCTGAGTTCGCTCTTTCCTGGTTTGTGTTTGTGATTAGCGATAATTTAGTAAATACAACTTCACCATCATTAGTGGCTGCTATTTTCAAGTCCATTCTGGTATTTATCTTCTTACAATATCCGAAAATTGAGGTTTAATATTTTAATCAACGATTTACTCAAATTTATATAAATACCAATTGTTTTAGGAAATTAAGATTTTATCAATATTATGTTATGTTTAAATGTGTACGTGGTGAAAGGTATATAAAGCGTACATATACAAAATATTTGTACAAAAATATTTCATAATACAGTGAATTAATTTTAAATATTAATTAAAGATTATAAATTCAGCCAAAATTTTTGAGAAATTTTAGATTTCGTTACTTTGAATGTATGGTGAATCAATGGCGCCTAAGTAACTAGGGATCCACATAAAACATACGGTCTTACCAGAGTAGTCACTGCATATTTTTGAGTTGCCTTGGTCTGTAACTGATTGCATTTTATTTTTGTCATCTACGGGGTAGTGTTTAGCATAGCAACAACATTCCATGCCCAAAGTCGGGGGATTGTGGCAGGTGGCCGTAGGAATTTTTAAAAGGAGTAAAAAATATATGTGAATTGGCGTTCCCAAGCGTGAGATATCACAGGTACTTGTTAAAGTTAACTATACCTGTAAGTTAGAGCTCCCACTATGGCATCGTCCGATCAGCCATAGCACCATAAACAAACAATATACTGGATAAATATGATGTTGCTAAGGTATACAAATTACCTCTGTTTTTAAAGAATTTAAAACAAACTAAACTAATGTCTAATTGTATAAGAGAGAGAGAAATGCTTTATTTGCAGCAATGCTGTCCAACTATATTGGATTGCCGTAATACTCAGCATACTGATCAATCCATATCGGACATATTGTACATTACAATTTGTTTTTTTAAATTCATACTTAAAACTACAGTACGTCCAATATGGATTGATTAGTATTTCTTTTTCTTCCTTCCTCCTTCCTTCTTCCTTCTTTTCTTCTTCCCTTTTTTTTTTTTTGTCTTCATATACAAGAAAATATATTAAATATTAGCATGTGGGGCATCAGCTACTACATATATGATGATGGATTATCCCCAGGGAGTCAAGATGAATAATAATTAATCTGAAATTTATTTTTATTGTTGAAACATTACTGGTTTGTTTCATATAAAATGTCTATTTTTATTATTTCTAAAATTTAAAGTGAAATTATTGGACTTCTGTTGTTAACTGTCATTAGGTTTATTGAGATAGCTGTTGTTAATCCTCTCTAGTTTCATATAATTGAACGAACATTGGTCAGTATGCCATCACATATAACCATGGAAACACACGATTTGCGTAAATTTTTTTTTTAGTTTAAACTTGGAGACATGGCAGCCTAAGCTGCAATAAACATTACAACCGCGTGCGGAGAAGGGAGTTGTAACGAAAGGACTATTCACTGTTGGTATGAGAAATTTTCATCATTAATTTCTTTCTAAGAAGAGGTGAAACCATCCACATCTTGCTGTGGGGATATTAAAAAAACTTTTGTTGATTAATCGTCGGAGAGGCCTACACTCCTAAACGATAGGCAGTAAAAAAACTAAAGATAGCTGGGCTCCGAAGTTCTCCCTCGCCCACCTTTTTCGCCAGACTTGTCTCTAACAAAGTTCTATCTGTTCAGATATTCATGCAATTTCCTTAAGGATACTATTTATGAAAATGATTCTAAAGTCAAAATCGCATTTTCAGATTCATCGTAGATTTTTTCACTCACTGGATTTAAAATTTGATAATATTTTGGAAAAATGAGTGAATCTTTTCAACAATAATTTTTCGATTTCATGAAATTTTTTTATTGAAAGAACCTTTCCTTTTAAAACGAACGTTTCACATGAAACGGCCTAACATTTTTCGTTAGTTCACTGATGGGGCACTATCGTGATATCTCTCAAGGACTGTACTGACCTACTTCAAATGTGATAAGAAAAACAGTTAGTGTTTTGATACAATTTATAAATTTAAAAGTATCACTGATTATTAATATTACTATTAATAATTCATGTTTTTTTAAAAATTTATTTATTGATATTTATAACTATATTACAATAATATAACAAGTAAATAGGATACGTGATACATAATGACAAGAGAATGACAAGTAGAGAAACTACCCACTGGTAGTACTCAAATCAAAGTTCAACTAAGAAGGTCACGTGACCATCTTCTTTTCAGACGCCTCAGAGGATTATCGGGAATCGAAGAGGAAGCTAGGTTTGAAACTAGAGGGTTTGAGTGGGAATGAAGTTTATTATGAAAGGATAGATACCGGGTTCGGGCCAAATAAACAACAAAAGGGACATTAAGGTCGTTATGGATGACTTTATTCTTAACAAAATAAGGAGCATTGAGGATTTTACAAAGGATTTTGGATTGTATCCAATCCCATACGAAAGGAATTTGATGGCTTAGTGGAGCCCCAAAGCTCTACTCCGTAAGTCGAAATAGGTCGTATGATGGTCATGTAGATGAGTCTTTTGTAGTTAATTGGGAGCTTTTGTATAGTAAGTGTTGAAGTAGCCTGAAACGTCGTGCGGTTTCTTGTCTTTTCAGTCTAGTATGGAGATTCCAGGTTAATCGTTTGTCAAGATGCAACCCTAAATATCGGATCTAAATAATTAATGTAAATATTAAATTAGAGCTTACTTTGAAAAATCAACGAAGCCGCACAAGTGCTGAGATATGGTCCGTGGGACCAGGTGATACTTATATTTTGTGAGCAAACTTTAGAACCAACCTTCCACTTTCACATTCAATAAGGCGTTAACAAGATAGGAAAGCACTGTGTCATATAGGGATTTCCCATAATCAGAACGGTGGAAATTTCAAGAAAATAGGTACCGAATGGTACCTGGGACCCTGTATCAGTACTTGAGGGTTAAGTGTTCCATAAGAAAACCCTTATGTTTTGATTCCCAGCCAAATGGGATAAAAAATTTTCTCTTAAAATAATTATTCAACTATAAGTATCATTCAGTATTCATATATACTAAAGACCAAGGCACTTAAGTGAAGATGAGCCTATATCCCTATATAAACGGCAGAAGTCAGGTGCCAAAAATAAAGGAAGCACTTAAGTGGTTGAAATAGCCCATGAAAGTTCTGACTCGATAAGGTATGCATTAGCCAGTAAGTGGCCGGAGCAACTTCCTCTCTAGACTGACCTGGAAACTGTTCAAGACTTCGTCGCCAAATCCCCCCCCCCCCCACCTCTTCACTATTGTATCCTGACGTCCTTTTTTAAAATGTTATTTAATGAAAGAGAGGAAAATAGTCTACTTAGTGGTAAAATGGAGGATGGAGATAGTTGGGGGTGCAGTAAAAAAAAACAACAAATAAGTCAAGACTTATTGAATGATGATAGTTGACCTTGATAATATATGTGGAAGAAAATGGTCCGGGTAGAGGTCAATGAATTTCTCTTAGAAATGGAGAAAAGTTTATTAAGTAGCCAACGTTGTAGGTCTTCTTCAGGGCTATATGAAAAATACAGACAATTGAGAATTAAAAAGTGGTATAAAAATATTTTAAACATAGTAAATACAAATAAACAAAACTATCGTTAGTACAGGCAATTGAAAATTTAAAAAATGATATAAATAAAAATTGCACAGCATGGTAAATACAAAGATTAAAATGTATGTATAAGTCAAGTCTTATTTTTATCTAGGTCGAAACGTCGGCACAAATAAAAATAAGTATTGACTTATTTGGTGTTTTTTTTTTACTCCAAAGCCCAACTATTTCCATCCTCCGTTATTTAATGAAATTTATAAGTGTATCATAATAATATGAAATTAAAAAATAATATGAAAAGTAAAAATAATGACTGATGCGCAATGGCATGAGATAAATGTAAGTAGAGAATCTACCTATGTACATTCCTATGTTACAAGAAAATAAAAATGCTTTATAAATTCTATTGATCAGTCTTAGGTTAAACCCAGAGAAAGGTTGCAGTCTGGCCATCGAAACGTCGGCAAAGAATTTGGCTTCACGGTTGAAACCAGAAGAAGAACGTGATAAATGGATTAAAAATATTTGCCAGTTTATAAATGTTATGTTCTTTTAATAAATGTTATGTTTAAGAGGCTATTTATCTGATTATTTATTTTAATGTCCATAAGGTTTATATTGGATTCATTTCCAGAGGCTGGTTGCTTTTATCCATTTACTAATCAGACAACTTAATGCCTTTATTAAATGATCAACATCGTGATCATAAATATATAGTGCATCTGGATTAAGTTAGTATCTAACTAGCTACAATGATTATGCATTAATGTGTAATGTATGATGTTTATTCTTTATAAAATTACTTATTCGGAATTCTATTTAATACCTACATTAAAAAATGTGCAATTGCAGGTCTTCCTTCAATAATCGTCTTCCACTGCCCCTTTCTACAAGTACCTCACTCCCCACCTGGGTTCTATTGATACCTGCTTACGTGGCCGATCGTCACCTGTTCTACGGTCGTCTTCTTCGTTTTCTAAATTCATATATATTTTTCTAGTGTAGCCCGATATGGACCTGTATGATTGATATCGTGTTAGGGTATATTCAGCAAAAATAGTGCATTATGTTCATTATGGATGATTTTATTCATATCAAAGCTAGAAACGTTTTGAATTTTACGAAGGATTTTAGATTGCAAGATATTCGATGGCTAAATGAAAATCCAAAGCTCCACTCCTTAAGTCCGTACTTGTCTTATAATATTCATGTTTATTTGTAATTAATTAGGAGCTTAGAGCGTTTGTATAGTACCTTTTGAAGTCGTATTTTGTTTTTCTTAAACACTCCTTTTGGTTACAACTTTTTAATAACTATTTTCGATATCTCAGGAGTTTAAGAAGAACTCTATACAGAATTCTTCATCTGAAAGATCTTACCACGATTACCAGTAAATCAAAACAGATACATAACTTTTGGTTCAATCCACGTCTATTTCTAGGTATTGACATATCCCCATTACCGTCTTCAAATCATAGATCAATTTATAAATATTTTTTTTAATAATTATTGGTCAATTTTTTTCATTATTAAATATTTTTATTTCTAAAGAGAAAAGATAGGCCCTCGGCCGGGATTCGAACCCGGAACTTCTGTCTCTTTGACAGTGCCCTACCATTTAAGCCACCAAGTCTGCCTGCCGGCAGAGGACAAATCTTTTCTTTTATCCGATCCCATGTCCTCGTGTTCTCGCAATTTTTGCGATGAATACACCAGAACGAAAGTTCTTTGAACATTAATTTAATTTTAGGATCTTATTGACTTATTGTTATTCCATATTTATTATTTATTATCCATATTTCTTATATATCCATATTATAATATTTTATATTGTTCCCAGCATTATGATAAAAAAAAATTGGTTTTCATATATTGACTTCACTGCCAAAGCAATGATCTCAGAGAAAAGTATGATCTATTGTTCTGAATAATATTTAAATTATAAAATGGAATGTCACCCCGAGATTTTTACCACTGAGGTACATCATTAATACTTAATCATTAATGACTTAAAACATATCCCTATCTTTTCCAAAGGTTGACTGACTGCGAATTGCTTAGTTAATAAAAATCCTTTTTCATCTCATTTACTAACATTATTCGAGATTAATATAGCATTTTTCCCATAGATTTAGTTGAAGTGTTGTTTTAATATCGATGTAAAAATAATATGATCCTGATGAGGTTGTTATCCAACAAAGAGTATTAAAAGGAAGAACCGAAGTGGAAGGTACACAGAGGACACATTAGCCGCGTTATCAGAGCTGCTACTGATAACGATATCCGCTATCACCTGTCGGCGGGAAGTGGATGTGGGTTCGCTGCTGCTACTGCTCTGTTCCGCCTGGCTATAAATCACCACTATCGGCCACTCATCCGCTCGATACCAGGCTAATGAATAATTTCAGTATATACTGGCCTCTAGTCGGCCAATATTGGTCCTGTACCGGCCTTTGGGAACTTCAATATGTATAGTGACTTTGCCGTCCCTAAGCTATAAATGCTACGGTAAGTGTATATTTCATATACTTTAACCCTTTAACTTCTACGGGTAAAGAACTTTACGCCTATCTCAGCGCTAAGCGGGCCGGCTACCTGTATACCGGCCCGTGATACATACTTTTTACAGTCTTAGACATACTGCCTGCTAATTTATTCCATTGTTTCCATCCTCCATTCCGTTTCCATTCTCCATTTCAAAAAAAAAAAAAAAAAATAGCGAGAGAAAAAGCTACTACAAAAAATATTTATATAAAATAAATGAATGGTAAAGGCAGTTGAACTGAGGATTCTTTCACAATGAGAGCAAAACAAAGAATGAGATTGGTTACCTGGCCGGAACAGGCAGACACCGATAGCCAAAGCAAACGGTACCTGAATGATATACGAAAAAGAATGAATCAAGGTCACGTCGTATATACTCGTCTTTAGCAAATAGATAGAAAAGCAGTGTGACAGCATATATCATCTTTAGCACCGAGGACGTGTGTGATGCAGGACGACATATATCGTCTTTTGCACAAGGAGCACGCTCCCTTGCCCCGACGCCCATAGCATCCACAGGATTAATATGAAATATTTTATAAAACATATCCAAATCCTGTTCAAATCCAGCCGTAACACATAAATTATTTAATCTGTTAACGTCGCCTCTGAACCCTGTACATCGATGGCCCCTATTGTATCTGCAGACCTTTCTAGGGCACATTCAGCCTCTATAAAGTGGATTATACTATTGATTATAAACCGGATTATTTTATCTGGCTTATATCCGGCTGGATAACCATCTTTAATGTGGGAACATTTTTCACATAGAGAGTAAAAAGGTGAAAAAGTGCAGGTAAAACAACAGTACAAGTTATTACGATACGAGCAGAGGTTTATTGGATATAGACATATATATACAGAGACAAACACTACACACACCAATGTCGATCCAGTCAAAACCAGAAACCGACGCTAACTTGACTCACAGCCAACATAATCTCAACTGTCACTTTACAGTGTTGTCTATCTATAATACAATACAGATGATATACACAAGAGGAATTACTTCAACAAACATACCATCCCTTTGCATTGGGTATGCCACTTTCCCGATCTGGTTTTAGTGGACTATGTGTAATTGTAAAATGGTTGAAATAAAATAAAAGGCATTATAATTACAACTTAAAATGATGGTAAAGACATATGGCATATTAATTACTGATTATGTTACACCTGTGAATGGCATGTTTAACTTCTGGTTGTTGCTGGTTCACAGACACAGAGCGGGAATGTACCATATCCCATAAAAAGGGAGGACGTCTTCTCACTTTTAACATCCTTAATCGGGAGAAAAACCTGATGGTTAAACATGATTGCTGGAGAGATCACCTCCCTGCACCAACATTGTCCGAAAAACAGTCCAGTCTCTAGCACATGCTGAACCCACTGCACTTCATTGGTTGTTACCAAAATATCTGAAATACTATTAATATTGCCATTTTTTTTTCTAAAATACACTTCATACTATTTCGAACAAAAACTATATGATACAATCTTTTTCAGTGTTTTTTTCTTATTTTTTTGCCGTAAGCATATCCAACTTCTGACGTTCAATTTAATTTAAATAATAGGTTGGACATTCGTTTTCAGTCTGAACAGCGCTAATGAATTTTATTAAAATTCTTCTTTCCAGGACATTTTTTGAGGATGTAGTTCTTCGAGAAGAGGCTAAGAGGTATTCCGATTTTACGACACTATATAACATCTTATTTTCGTATCCAATGAGACGCATTTCTTGTAGATATTTTTGTTAATTCATATACCCTTATTCATTTTTAGAATTTGGTATCAAATTGCTGCTTTTTTTGATCCAACCTCCAGGAATGGTTTTCTATTTTGTTCATCAATCAATTCGTTTTGTTTTTTTACCAACCTTCGTGCACCGATTCTTGTTAAAATATGGATTCGTCGAGTTAACGAACGATGAACGTCTTAAAAGGAAAATATATTATCATAGTGATGTTTAACTGATAACAACCACACAGTGAGAGTTTTCTTATATGATTTACTAGGTAACTTATTTACTATTGATTAACATTATAGTGACTACTCTCCTTACATCCTATAAGCTAACCATACCATCTCCTCTCTAATCTATAATTTCTTTCTCTCTCTAACCTTAGAGCTGATATATACACATGTATAAGAAGGGGGAGGTAATGGAAGTTACATTGCTGTGAACACGGTAGATATTTCACAATTTAGGGGTTAGGAACCCACAATTAGAAACAATAAGCTTCGGTTATCAACCCAATCCAACAATTTGTTGACTGCAACATCATGCTTAACGTAATCCTCACCTGTGCTTCAATCTATTGAAATAGGTGAAATTCACTAGTTAAAATTGGAGTATCACTTAAGCTTTAATATAGTTCAACAGCAATTTTTTTTTTAAATTAGTGTGAACAATTGCACTTTTTTTATTATGAACTTAAACAATCGCTAAAAAAAATAACCCTAAGAAAGTCCGCAGTAATTTTTAAATACATGATGAGACGAGAAGACTCCTACTGAGAAGTGCTGCCTGATTTCCCTCTGGTCTCTTTAGGGTGATCCGACAAGGGAGGAGGCAATAAAGGCAACTCTTCGGAAGGCCGCAATCCTGATAGTACTCTGCGGCACTAGCTCTTCTGTGTCCTTTGCTTTGAACCCAGGATTCTACAGGACATGTCTGCTACTCAAGCAGATAGGGTAATTCAATCATTGGCTCAAGGTCCTTTTTTTATTTCTCTTTTCTTAGCCACGATTGTAACTCAAAAACTTCAAAAACATTTCGGAAAAGGGGATAGTTTTAGAATGTATTCCAATCTTGATTGATACAAACAAAAATACAACACCACAAACCACGATGGGTCTTCGGTGGATGGTCAGACGGTTACTAATTCTTCGACAACGGTTGAGTAGGGAGGTGACGTCCGAGATTATGCTTAAACACCAGGTCTCTAACTAAGGGTACCCATTTAACTTCAAGTGCCGACATTGTATTGTGTGCTAGTACTGACACATGGTCTCCGGGACCATCTGAATTAAAAATTATTTAATAAATACAAAATAAAATATTTTATTAATTAAACACTTTTCCCCAAATCAACGAATATATGATATTTTTTTCAAATTCAGTAAAAAATTAACAAATAAGATCAATGAAGGAAATAGTGAAAATAAAAAAATACATATTATAAAACTTGCGTATTTATAACAATTTAATTTTGATTTTAAACAATTAAAACCTATCAATGAAAATAAAAATACTTTTTATAATTAAAATTATCAATATTCCAAGCAATTTACACACAGTTTCGTAGAGCACTCCAAGCATATTGATTTTTCAAAAAATCAATATGCATGGAGTGCTCCAATTCTATTTCCTAAAACGGAGTACATGCCCTTTAATTTTAAGAGTACATGCCCTTTAATTGTCTTTGTCGATTGATTGTAATGTACAGTACGATATGGATTGATTAGCATGCTGTGTATTACGGCAATCCAATGTAGTTTGGACAGCACTGCTGAAAATAAAGCATTTTTCTCTCTCTCTCTCTCTCTCTCTCTCACTCTCTCTCTCTTATATCCCAATTGGGTATGTGCTGGAGCATTGAGATGCCGCAGCTATGTCTTAGAAAGTCCATCTCAAGAAGTCTTTGTCGATTGAAGATTCGACTCTATCTATCAAGGAATTCATGTACTTAGGCGTCTATATAAATGAGGCACTCGACAAGGATATAGAAATGAAGATTTCCCGAGGAAGGAAAACCATTAGAATACTCAACTCGGTTCTTTGGAATAAAGGGGTCTCGTTAGAAATGAAAAAGAAAATATATCATTCTTTTCTTCTCGGGACAACCCTACATGGGGCCGAAACATAGACAGTAAAAAGAAAAGATCCCCGTAAACTGCTTGCTCTTGAGATGGACTCTCTAAGACTGCGGCATCTCAAGGCTCCAATACATACCCAATTGTGTTATAAGAGAAATATGAAATAGAGACTAGGGACCAGGACGGAATCTTCAATCGACAAAGACGTGCACAGAGAATTAAAGGGAATGTACTCAGTTCCCCCCTGATTTATGATTAGACCGCATTTAGAGTACTCCTCTAGGAGCTTCCTAAGCATCATGGTCATCTGCAAATTGCAATGTGAATAAATATTCATTCACAATCTTCACTTCCATGTACCTGCATTTTTATATTATATGTATTTGCAAACAGTAAAGATAATAATATAAGAACACTGAAATTACTTGAAAAACTATTTTAAAAATCAAAAATGTACCACTTCAACCCATGAATGTGTGAGTTCAGTATGTGGTGGAAACTTAAGAGTTTTTAACACAGGGATTTAGCTCGGAGGTGATTTATCACCGTTTTATATAAGGGTTGCCATTTTATAGCGGCTGTTTGAGCACCGGAAGAGTCTGCAGATAGCTTCAGATCGACTCATATTAATAAACAGAACAAATGAGATATTAAAGTATGGTGCAGTTTTTTAATAAATATTAAATGGTGATTTTATGAAATAGAAACCATGAGGCTTCAATGGTTGACCCATCTGATGAGAATGAGAGGCAATAGATGGCCAAAGAAACTCTTCCTATATAAACCAGATTATAGAAGAAAGAGAGGAAGATGAAGAATGGGCTGATAGATTTTGGTAGAAAGATTTTGTGTATCGGAATACATTAATTGTATAAACAAACGAATAAATAAAACATATTTTGAAAAAAATATTACAAATAATACTGAAGTTACAGCGTCACGAAGATTAAGACGGCCCTGTAAACTTTCAGGGCGTATTCCTCGAATGTCAGTAGGTGCTGTGCCGACTGGGAAGCGTCTGATGATGAAAGAGAGGTGAAGGAGAGAGGATTGCGTTAAGAGTGATCTGGTGGATTTGGGTTTGGGTAGTGGTGTGTGGACGGAAGTTTGTAGGCGGAGATTGGTGATATCGGCATCGAACCTTACGGTTTGCTAAGCCTCATGATTATTATTATCTTTATACATCTCATAATAATTCTTAATGCTTTCTATTATTGTTTTAACTTTTTCCATTTGCTATTATATATAGTTTATCAATTAACTGTTCTATGTTATAACATTCTTTATAATTCACATCTTACCATAACTTGTGATTATCTACAATTTTCTAAACTTCTTATACTGTTTATACTGTCCGAAACACAATTAACTATAAGTTGTATTAGTTATTGTGTCGAATATTAATCGACTCTTCCACTTCTCGTTACAACATAACTATTACGTCTACAAGTGGAGCATCGAATTACAAATCAATTATTTTTTTTTACCTTTTCTTTCTGTGGTTATTAATTTCTTCATTTCTTTCTCTCCTATTCTTCCTTGAGGTATTCCTTAATGACCCATCCCTCGAGCAGACAAATAGAGAAAGATTATTTTGAAGGATGATAAAAAGTTGGAACATTAAGTCAGACAAAGCTCAAGTAATTTATTGAAAGAAACTGAGAAACAAAGAAAGGCTACCTAAAGCATAATTCTCGAAGCAGTTCCATTACAATGCTCAACCCAACTTAATGAGGCTTAGTAAAGCCCGACTATTTCTTGTTTGCATTATCACATATCAGGGAAGTTGTACAACTACAAAGATAGTATTTAATTATTTATATATTTCTTCATTTATTAATTAAATAGTAATTTTATTCTATTCTAAGAAATTATGGTTCATATTTTATTTATTTTTATTTTTTTTATAAAGGAGTTTGTCCCAAAATAAATCAAAAAACTTTGTTTTTTTCTACAGAATGCTTTTAAAGAAATTTACACTGAGTATTAATAATATTTTTATGAATAGTTATTACCTTCACATCTAATATTCAATGAAAAAATTAATTCCCTTTTATGAAAAAATGTATGACTCCTGAAATTTGGAACGATTGTTAACCATTTAAGTTAAAAAGAGCCAAGAGAACTGCCGACGGAAATGAAAACTCAAAACTCAGTTGACTTCATTCATTTTTGAATTTATACATCAATTATAGTAAAATTTAATTAAATTTCAAAATTTTGAATGAAATACTTATATACTAATAATTATTTTCAAAAAGCTAATTAGTTATTCAGAACATATGACAGAGAAAGACGAGCTGGATTAAGACGGATTAGAAGAATCTGGAAGATCCGAGAACGGCCTCCTCCACTCCCGCGCGTCTAGAACGTTCGACCTTGCCTGTATAAATGCCGCCCGATGCGAACTAGTCAATCAGTAGTCAGGCAGTGTGATGAACTAGTGAGTAATAAGGGAGTCAGTGATAATTCAGTCGGTAATAAACTAGTGAGTAGTAAACTTTTGTCTTACAAACGGTCATTTGCTGTTTATCCAAATATATTTTTATTTTGATTATAACGTCCGGTACGATACATAGCAATAACAATTTTATATAAAAGAATAAACATGTTAAGTATACATTGACAGAGGCTGGTGATTCATGCATTAAGATGACCTTTGTTCCATTTTTCTGCATCTGAATATGAACTCGAAATAGAATATTCAATACAATTTAAAATTTGTATTGGTAAAATATAGCGGAGTGGAATATTGATGTGAATTTAAATTTAAAAATAGAAGTGAACCCACAACCTGACCCATTGCACACTTTTATATCTGGTCAGTTTTGTATAAACATTTATTTTATATAAAACATTTTACTGGCAGAGGAAACATGTGCATACAATTGATAGAGGTTAAATAGCATGAATTTAAAGTTTATTATTATTATATATTTTATTGAACAAAAATAAAAAAAGAATGTCCGAACTAATACCATTGGATTTGGTTGAGATATCCCAAATTCATTTTAACAAAGGAAAATACCAGACTATAACGTTAAAAAAAAATAAAGTTAAAAAAAACATTAGTATGTTGTATACTAGCGACCCCCCCCCCACTATGCACGGCTAGTAAGACATATTATGCCCACATGTTTTGTCTGTCTAATGTATTTTATTATGCAGATATTATAAACATAAATACAAAACAAACTATTTCATTATATACGAATTTATTTTTATGTGCATTAATTTTTTGCGACAACTCCTAAGATACTCATTTAAATTATTTGTTGTAAAATATTCTAATAATTCGAATGAAATGCTTAAGGTAACTATAACTGTAATTGTATAAATAGCTTTCCGAATACCGCATTCTACGGTAGATAAATATCTTTTAGAAGACAAAATTTTATAGTAAGCTTTCCTTAGAAGATAGATTTATGCTATCTCTGACTTTTTTGTAGATCTATAAAAGGAGAATATACCGCCATACATTGTTTCGTCATAAGGATTAGGCCGCGTCTTCGATGAAACCTCTCATGAGGCTATACATTTTTTCACTACTTTAAGCAATTATCGTTATATTCCGACCCATTTACACAAAACCTCAACAAATTACAAACCAAAACCTTCCTCGTGAATCACTCTATCTACTGGTGAAAATCGCATGAATAGTTATTGAGTTTACCGCGAACAGACAGACGTGGCCGAGGACTTTGTTTTATAATATGTATTGATTACGTAAACTTAACAAATAAATAACGATAAAAATATTCTAAATGTAGTAGTGAATATAATGAAATAGTAATAGAAAATCAAATTTTAAAGATAATGGTCTCCAAATTTATTTTCCTGTAAAGGTAATGTTGGCTTCTTGTATTTCTTTTCGTAATAACAGTTCAGATAATAGAGCGTTCGGATAATCGACGCTATATTATAAAAGTTAGTTAACTATAAATAAAATATATACCTGTACCACTACAACCCGTGAACGGGTCTGGGGTTCAATAAATGGTAGAGACTTTACTGTTTCATGGACAACGTTTCTGCAAGGAGGCGACTAATCATAGATCACGCTCAACTGCCAGATTTCCCCCCTGATTTTAGGTACCCTATTTTTATAGAGGCTGAGTGAACCCAGCCACCAGGAGGGTCCTAGATCCTATTTGATCCATCTCCGGCTGCAAACAGGCTAAATAAAAATCTTGCCCGCATATTCGGCATGGTAACTCAGTCCTCTATTACTGAGCCATACCGCTTCCTATGCTACTACATATTAAATATAATTCAAATTAATAATCATGCATTTTAGAAATAAGGAGGCAAGCTGAATGGCTCAGTAGGTGGGATGCTAGATTAGTATGCCCATGAACCCGAGTTTGAAACCAGTTATGAAAGATGAAATATTTATTCTGATTGCAACCGCGAAATTACTCTTTCAGCTAGAGAATAGGCCACGCTAGGCTCTCTCGTTTCCCTTTTATGAAAACACTTTCACCTCTTCCATGCCAATATTATATTGCTATATTTTGCCGTGAAACATTCAATTGAGGAATGTGCCTATTTTTTTCAAATAATAAATAAAATATACAAAATATATTTATTATATATCGTCGCTGTCAAAACAATACCGCCTAAGTACACTTTGGGCGATTTTACAGGAGAAAAAAAAAACAGCGCCGATTGTAGACTAGGCAATATATAATCTATTTTTTATCTATACAATTTTGGAACTATTACTAAAAAGATTGAAGAGAATTATAAAAAAAATATGATAATTTGCCATGTTACTGACCTTATAATATGTCCGTTACCGTTACTATCTCATTTTCACTAAAAGTTGTAGATAGGCGGTATTGTTTTGACAGTGATGATATTCGAATATATTCAAAGGCATTATTGAGAAAATGTATCTACCCATTTCGAAACAACGAAGCTACCATCACGTTGGCATCTCAGTTTTTGAAAACGCGTAATCTGCAGCCTGTTTTATAGTATTTTCTCCATTTGTTTAGTATAATAAAATTTAGTATAGTGAAACATGGCTTCAGAGGGGCGACCTTTTAGTAGTTTGTGGTTAGCGTAACAAACTACTAGGCCCAAGATCGCGGGTTCGTAGCCCGGCAGGTGGCCCTAGGATTTTGTAAATGGAGTGAAAAATCCTTAGTTACGCCGTCCTTCGGAAGCGACGTTATACGGGGGTCCCGAGCCTGTACGATGTCAGGTACTCGTTAAAAATCCCTATAATAATTAAACATGGATAGGCAAAATTCAGAGCTCCCACTGTAGCATCGTCCGATTAGCCATAGCAGCATAAAGTGACGTTAAATGAACTGACACTAAGAGTCTTCCACCTTTAAACACAAACAAACAACTCTTTCAGATCCAGTGATCATCTTGTGGTAATAATAGTCAAGGAAAACACGGGCTAAGAAACAGCACAGTCCATACCATGTCTGTATTAAAACCAATACACTCCAAAACTAATGGTACAGATTTTTTTTATAATGCGGTCTAAAATATATATTTTAAGTGTATGTTTTAATATATTTTAATCTATAATTTTCATTTTTTGTTCATTTTGTTTTTATTTAAAAGACTAAAGCCCTGGAATATTTTTTTTTTTACAAATCTTCATACAGTTCCAGAGATTCTTAAATTAGGTACCGAAAACAACCCCTTTTACACGAAAGGCTGGACATGAAATATTAATAAAACAGAAGGAGAAAAGCGTGAGAAATGTATTTGGTAAATACCAAAAGGAAGAGCTGTCAGTTGCGGAGTGAAATACCACCTGCAGAATGTTTCCGGTACAAAGTGCTCCTCAATGTTTCAGAGATTTACCTTAGGATTTTTCCTCATCACACCCATAGCCACCAGCTCCTGTGCAGAAAAATGTGACTAATATCGTACAAGGGGTTCGCATCTTTCATTTATTAATGTTCTTGAAAAAAAGCTGAAAAATAGACATCTACTGTCTTGAATCTTCCGGAATACAAAGTAATGGTTATCCTCCCCCCCCATTTTTGGACTTTATTTATTTGTTTCATTAAGTATTTCCTAGTGAAATGTTTTCTATATTAAGAGTTAATGTACATTAAAATTTAATTCGATTATGTTTCTAATATAATAAATCCGAACGACGCATTTTTTTCACGAAAAGTTTAAGGCTTCACGAATATTACTTTTCCTTTCTCATTTTCGCCCTCCTGTTCTTATTTCTTTTGATATTTCTGAGTCCCTTTGCTTCATTTCTTTCGAGCACGCAGTACCCTTCCTTTTTTTTCCATATTTTTTCACAACAACCTTGATTTATTTAATTTTATTCCGTGTTTTTCTAGTCTTTGTATGTTATTTTTAATTTTTCTGTTTCCTCTCTTATTTTTTTTACATAACACCCTATGCTATTGTATTCACCGATTTTGTCAAAGACTGCCTTGGTCCGTTCTTAGTTTGCGCTCTTAGAACCTTAGTCTTCTGATTTTTATTTCGGTTTCCAGGTCATTCATCTCCCTTTAAATTTCCTTGTTATATCTTAATTTGTAGCCTTCCTGTGTTTTCTTGGGCGCATTTTTTTTCCTCAGGATCCTTCACTCTATTTCAATGACACTTTAATTTATACCTAAGTTTGTGCTTTTAATTATTTATATTTCTTAAAAAGGTAGCTCAGTTATATAGCACTCTTCACGCTATATTGGAAGTGGCACATAAATTATTTAATCTGTGCTCATTCTCATCTCAGCCCTGAGGAAGTCAGCAGCATGGTTGACGAAACGTTGGCGAAAAATTTATCTACACGGGCTAAATCAGAAGAAATAAACAAAGTCTTTTGTAATAATAGTGGTCGTGGAAGCCTAAAAGAATATTTAATTTGTGTTTTTAAAATTTATTTCTTGTAATTTGCTACAATTCACAAAAGTATATGCTGTTCCAAATCTACCAGTCTCAAATTAAAACAAATTGTACAAAATTTAAATGCACCTATCTGTGTAAAATAATCATTGCAAATAAAAATCATTCATCATTTATCATTCACTGTAAATAAAAATCTGTGCAGAATCATAATTTACAATGAAAGAAAAAATGTATAAAAAAACTTCCAACAGAGAAAAAAAAATAAATAATATTTGTAACTATACATTCTTAGTAACTTATATACATATATATAAACTATAATAATGAAATAAAAGAAATTGGTATTGTACAATATTAAATGTTTTGTTCTTTTATGTACATACCGCTTTGTACTATTTTTTGTATTAATAATATTTTTTATAAGTGATTTTTATTGTGTTTACATTTAAAAAAGATTGTTTACATAGTATGTTAATAAATACATTACTATAACCTATACTTAATTCTTTATGAATAATTAAAACTTTAGTGTAATATGTATAATTTCCAGCAATTCTAAGGCAATCGTATTGGAAAATTTGTATTTTTTGTAATTAGTTTTAGACATACAACAAAACATTGGGCATGCGTATGTAGTTTTTTTTTTTAGTTTAATTTATTGATATTTACAACTGTAATAATATTCCAACAAGTAAATCTGGTAATATGAACAAATGACATGAAAAAATAAACAGTTGTGTAGAAACTAACCATTGATAGCACTCCAATAAAGTTCTATAGTAGAAGGTCTCGAGGCCATCTTCTTTTCAGACTTTAGTGATCATCTTGTGGTAATGATAGTCAAGGAAAACACGGGCTAAGAAACAGCACAGTCCATACCATGTCTGTATTAAAACCAATACACTCCAAAACTAATGATACAGATCAGAGGGTTATCAGGAATATTATGGGAAGCAAATTGAGAGACTAGCGGATTCAAGTGTGTATGGAACTTTTCATGGAAGGATAGGTATCTAGTTTGGGTCAAATCAGCAACATATGGCATATTAAGATCATGATGGATGAGTTTATTTGTGACATAATAAGGATTTTACGAAGGATTTTGGATTGTAAGGATTGGATAAGAGGTGAATTGGATGGTTCAGTAAAGCTCCAAAGCTCAACTCCGTATCTCCAAAGAATCTTATATGTATGTCTGATAACTGTCATGTAAATGAGTCTTTTGTAATTAATTGGGGGCTTAGTGCGTAAATAGTGAAGTAGGCGAAAACGTCGAGCAGTTCCTTGTCTTTTCAGTGTTGTATGAGAATGCGTATGTTAGTTTAGGTCGCAAGCAGGCTTTAATATCTGTGCTTAATTTAGAATTTCTTTTAATATAAGGATATATTGTACACAGAGCCTAAGGATATATTGTACATAGAGCTATTTAATCTGTACACAGGATGGATACAGTGGGATCTGTAGACTTTCATGATACTCAGCTAACCTCCATAAATAGTAATAAGCAAAGGGCAAACTATGAAAAGCGCTATGTTCCTGCGTTGAAGGTTACCAGTCCTTATCTGGCTTTGGCAGATATATTATTTAATTTGTTTGAAGGCCCAGCTAGAGCTCATCTATCCGCTACAGAGTGACTGTATTTAATTGGGGGGAAATAGCAGTTGAGTTTGATCTAGGCAAAATCTGTCCTGAAACAGTACAGTCTCTTTTATGTACTGAGACCAAGACGGATTGCTGTGGTAGTTTTTTTTTATTTTTCTTTATTTAATAATAATAATAATAAAGCTTTGTTGACATCATATAATGACAAAAGCACCCTTAGGAGGTAAAATGGAGTTCAGCTCCAAAATATATATTGTATTTTATTTATTAAAATATAATAAAAAAGGTGATAGAAATCACAGTCAACTGCCTACTTTTTCCAAATTAAGGAAACTCACTTTACGTTAGTTAATGGATAAAGTAAACTTAGTAATATCGTTATTGGGATTATGATTTCATATATATCATTAAATCTGTAAGCGAACTAAAGTTGGAGAAAGCAGAGGGAAAGTTAAGGGATTATTTTGTAGGGAAAGAAAATATCGAAAGACATTTGTGCCCCGAGTGGCTTGTTTCCAGCAAGTTCCGTGATATACAGTGAAACGGAAACATGATATCATTATTTCTTCATACTTATGGAGGATTGTTATTTAGGAACAAAAGTTTTTCACTAACGCCTTGGGCGACCCCGAAAATAAACCATCTTTCCTTGCCCTAGTTGGAGCGAATATAAGGACAGTGATTGAGAAAGGCAAAAACAAGTAATAAAAA
This sequence comes from Arma custos, assembly GCA_037127475.1. Lineage (NCBI taxonomy): Eukaryota > Metazoa > Arthropoda > Insecta > Hemiptera > Pentatomidae > Arma > Arma custos. Next base: position 213,572,253 of record CM073759.1, read on the forward strand.
CATTTTTTAATTTAGTCAAATTACAAGCGGAAAGTGATTTAATAGAAAACTATTTAGAATCAATATAAATTTTTTTAATAGTTAGGCAGTAGCGGGGAGAGTTGTACTTTGAGAAGTATATTGCTGTATGATGTATGTTCATACATCTACAGCCTCCTTCAATTCATATCCTCAGTTCAGCACCACAAAACAAGATCCCACCTTTCCGATCTCTAAACTCGTTCACCGCAGTGTGGAACTCAATCCCTCCTTTCATCCGTCAGGCTTCTTCACTATCCTCATTTAAATCCTTGCTACCCCAACATCTCCTGACCTCCTAAAATGATGCTCTTCAAGCAGGTCAATCATTTTAATAAATCAGTATTGAATAATCGATTTTGTTGCTTACTCGCTTTTGTTTCTTTTTCTTAAAGGAGATAAGCACAATGTAAAGAATTTATTTTTATTTTGAAAAAGAAAAGGTAGGCCCACGGCCGCGATTCGAACCCGGAACCTTTGTCTTACAGTGACAGTGCTCTACCATTTGTGCCACCAAGGCCGCCTGCCGGCAGAGGACAAATCTTTTCTCTTAACCGATCCCATCGATCGACCGATGATATCATGTCTCATGCTCTCGCAATTTTTGCGATGAATACACTACAACGAAGTTCTTTGAACATTAATTTAATTTTAGGATCTTATTGACTTACGTCATATTAATATTTATAAGTTTTTATAATTATTGGTCAATTTTTTATATTTTTATTTTTAAAGAGAAAAGATAGGCCCTTGGCCGGGAATCGAACCCAGAACCTTTGTCTCTCCGTGAGAACGCTCTACCATTTGAGCCACCAAGGGCGCCTGCCGACAGAAAAAAATTATAAATAGTAATATGAAGTAAGTGAATAAGATCCTTAAATTAAATTAATGTTCAAAGAACTTCGTTCTAGTGTATTCATCGCAAAAATTGCGAGAACACGAGGACATGGGATCGGATAAGAGAAAAGATTTGTCCTCTGCCGGCAGGCGACCTTGGTGGCTCAAATGGTAGAGCGATGTCACGGTAAGACAAAGGTTCCAGGTTCGAATCCTGGCCGAGGGCCAACTTTCCTCTTTAAAAATAAAAATATTTAAAAATCAAAAAAATTGACCAATAATTATAAAAAATTATAAAGAATTTATTGCTTGCTAGCCCATTCATTTATTTTATTTAGTAACTGCTGTTATTAATATATTTATTCTCTAACGTTTATTAAAATCCTTTCAAGATTCGTACTTTTTAGTTCATTTTTATTTTTCTAATTTTTTTGGCACTTTTTAAATACTTCATGATTTGTAGTATTTTGTAGCCTTCAAAATATTATATTTATTTTTCGGTTCATGTTTGTTATTATAAAGGGACTTTATAAAGTTTGTCTCCTATTCTATGTTGTGTACGGAGTTGTGTATCACTCCTAAGAGTTCAAGGTTTTAATCTGTCGGTGGCAAATAAATTATTTATTCTGTTGACAGTCACAGAATGACTATGGGTTCTTCAGGCCCTTCTGGGGTTCACCCAGCCTCTGTAAAGTCGGTATCATTCATTGGGGGATATTCACGGAGAAAACCTTGCCTCGGACAAATCGTTTCACTTCACAATTGTTGGTTCAGAAAAATTTCAATCTCTGTCGTTTACTGATCCCAAGACACCTGATGAGTTGTAGTGATACAGATTTTTTCTTTAATAAATAGTTGGTCAGTAAGATGGTATAAATTTCAAACGTCACCCAGACTATATGCCTGACTATCAGGTCCGTCCAAAAGTTCGTGCGCATTAGTAGCATGTTGGAATTAACGATGACTCGTTACCGGATCGATAAGATTCCGAACTTGTTGAAGCTTATTATCGAATGATGTATTCGTCAGTTTATCACAAAATTTCGTAAACATCAGATGCATATTAGTACCGATAAAAAATGAATATCGATAACGGCTATAAACGGGCTGTTTTTTTTTTATATTCGATTTTTTTTTCATTATAAACGCTGCAAAAAATTAATGAACTGATTTGGGAGCATTTGACGCATCCTGCATAATCCCCGGAATTTACCCCAAGTGATTTTCAGTTATTTCGTACCTTTCAAAATTTTCGCCAAGGTAAAAAGTTAATTCTAAACAGGATATACAAAGTGAACTCAGAAGTTTTTTTGCTTCAAAACCAGAATCTTTTTACACCAATGGCATAAAAAAGCTACCAGAAAGATGACGAGATATTGTTAGCTAACGGAGGAAAGGATATCATAGATTAAAATGTTAAATTGTGTTTTATTTAGACCATTTAAAAATTTCGCAAAATTTAGAAATATATAAAAATAATAAGTGCCAAGTAAAAATTGGGAGTTCCCTATCAGAGGATTTCCCCAATAGCAAGGGTCTTCTTCAAGGGTGCTGCATGTCCCCTACCTTGTTTAAGATTTTCATCGATGGTTGCTTGGAAAGTTGGAACAAAAAATGTAATCCGATGGGTATACCTATAAACGGCTTTCACTTATACCATCTACTATTTGCTGATGACCAAGTGATTATTGCCCAGGACGAAGAAGATGCGAGTTACATGTTTAGAAAAGCGGTAGACCAATACAACCAGTGGGGATTAAATGTCAACTATACTAAAACTAAGTATATGTGCACAGATAGGAGCGAAGCAGACGACCCAACTATTGGGAGCTTGGACAGAGTGGAGCAGTTTTGCTATTTGGGGTCCATACTAGAAAGCGGAGGGACCACAAATGTGGAAGTAGAAAAAAGAATAACGAATGGTAGGAAAGCAGTTGGCATGTTAAACTCTCTCCGATGGAGTAATAATATACTGGGAAGGACGAAGAAACTGATATATAGTGCTGTGGTCCAAAGTATAATGATCTACGGCTCTGAAACCTGGGCACTCAATAGAGTTCAGGAAAGAAGGCTGTTATCAGTAGAGATGGACTTCTGGAGAAGATCTGCCCGAATATCAAGAGTGGAACATGTCAAAAATAGCGACATCAGGGAAAGAATCGAAGTTAACAAGAACATACTAGAGGTCATCGAAGAAAGAAGATTGAAATGGTTTGGTCATGTGAAACGGATGGACAGTAAGCGGATCCCGAAATTGGTCATGGAGTGGGAGGCCGAGGGAAGAAGGAAGAGAGGAAGGCCTCGAACCCAATGGAAAGCTAAAGTGGAAGAAAGCTTGGCTGGGCATGGAATGACGGAGGAGGATGCGCTTGACATGGACGAATGGAAGAGAAGGCTGAAAGAAGAATTTGGATGAGGAAACCTTCATTTGTAAAGAAAATCCTTAAAAAAAAAAAAAAATTCGCCAAAATGCGCACGAACTTTTGGACTGACCATATTTATAATTTTAGAAACGTACTTGACAACCTCCATGCAGAGATATTGTCTTAGAAACAGTAAAGTATCCACATTTTATATTTTATTTTATAGAGGCTGGGTGAGCCCCAAGAGGGTCCTAGATCCTATATGATCCATCTCCGGCTGCAAACAGACTATAAAAAGTCTTACGCGCAGCGGGATTTGAATTAGGATTTTCTGCTTGGCAACTCAGTACTCTACCACTGACTGAGCCACTCCGCTCCCTAATAATGTTTAAATAACAGGCTAATTCGGAAAAGGCACAGTCTATCATGGCTTTGTTAAAGTGACAGCTAAGTGAGAAATTCGCTTAAATTCAATAGATTAACAAACAAAAGTCTTGTTCGCTCTAAGAGGACAGGACGTTAAGCACTAATGAATACAAATTCTTCTCTCTTAGTGAGGTGCACTCCTGGAATATCAATCGAACAAGGACGTGAGGTAAAGTGAAAAAAAAAACTGGAATAAAGAAGTGTAGAAATCTTTGTTTTGACATAGAGAGGAAAATTTGTGTAAAAACAATAAAACCGGTAAACTGCCTTGCGTGAAAATCCAGAATTAAATGGAACTTAGTGATTATGAAATTAAAACTGTTTTACATATATTTACTTTAAGTTCATTGTAATGTCTGAGGTTCTCTCTAAAAAAAAAAAAGAAGAAAATCTAGAGGTGTTTGGAATTAAAAATAAAGGGTCATGTGTAAGGCACATATTAGAGACTGACTGTTTCAAGGAATTGTCCTAAAAGTTCTGAAGCGAGGTGACTTGCCCGAAACATACTCAACAGCTCGTTGTTTCCCGTAATCTAGGCTACTCGGTTTATAGAGGCTGGGTGAACCCAAGGAAGGTTGCAGGGCCCTCAGAGTCAAACCATGACTGTTAACAGACTGAACAAATTATCTGCTACAGCTGGATTTAAGAATTTAAACCTTACACAGTAGCTCAACGCACTACAAACTGTGCTATGCCACTCCCAGACGATTTGAATGATTTGGTTCTGTATAACAGAAGAATAGCCATGAACAGCATACGACGGGCAGACGGATGTTTTAATTCGATATTTGGATTCTAATTATCTTGTGGTATAAAACCATAGTTTGAGGACATTTCGCTTAGAATTCGCTTCTTCCTTTGTAGTTATCTAAGATTGTTTGTTGAAAATAATAATAATTCATCATGGAAATAGCTCAGAAACAATGTTGAAACAATTGAATTGCAAAAAAATCGAAACTTTTATTTATTTCAACTGAAATTTACAGAACTATATTTCCGTAGTAAGTCTGACCATTTAGAACAAGACCTGTGCAGAAGTCGCTTCGGTCCGGCCGCGAATAAAGCCACTTCATTTACCCCATGCGTGCTTTACTCACCCATTGTCATCATCATCATCATGGCTTTAATCATATTATAATTGGCAATTGTATTACTATTAGTATTAGTAGCTAAAAATGATAAGGCTATAATTATGGCTGAATTAGGATGGCATTGGCACCCCACTTTGGATAACCATTACACAGTACAATTTCGGTAACCATTGGTAACTTCCCAGCGCACATCCGATTTCGCAAAATGTCGTTTTCTGCATTGTTCGGCTGTAGTATATTTAATATTTTTTCTCAATATTTCTACAACATTGTCACTGTATCGAGATGAATTATGCTCTGGATGATCGACTACCCAGCCTGGATATACCTCGTCTTATTGTTAGATGTTTATAAGAACAATTTGTCTCTCTTTAGAATATAACAGACATTTTATATTAAAGAATAACAGCAATGCAACATAAAAATTATATTAAATTTACATCACATTAAAACTTACATTGTAATTCTATAAAAACAGCTGATGAATAATATTCGCGCAAGCGCAATCCGGCGGGTGTGTGGTTGAAAGTAGGACCTTACTTACCGCGGACTTAGTATTATCCTTTATGCTTAAGTGAAACTAAGTTTATTTGAAAGTATTTCTAAGCTCACTAATAAAATTTTACTTAAGTTCTTTAGTTTTTCCTAAAAGACAAAAGCTTTAATTTCTTGTCCTTGCTGCTGCACTGGAGGGAAGTATAGATTGAGCCAGCTGCTGTAACTAGAATAAAGTAATATTTATTTTCCTTCAAGCTTCCTATATAAAAGTAATCCGAGGTAACTTTTCTATTAGAAAGGTACATAAAAGAGATTCTACTTGGAAAATACTTCACATGAGCAGCGAGCAACTCTTACTTGTTTGTAGAAAAGATTTTCTATTGCTCAATCTGAAAAAAAAAGAAAAAGACTTTATCATATGAGTAAACTTTAAACGTTATTTTCAAAAGTAGAGGAGCAAAGAAACGAAGGTATATATTAGTATTTCCTAGGAATTCAATATTAAGTTTGAATGCATACAGGGTGTAATAAGAATTCTTTTTCATACTATACAATGTCCCTGATATGAGACATTGTTCCGGAATTATATTTGTTTTGGAATGTTGAAAATGTCGAATTATATCTAGGTTAATAATAATACTTCACATCTGTTTATAAGTATTTTTTTTATTTTAGTAAGGAGAGATACCCCCTGTCTAGCTAACGGCTGGCCAACCCGCAAATTTTGGGTAGAAAGTTGGTGTCTTTTTAGTTTAATCCCCACATCTATTTATATATTAAAAATAAAATACATGTTAGGAATAAAATAGCTACGTTTAATAACAGTTATTCTAAGGACTGAACATTCTTCCCCATGTATTGATCGCTAAAATTGCGAGAACACGGTAAAGAGAACTGATTTGTCTGACTTGGATACGACCCCTGGTAGCTCAGCGGTGTAGAGCACTGCCACGGAGAAACAGGCGAACCCGAATTCGAATCTCGGCCAAATCTTTTCTCTTCAAAACAAAAATATTTAAAAATAATTACCATCAAAATAGCAATTAATAAAAATAAATTAAAACATCGAAATTTTGGTGTAAGAGTTGTATGTTTTACTTTTAGTCGATCCATTCCATTTTTATATTTAAATTCGAAAGTTTCTACCTTTGAAATTTTCTCTTCTTTTTTTATGCTATACTGTACGGCCAAACCGAGTAAGATATCTGAAATTTTATATGTAAATTAGGTTTTATTATAATGTGATAGGGAAAAACCACAATGCAAAGCCTTATGTTTCAAATTTCTCCAGTAATACACCCACATACCGGTCGACGTTTCGCCTATTCAGGCATTATCAAGACACAAAAACAAAAAAAGGTTATGTGAATCACATCTCGAAGAAAAAGGTGCAATATATCCCAACGATCAACAGCCCAAATAGGCTCCTAACATGAGACAGCACCCCACCACCAAGACGTTCAACATCCTACTGAAAAGAAGGTAAGACAGATTAGGTATTGCATTGTGCTTTTTCCCAATTGCATTATAATAAATAATAGTATTTCTTTTTGAGTTTTCGGTTCTATTTTATTAAATTAGGTTTTTCTGAGTGATTTGTATTTTTAAATTATCAGTTGTTTACGATCATCTCCTGCAGTTTCGTGTTTTTTTTTTTTGTGCGGATGAGAAAACCAGACTAATGTCAATAATTTGAATTTACAAATTTGCAATTTAGACTATAATTGATTTAGAAATTCAAAAAAAAAAAAAGAGTTAACCCAAAATCTTAAGTTTTCACTTCTGTCGGGAGTCCTCTTAACTGCCTGGTTATTTTTTTTTTAAATATAACACATTTCATTAACCTCTTTAGGAAAGACAAAAAATAATGTGAAATAATAACTCCAGTACAATACAAATAAAAAAATTAAGAAAAGTGTAAAAAAAAACAACTAATAGATCCATTTATCTAGCTTTAAAACCTGTTAGTTCTTTCTGTTTAAGAGCCCTATAAATTATTTTTATGGAGCGGAATAGATATAGATAGCTGAGTAGGCAAAACACTGGCCACCTTACTCACTCCAAGGCACGAATATTTAAAGTTTGTTAAAAGTTGAATATTTATTTATAAAACTGTACCATGATTCTCAAAATATTAAAATAAAAAATGATTTTTCTTTTTAATCCGAGATTTCATCGGATATTCAACAGATCGTAAAAAAAAATGTAAAAAAGAAGGATGTGTGGAACTGAAAATAATTTTTTGAGGCAGTTATATGACTAGAAAAACTTTCCTACTAAAGTCTGTGTACGATTCAACATACATAAGAATATTCAATTCAACATATGTTTAGTTCTATACTAGTAAGTAAGGATTGTCATGCGTATAAGTCTTTTGTAATTAATTGAGAGATTAGAGCGTTTGTCTAGTAAATGTTGAAGTATCCTGAAATAGCTCGCCGAATCAGTGGTATGTTATTAAACAATACAGGACAGGAAGTCATTGGTTTAAGAATTTATTTTAATCCTCCAGTTTTGACACCATTTTTCAAGGGCAGTGATATGGGATTGATGAGTACGGGGTACTATAACTTCATCTGTGTTGACTGATAATAGAAGTGTGCCATCCGCATACATAGTGAGGATAGTATTGTAGAGAGAGAAAGACGGGTGGAAGGGATTAATGTCTTAATCCTGTCGGCTGGATGAAGAAGGTTCTAGAAGATCCCAGAACGGCCTCCCCTACTCCCGTGCGTCTAGAGAATTCAACCTTGATATAAATACCGCTAGATGTTGCGTAGGAGGGCAGTCAGAGAGTAAACCAGGCAGTGTGATAAACTTGTGTGTCAGTAAACTGTGACAGTCTCGCGAGTGTAATTAACTGTTTCTGGTTATTACTGTGAGTCAGTTTGTCATATTTGGAGAATCGTACGGTCGGTGGACTTTGATTTGTGAACTGTAAGTGTCAATTAGTAGTTGAAAATGATGGTGTAATTTTTTTGTATTTATACAAATTATAATTTATTTTATTTTTATATGATATAATTTTTTAAATATTTTATTTGAAAATAAAAGATATAGCCAGGACCGGGGCTCGAACCCTCGATTCGAGCCCCGGGACCTCGAATCGCAAATTGCGAGAACACGGAGATGTAGGATCAAGTGAAAAAAGGGGATATGGCTGGCCGTGAAGAGAATCCAGGATGGCCGAGATGTTTGAGGCGTCACCACGGAGAAGTGAAGGTCCCGGGTTCGAGTCCCGGTTCTGGCCATATCTTTTCTGTTCAAATAAAATATTTATACAAATGTATGTAAATAGTTAAGCTATTTAATATTGATAATATCTTATAATATTTTAGCAAATAAATAGGAGTTAGGCCCAGGTTAAAATCTTTAGAATATTGTTATTGTGAATTTATATTAGTCTAATAATTTGATTGTTAATAATTTAATTGTATTCTTTTATTCAATTTGTTAATAAATATTATTATCTTGAATTTAGGAGTAGTTTATTCATTTTTACACCCATTAGCCCGTAAAAGTATTAGGATAGGTTTGGATGATAGTTATTTGGGGGCTGATAGTTTAGCTGTATAAACAGTGCAGAAGATTGGGCCTAGGAAACTCCCTTGAGGAACATCGGCGTATTGAGAAAAGAGGAATGAAAATACTTTATTGTGATTTACTTTGATTGGAGATCTGGGGGTTGGGGTGGATAATTTACATAAATAGGGATGTTGGGTTGGAGTTGAGCCGGAGGTACTGGTTCTGTTTTCAATGAATGTTGATCTAAGGATGGGACAGGATTCGGATGTTGTGGAGGAAGATTGACCCTTAAGGATTGAGGATGGAGAGGTATTTGCTGACGTGAAAACTCCTTTTGGAGATACCTAGTGAGTCCCATCACTACTGCCCTACATCATCATAATAATAAATTTTTAATGCACCTAATACAGTAAATATTTATTTCATATACTTTAAGAATGTATTTCATGAATTTTCTAGGAAATGTGTATTTATTGATGGATAAGCGCACAACAAGATCCTTATCCTTGTGGGTTAACTCATTTTATTGAATTCTGGTATGAAAGGATTCTAGCGCAAGATGAGTATGGAGACTCATTCATTTTCTCCCATTATGAAATACTCGTACGTTTTGACTTTTTTAATTATACGAGACTCTCCTCCGCCATCATTCAGATTCAAATGGCACCCTCTTCATATTCAAATGGAGTTTAAAATGCGTTTTTTACATTCAACCGTACGAGGACTATTTCCATTATTCTTTTCATATCTTTCCTCGTATTTCTTCACTTTCAACTTTATTATAATTGAACTAAAAAGGACATGAGACCGAGACAAGTTGATCGAGTTGAACTTTTTTTTTAATGATATAAACACTCAATTTTTTGGTAAAATGTTAAATTAATTACTTTCAAAACCAACGATATTTATTATAAGTGAGTAACAAATAAAACCAAAGGTTTAATATAAAAATAATATTAAGTTCAGAACCAGTTAGTCTGTGTCTTTTTTCTAAGCCAACAGTTGTGAACAGCAGCTCTGTCTTTGGGTGAAAACTCCCACTCACCATTTGGCCGATAGGCTTTCATCCACTATATAGAGGCTGGGTGAGCCACAGGAGGAACTCCAGATTTCACAAGGTCAGCTTTTCATGTTACTGAGGTAACCCGCTCAATAAAAAAGATTGTTATTAACAAATGTAATTAACCCTACCGAAAATTATTTCGGTAATACTAAAAGGTAAGATGACAGCTACCTCATAGATAAAAGGTAAATTATGGAAGTGATTAAAGATAACATTTTCATCTTTATAATTCTTGGCTATCTTCATAAAGATAATATTTCGTCTATATTTTCACCTGCACATGATCTCAACCAATTAGATGTGTTTTTGGTCCCCGCGAAATAGTTGGACCTTTTGATGAGATCTCCGAAATGAATCAGAAATTTTATTTTTTCCTGATCGTGACATTTGAATTTAACCTTCTATTAAATTAATACCATAAATAATTTGTATAAATTAAATAAATACTTTTGTTAATAAAACCTTATGATTGAATTAAAATGAAGTTATAATTTAAAAGTTGTTATAATGAGATAAAAAAATTACTTATCCTAGCTAAATTATAAAATTACAAATAACTCATAACAAAAAGATATATTTTAAATTTTCGATAACAAATTTAACGCTATTTAATTACAAATAAATAAAATGGTCAAATAAAGTAAATTGCAAAATTAATAAATATTTATGAATTACAAAATAATAAATTTTTATTTTGTTTGCTAATTGAAATTATGAACGTAGATTCTCGTCGTTGAGGTGGGCAAGGATGTTGAGACTTCAGAGGTTGAGACGATAGACTAGGTTACTTTGAAGTTGTGGAATCGATGAACAGATATAAACTAATTACATCTGCAGGTGGCCAGCGACTTAGTAAGTCTTCATGTCCTAAAGCAACTCTGCAATTGTTTACGATGTGCACATCAAGAAGCTTGTATCAACACTGTTTTGATCTAGCCGGAGTGAACAAAAGCCGAACGTTGATCCGATTTTGTCATGTGTTTTTTTTCTTCTTTCTTCACTTTGTAACATGTATTTTTTAAACTTATCAATAGACAAACGAATATTTCTTATTCCCTACTAAATTAAATTATTCAAAACGATTATGAAAATAAACGTTTAAATTATTATATTTACAAAGTTTATTTAAAAGTTGATCCATAAATAAACAGAAAATGTTTTTTCTTATAAAAAAAAAAAAATTAAATCAAATTTCAGATTTTCCTTGATAAAAATTAATAATCCAACTTTTTTAAGATTATCAAATTACGTGACCTTAACAAGGTGTCTATGATTTTTTTCCTCTCGATTTGAAGGAATATATTTTATTTGTCTCTATGCAATCGTTTCTTAATGTTCTTATATTAAATTCGGATAACAGAAAGGAGAAAAGAGTGTTAATATTTTATAAGGATCGTAAGGGCTCTTAACAATATATATTCATGATAAGTAAAACACTTTATTTATTACGAAAACAAACCAAAAAGTATATCGCTCACAGTTGTGTTCAAAACCAAACGATATAAGTACGTGAAAAAATACGAGAAGGTTATATTGGTACTATTACATTTATATATATATATATATATATATATATATATATATATATATATATATATATATATATATAATTTACATTTACTATTATACATTTTTCATACATCAATTCGATTTTCCAATGATCGATGTCTTTTCGATGTTCGATGTCGCTACAAGATATAGAACCAGAGGATAATATTTTTATTTTAAAGAGAGCCGGCAGGTGACTCCGGTGGCACATATGGTTAGAGAGCTGTCACGGAGAGACAGAGGATCCGGGTTCGAATCCCGGCCGGGAGCATTTCTTTTCTCTTTAAAATAAAAATATTAAAAAATCAAAACAGTTGACCAAAAATTATAAATTGTAATATGACGTAAGTCAACAAGATCCTAAAATAATACTCAAAGAACATTCGTTTTCGTGCATACATCGCAAAAAATTGCGAGAACACGGGGGGTCGGGATCGGATAAGAGAAAAGATTTGTCCCCTGTTGGCAGGCGACTCCGTTGGCTCAAATGGTTAGATCGCTCATCATCACGGAGAGACAGTGGATCCGGGTTTGGATCTCGCCCGGGGCATATCTTTTATCTTTAAAATAAAAATATTAAAAAAAAATACATTACACAAACAAATTATGTAGGCATAGTATGCCTTATTACGCGAGCAAACCCGGGTTGCGTCGCTAGTTTTAAATATATGATTATACAATGGGAATGTTCATGACGTGTTATACCAAATAAACCATAAAATTATTTATAATTTTTCAATAATGTTTAGATTGTGATGTTTGCGTGTCAGGTGTGATATGTGTTTTGTAGGACCCCAAAGAGAGGTATAATGTTAATTCTAATTAACTTCTTAAATTTAAACTATTGTAAAAAATATATAAAACTGTGGAGTCTAAAAGAATAAATTAATATTTTTTTCTAGTTATTTTTTAAGTTATCTTCCACTTCATGGAGTGTTACCTAAAATAGAGTTTACAATTCTAGTACATGAGGGTTAGTTCTAACAACACATGTCAGTTACAGTTACAGCTCCCTCCTTTGCTGTATTTCTTCCATTCCCGTTTACCTCAGTTCTATATTTATTTCCAGAATAACTATATACCATTGTTTTAGCATATCCATTTCTTATAATTCTGCAATATTGAGCATAAAACTTAATATAATTTGTATCATTATCACGATGTCTTCAACTTAATATCATAATTCACTTGCTGATATGAATTATCTGATATTCTTTTGCAGCATTACCCAACTTCATTTCCCGTATTAATATGTTTTTTTAAAATTAATTTATTTAATTTTACTTTTTTCTAATTTGGATAAGCAGACGTTCTACAGTGGGAGTCCTAAATTTTATCTTTACCCTACGTCTTCGTGGGCAATTCAAAGCGAACGCGAACGTGCAGCGGTTGATGCGGGAATTCAACGAGATGCGGTCGGCGCGGCGGCTACATCATATATGCGCTCGATTCGTCAATAATTTAACAAAAGAAAATTGAATAGCAAATACCGAAATTTAAGTAACTCCATTTTATAAATTATAATTAAACATATTTGAAATTTTAAAGAAATTTTTAGTTTTACATAATAAAAGACAATGAAATAGTAAGTAACTTAATTTAAACTACACCTTTTTCAATAACCATTATCATTAAAACTAGAACTATTGAATTATTCGAACATTTTAAATATTTAAAGAACGTCTTCATATAAATAAACACAAGAAAATGCAATCAAACACAATAATCATTGTTTTATAAGGACATAAAAATATATATTTATAGGTAACCGGTATGACAATAATTATTCCTTTTATCCCATAATATCTCGCTAATATATATAATATATCGCTAGTTACATCGATAAAAACATTTAAATACACACACACACACACACACACACACACACATATATATATATATATATAATAGATAGTAACTTATTTTTCAATAATCGTCCAGTAAATCTATTTGTTTATATTCTTTTAATATAAACATTACAGAAATAAAATTCTGACTTGTAGTCTGGGAACTTCTGGGAGTGGTGGCAAGATTAAAATGTAGAGTAGCAACCTTCTCTCACGACACCTGTCTTGAGGCTGATCTTGTTTTGTTTTTTTTAAACATCACACGTAATATTAAAACATATTACAAAAGACTTTGTTGATTTCTTCTGGATTAGATCGTGTTAATAAATTTTTCGCCAACGTTTCGCCTGGCATGCTGCTGACTTCTTGAGGGCTGAGATGAGAATGAGGGCTCATACTAAAAAACCAGAAGAAATCAACAGTCTTTTGTAATATTAGTGGCCGTGGGAACCTAAAAGAGTATTAAAACATATGTTTTAAAAATTACTAACAGAATTCTCTTATTTCCTTTTAATATATTTTATTATTATCAGAATTATATAATAATAATAAAAATATTTATTTAAGAAATCATACAAATGCCATTTGGCACATATTTTATTTTTGGTGTTCTTCGGAAAACCTCTCCTAAGGGATTCTCTTGAAAGCGTGTATGGAGAAATCTCCCATTGAAGGCACTCCTAGCGTGCATCATCTTATTGTAGTAGATCCCTGCTCCAGAGACCTATTAGTCTCCTTTTCGGATTATGTGGTAATGTGTCTGTCAGTAATGTTTGTACCAGTAAGTTTGGATGTCCAGCAAGTGAGTCATGAAATCTTTTGTAGTTGTTCTTGATTGTGTCAGCCACTAGTGGTATGTTGAGATCTTTGTGTAATGCTTTATTAGTGATGTAAAAGGGACTATGTGTAATATAACGAAGGAATTTCGATTGAAAAATTTGAATGGTCTGTATGTGGGATTTTTTGCATGACCTGCTTATGTAGCAAGTAGTGTTTATGGTGTCTGTGGGATGTCGTAGGTGAATATAGAGTACAGAACTGGACCTAGTCGGAATGTGTACCAACCTGATTAACAATAAAGACCTGTCTTGTAGATATGATTTTATGATCAGAAAATATGCCTGCGGTAGAACTAATTTTATTTTGTACAGGAGACCATCGTGCCAAACTTTATCGAAAACTTGTGAAACGTCCAAGAACGCTGCTGTGCAATATTCCTTCTTTTCAAGTGCTACGACAATGCCCTCAAACCCCTCTATGACATTGTTGTGCTGTAGAATGTGCAGGCCTGAAACCGAATTGGTGGTTAGGAATTAAATTATTTATTTCTAATAATGGATAAAGCCGCTTTAACAATAGTTTTTCAAATATTTTGGAAAATAGTGATAAAAGAGTATTAGGTCTGAAGGACGTAACTAGGTTTAATGATTTGTTTGGCTTGGGGATCATTTTTACTACTGAAAATTTCCATACTAAAGGAAAATAAATAAGTCGAAGAATAGAATTGTAGATAGCTGTCAGAAAAGTTAAGCCTTTCCTAGGAAGAAGTCGTACAATTTTATGTGTAATAAGATCATAACCAGGTGATTTTCTGCGCGGTAATTTTTTTATACAAAATCCAACATCTGAAGGATTGATTGGTGGGGGTGGTAAAGACAGAGGAAGTGGCGAAGTCAGAATTTGTTGGACGTCACAGTTGTGCTGTGGGTCAAATAGGTCGTCGTGTGGTTGAAATAAGTCTGTGAGATGAGAGGCAAATAGATCTGCTTTTTCTTTATCACTTCTGGCCCATGAGTTGTCAGATTTACGGAGGGGCGTCTTTGTATTATGGCAATCCAGAATCTTTCTAGTTTGTTCCCATAGAATATTATTACTTGTCTGTAAGTTAGTCAGATGAGTGTTGTAGATGTCATCAGAATTATATAAATAAAAAAAAAATGGCTTTTAATGAAATAAAATATTCGTTATATATAAAAGAAGAAAACAATTAAATAAATAAAAAATAGCTATTGATACCCGAGAAATGTGATATATTTAAGAGAGGTATTTCTAATCGACTCTAGCTCAGAATCGATTCCATACGGTTGAGGAGTAAATAAACGATTAATGAACAAGCTCTTCACAATTTGTGACGTCAAACAGGCTTTGGCTGTCAAACACGGGTTTTTTTGTTATCAGTACGCCTGCCTGATATTGCGACTTCGAGAATTAATACCTTTTTAATCGATGATGGTAGGGGGCAGTATTGGTCTAAACGCTTTATAATCCAAACGCCTCAACATGTTAATATTGAATAGGTGTATTGAATAGGTAAATAAAGATTTCTTTATCAGTTCATAAGTACAATGTATGTATTAAAGTTGTCTTCTAAAATTAGATACTATCTATTTTATATTTAGACTTGTTATTCAATGATCAATACTTTATAAGTTAGGGTGAGCACCTAAAGACATTCCTTCGATACCATCATCTGGTAGGCGATGGTATTTCCGGCAAGGGGCTTTATGATTTTCTAAAGGAAATAAAGTCCTTTGGAAGGGACGTAAAGTGGGGCTCATCAGCATGTGCGACGGCTGACATTCGTCAAAGATCACTATCTTAATTATAGGATTGAAATTTGAAAATTTATGACTCCCGCTTTAGCATCGTTCGCCATAGCGTCATAATGTGACGTTAAATAAACAACAACCATCATCTGCTATAATTGTTGATAGAAGAGATACGAACTAATTCTGAATTGTCGAACTAGTCCCTAACTTCGATTGAGAACATTTCACCAGTCACTGTCTAAGGCCGTAAAATCTGTCAGAGCCAGGACCTAACAGAGATCTACCAGGGCTGGAAGAGATGTAGCAGAGCTATCAGGTAGTAGTTATCTAGCCCTCTCCCAGAGGTCAGCACCGGAGCAACTTTTTAATTCCTCGGTCCAGTGAACCCAACCTCCAGAGCTAACTCAACTCAGTTCCTTCTCTTTCAGCCGATTCATTGCTGTTATCATTTCCCTTGATCGAAGATACCTTTTTTTTTAACTTTTTTTTTCTGATTAATAATATAATTTATAGAATAGATAGAAGCAGGGAGAAATGAAGTACTCAATTTTAAATCATTTTTACCTATTACCGATAATGGTTTTGCTACAGGGCATAAATAGAAGGTGAATTAGATGAAGTTGATTTGATTGAGACATTTCATTTTTACAGTCTTTTAATTAAAACGAAACAGCAGCATAAGAATAAGATATTATTTTTAATCTTTAAAAGTTCAAAAGACATGGCATAGAATATCAAATTCAGAAGTAAGTTTTGAACTCGAATAAATGAAACTGAACACTGTACTGGCGTCAAAGATAACAAAACTTTTCAAGAGGATAAAAATAAATGAAAAGTTCGAAACAAAGCTAAATACACAAGTAACCAAGAACAAGCACTAATAATAGAACTGTTAAGATGGCTGGTTTGAAAACTGCCACTGTAGATAGTAGCTTGAAGCACCATAATCTGCTTCTGTTTTTTCTCAACCCGACCTATTTATATATTTTGTGCAATAATAATATATTTGATCACTCTATAACATAAAGAAGTCCTTATTTAAGTATAGTAACTACTTCTTAATTTCTTCCAAAGAATTTGGGAGTGGAGTGACTCAGTGGTAAAGCACTGGGTTGCTATGGTGGAAATCCTGGTTCAAATCCCGCTGAGGGCGAGACTTTTATTTAGTCTGTTTGCAGCCGGAGATGGATCGTATAGGATCTTGGACCCTCCTGGGGCTCAACCAGTCTCTATAAAATATTATTAAAATAGGGTATCCAAAATAAGGGTGACAAATCTGGCGGTTGAGCGCGACCTAGCACAAGTCACCTCCTTGCAGACTCATTGCCCATGAAACAGTACAGTCTCTACCCTGTACTGAACCCCAGACCCTTTCACGGGTGCGAAAACTCAGGCCATCCTAATTGGTTCCAACATACTTATTAAATCTATCAACTCACTTCCCCGATTAACCTTAAATGATCACCCTATTGCCTTCAGTTTATTCTGTTAGAAACCTCGGAGTCATTTTCGACCAATCCCTCTCATGGAAACCCCAGGTTGCCCAAATTTCTCGTCGATATTGTGTGGCATATGGTGGACTCTCGAACAGGCTCGAGGAGAGGTTGAGGCGGATTATGAACTGTTCGCTTCGATTTGTCTTCGATGCCCCGGGAAGGTCTCATGTGTCCCGCCGTTACGTTGAGTTAAAGTGGCTTTTTTCTTCTATTCGTAGGCTCTATTTCCTTGGTTCTTACTTATATCAAACTATCAACTCACAATATCCGTCTTACATATAGTCTCCTAAAATTCAAATCCTCTATTCAATCCCAGGACAAAAGATCTCCCCCTTCCAATCTTTATATCCGTTCCCATAGAACTAAAACTTTTGAGCGTTCCTTTCTCGCCCGTTCTAAATCTCTTTGGAACTCACTCCCACCCGATATCAGTCATGCGTCTTCTTTAACCTCATTTAAATCTAATTTTTTCCAACATCTTCTAAATTCTCAATCAGGTGCTTTATAATCAATAAATAATTTATAGATATTTTCAACTTTATTGATTGATAAACTGCTGTAAATATTCCTCACTCATAATGAAATCTTTTTTTTTTTTTTTATTTCTGTTACTAGATGCTATCATATATTTACTGTGTTTTTTTCCATAAGGCTAGTTCTTTTTATTGTAAATTTGTCTGTTTTTTTATTTTTATTTTGCATCACTTTTTCTGATTATCTACCAAAACATACCTGTTTAGTTATTTACTTTCTGGATATTTTGTAAATATTGTTTCACTCAGATGTAGGCCTTTGGTCAGATAAATATTTTTTTAATTATGTTCATCTCTATTGTTCTAAAGGGACCTGGTCCCAGAATAAAAATATTTTTCTATTTCTATTTCTATTTCTATACTTAAGTATGGAATGTTTCAATAAATAAACGGTCCTTTAAAAGGGTTAGTTTAAAAAAAGAAAGAAAAAAGCTACATCTTATTCCAATATTTCTATATTAAAAAGTTAATTAAATACAGAAAATGCAGAAATATAAAATAAAAACTTTTTTATAAATTATATTTTTTTATCTATGAAAAAACCTAAAAGGCACCTACTGTACTTACATCTGAATGAATAGTTTTATAATTTGCAAATGAGAGCTAATCCCCCTAAAATTTAATTAATAAAAATAATTAATTTTTTTAATTACTTAAAAAAAAAACTTTAACCTTGTCCTACGTGGGCGATTAAAAGCGAACGCGAAGCGGTGGTTGTGTCCTACGTGCGCGCGAAGCGTCCCTCCTCACCGCTTTTCAGTAGACACTGTGTATTCGTTATGGACAGACGGAAACAAATATTATAGGAAAGTTTATTACTTAAATACCAAAAACTCAAGTAGTACATGCGGCAGAGAAGTAGAACTAATATTGTATACTTAAAAATGCATGCTTGTCGATAATATCACAATTTTCAAGGGATATTGTCGAATGTTACCAACAACGTATGACTAATGACTAAATCTTACTAATATTATAAATGTGAATGTTTGTATGTTTGTCTCTCTTTCACGCAAAAACTACTGGACGGATTTGGATGAAACTTTACAGTAATATAGGTTATACATCAGAATAACAAATAGGCTATAGAAAGCGCGGATTTATAGGAGGGTGCAAGGGGGCACGTGCCCCCCCCCCCCCCCGACAGTATTTTAGGTACTGTGGAGAATCCATTATTGTACATAAATAAAGGCAAATCACATGATGTTCTATGTGGGGGCATGGGGGCATGTCTCCCCCCCGTAATAGTACATAATGAAAGGTAAATCAGGAACTTAGCAACTTGAAATTTGTAGTTAGGGTCTGTGTATAGTTTAAGAAAGAAATTCGGATAATTCCACTCCAAGAGTTTCCCCTTTAATATAATAGGGGTTCAAAGGTTGTATAGAATCCGTCAGTTTTGAAGTTAGACATCTGAAATTTCGGATGTTCGAGTAACTTATATTTAAAAACAATAATTAAATTATTTATTTAAAATGATCTTTCACGAAACTCTACGTGGCCGACCAAATTCCACGCGTGCGAAGCCGCGGGCATAAGCTAGTTAATAAATAAATGTTTTCTTTAAATAGTTTTTTTTTTAAAATGATAAATAAATGTGCTGTACTTACTTGTAACCCCTGTTACTTTAGCCAAATATTCCTATTCGCAGTATATAATCGATTGTGATAATTTTTATCACATAATACAGGACGTTTATAGATATCATTAATTAATATTTCTGTTTTGGACAGTTATAATAATGTAAATAATACAATATAAATAATAATAAATAATATAAATAATGTTTATAATATTATAATAATATAAATATGTACACAATATTTACATTAATATATTT
Source organism: Arma custos (assembly GCA_037127475.1). NCBI lineage: Eukaryota > Metazoa > Arthropoda > Insecta > Hemiptera > Pentatomidae > Arma > Arma custos. The sequence continues at coordinate 213,591,887 of CM073759.1, forward strand.
AAAAAAAAATATATATATATATATAAGCCAATTGATCGCATTCGCTTCGCGTCTCCCCACGAATTCGATCACGTAGGCCACTCCTGTAAGTTTCAAATGTTTTTTTTCACACGGTGCCGCTTCGCTTCGCGTTCGACCTAGCTCACGTAGGATGCCGCCTAAATGTTAACTTCAATACATATCATGACTAAAAATAAGAATAGCGTAAAATCATGAGGTCAGTGAAGTAAAATGGCGCAGTCAATGAATATAAAAAATAAGAATGATTTATTTTATTGTACCTACATTTCGGACTAAGGTTTAGGCCATCTTAGAGATTGAGAGAAAAAAACGAAAAAAAAAAGCTACACAAAACATTGTAGTACCACAGAAGAAGAGTTTACATAAACAGAAATGATATGAATACAAGGAAATGATAAATTATGAAGATAACATATGAAAAATGATATGAATGGAAAAAATCTAGAAGATAAGAGCTGACTTAATGAAAATAATATAATATAGTGTAATAGCAAGACTATGATGATAATGATTACCGTGTCATAATTAAAGTTACTAATTATTAAATAATTAAATAAAAGTTAATAATTTTTGAAGAATATATAATAAAAATCTAATTAAATTACAACAAATGGTTGCGACAGTAATTATCATTTCTATTTGAATGGCAGTTTCAATTAATCTATCAGAGTCTGGAATTAGAGCTTTCTATTGGAAACCTCTGCTATTCAGTCATGAGTTTTAAACAATAGAATTAAAATGTGTTGCACTTTAGTTTAATCAATTTCGGATTGTAAAAATATGATAAAATATGTACTAAAAAATTATGAACACTTTTAGATGTAACTAATTATTCATGGAAACTTGTGTAAGTACATAATATCTAAAATATATTATGAAATAATAAATACTGAAAAAGAAATGTTTACTGTTTAGGAGTCGATATTCTCTTACGCCATTTACAGAGAAAGAAATTGAGGAGGCGATTCTCATTTTTTAATTAAACTGAGTATCATCACAAGTGGTGCAGTTTTTTTTATTCTGTGATGCAGCCTGGTGCACTATCACAACTCCCTTATGGGGCTGAATCTTATTTCTTACACTTCTCTATTAATCGCCTTTGCTCGATTGTTCTTGCGGTTTTAAATGCAATGCTCTTGTAAATAATAAAAGCTTTGTTATTTGAAAAAAAAATGGCTGGTGGCCATATATCAAGTCCAGGTAGAAACCATAGTAAAACAGGTCATCAAAGTACAACAAAATAGACCACAATTCGGCACTCAGCCGGTATACAACATTTGAGGATAGGTTACTCGTAGATTTTCCACTGAAATATAAATAAAAACTGTACAGTAATGAAATGAAATATAAATATAAATTTATTAATTTGTTTGTAATAAATATAGAAGGAAAAAAAAAAAATGAAGTGATCCCTTCCACGCAAACCTCTTTGTTCCACCCAGCTGTTTGTAACCTTCACTTGACCGCACTCCCGTCACACAGTCATCATCTAACCCCATCTGCTTCTACAAGCAGGCGACCTCTTTCGACAGTTAAATTGTTGGGTCCTATTACCTCATTCCGTACCGATATATATTCCATTAAAAATAAGTAATTCTTTTCCTCCGTCAGTCATGGAAATTTAGCATTTCTGATGATATACAGTCGTACATATAAGTGATAAATGAGCTTTATTTCCATCAATGATAGTACAAAAAACATACTCAACTGTTTCAGGAAGTGTGGTTAATCAGAAAGTCCTTTGCTAGCCTCTCTCTCGATCCTCCTGTTACTGAGTATTAAAAATTACTTAAAAACTCTTTAATTAAAGATACTAATATTTATTTACAAAATTGATAAAAGAATACAATTAAACTATTAACAATTAAATTACTAAAAAATGAATTATTAACTGAAATAAATTTACAACAATATTTTAGATATTTATAATCTAGGCCTAACTTCTATTTAATTGTTAAAATAATATAAGATATTATAATTACAAAATAGCTTAACTATTGACATAAGCTTGTACAAATCACAGCAAATTATAACTGCTACTTAACTAATTGATTACTACTAATTAACACTTACAGTTCACTAATTAAAGTCCACCGACCGTAAGAATCTCTGAATATAACAAACTGACACACGATTACACTCACAAACTCTCACTGACTTATCACACTGGCTTATCACTGGTTCAGATGTTCACCGTACCACGTGCTTTAAAACTCTGTCTCTACTCGCGCCGAGATGCTATTTAAATAGCAAGGCCGACACGCAGTAGAAGAGTCTGAAACTTTCGGGAAAAAGTATCTTTCATCTTTGCCAACAAGGGGCTTTATTTTCTTCTAGGAATCGCCAATTCCCCGATCCCGTCTTTTTCTCTGTGACCGCAACACTCCTATTTTAGTTAGAATGTGTGTATAAAGATTAATGCAATCTTAGAACTTAAGAAAATACTATATAAATTCCACCATTTATGGTTTATTTACGAGTCTACTGTGGCGAGTTTTTATTTAGATTCGGTACCAATGTCTTCGAGTATTGTCGGATCCATTTCCATCACAACTTAATACAATCTGCTACTTCTGTGAGCTTTTGCCTTCAAGCATCGAGCTCGAGCCTCGGTCCATTCAGCCATTCGGTTTTGTCTTGGCTATTTGTCTCATCTGGCTCCATGTCTTTCCTTCCTTCCCAGAGCCTTTAGGTATTTCCTATAAGTAAGCCTGGGTGGTGTGACAGTTCTTCGTCCCTCTGGTTTTGCCTTCATGTACCATTTCCAAAAGTCCTGTATTTTTCACAGGTGCCAATGATACCTGACCTGTCGTTTCTCTACATTTTCCTTTTAGTTATGCTATGCATAGACTTAATACTATCATTAATATATGTATACAGTAAAAAAAATGAGGCTGATTATGCGACATGCATATGAAAGATAACCTTAAAATTCTTGAACAATTTCTTGACTAATTTTAACATTTTGATTTTAGATTAATATTATTGTGGTTAATTTAATATAAAGTGTTGTAAATTTAATCCCTCCTACTATGCAATCCAATTATGTATCGCAGATCCTTGCCAGCCATTTTTTCTTGAACGTTGTTTTCATGTAACATGTCTGCTGGAAGTAATTATAAAACAATCTGTTTTAGTTTATGTATTGTTCTTACAATCAGCCAAGCACCCTTTTAGGATCTTTTTTTCTTCTGGGAATGGTCTTGTAGCAAGGAATTCCACCTCTTCATGTACTACACACCTATTGTTGCTTAAAACCAGAAGACAAAGTAAACATATTCGAGGTTAATACGAGACGCAGGGGTTTCTAATAGACTTAGCTTTTCCCTTAGACTAGAGAGAAGGCTGGCTAACGTAGTTTAGCCGGATCACTAAGCAGATTACAGAGGTGCTTAGGGCCGCTCTTAACTTCTGCCAAACCACCGCAAGAGTCCGCTAGTATCTTCCAGAGGTATAACATCTTAGTTAGCAAAGGAGGCAACTACATTGAAAGCTTCGGGGGGGGGGGAGCTGATACTAGATCCTTACAAAACTGCATGAACACAACCATAACTACATCTCTCATGATAATTTTTTTTAAAATGCTTTTGTTCTTACTAATCATTTCAAAGATTACTCCTGATTCATTCATACTTTGCTTTATCTTACTTCGGTGGGCTTAGTGGAGTATTTACACTATAAAAACGTTTCAGTAGTAAATATCGTGATTCACCGACTTTTGAAACCTAATTGCAAAAAAGGTGCCACAGATGGAGAGTCAGTTAGTACTGCTGCAAATTGGTTTAGTCATTTCAACGATGGGAATTTTCAGCCTTAGGAAATGAGCATAGATCGGTAGGCACTGATGGTCAAACTATACTGTTTTAAAGAAAAAGATAGGCTCTCGGTCGGGATTCGAACCCTTTGTCTCTCCGTGACATGGCTCTACCATTTGAGCCACCAAGGCCGGCAGAGGACAATTATTTTCTCTCATCCGATACCAAGTCCTTGTGCTCTCACAATTTTTGCGTTGAATACAATCGAACGAAGTTCTTTGAGCATTAATTTAATTTTAGGATCTTATTGACTTACGTCATATTACTATTTATAATTTTTTATAATTATTGGTCAATTTTTTGAGTTTTAAATATTTTTAATTTTAAAGAGAAAAGATAGGCACTCGGCCGGGAGTCGAACCCGGAATCTTTATCTCTCCGTGACATGGCCACCAAGGCCGCCTGCCGGCAGAGGACAAATCTTTTCTCTCGTCCGATGGTTTAGATCGATGGTTTATTTTTTATCAGGCCGGTAAAAATACAAAATTAAGCTCCATGCTTGTACGTGTGACAGAGGAATTTAACAATGTATGAATATAACAATATATTCAAACGATTAACAATATGAATATAACAAATTTAATAATGAGGAACTTAACTAATCGAGCAGCAGAAATAGTGCACTTCTATTTTATTAAAAACACATAGATAAACACTATTAATGGATTATAAACTGAAGAAATAAAATTATATATAAACAAAATGAAAAAAGAAAAGCATTAAAAACCAAAAGATATATAACACTTATTGCTAAAACTGACAATATACAATTAATTTTTATGCCTGGAAAGCCTAACGAAAGGAAGATAACAAAAAAAAAAGTTGTGCAGTCCTTCGGAAAGTGGAGTAGCATAAAGGCCCCAAGCCAGTACGGTGCCTGGTACACATCAAAAAAACCTTATCTTAATTGACCCTGGATAAGCAGAATTTAGGACTCCCGCTATAGCATCGCTCGATTAGCCAAGCGGCATAAAGTGACGTTAATTGAAACCAACAAACTATATACAGGAGATATATGATATCCCTGAGGTATAACAATTTTCTAAATTTATTTATTATTTAAAGCAAGGGAGGGAGCGGAGTGGCTCAGTGGTAGATCACTGATTTACAATGCCGGAGATCCTGGTTCGAATCCCACTGCAGGCAATACTTTTATTTAGTCTGTTTGCAGCCGGAGATGGATCATATGGGATCTAGGACCCTCCTGCGGCTCACCCAGCCTCTATAGAATGTTATAAAAATAGGGTAACCAAAATAAGAGGGAAAATCTGGCGGTTAAGCGTGGTCTAGGACTAGTCACCTCCTTGTGCTCCGTACCTCTACTCTGGTACACTAACGTAACCTCTACCAAGTACTGAACCCCAATCCGTTTACGGGTTGGTAGTGGTATAGGTTAATTAAAAACAAAGTAAACTAATACCTAATTGAATAAATTTTGAATAGCCGTTTATTTTAGAATTGTTCAAGTACTACCGGTTATTACATTACTTATTGAATGTCTAATTTTATTAATAAAATAGAGCCAAAAACTCAAAAAGAAACACTATTACTTATTATAATGCAATTGGGAAAAACCACAATGCAAAGCCTTATGTTTCAAAAATACACCTACTTACCAGTCGACGTTTCGCCTATTCAGGCATTATCAAGACACAAAAACAAAAAAGGGTTATGTGAATCACATCTCGAAGAAAAAGGTGCAATACATCCCAACGATCAACAGCCCAAACAGGCTTAATATGTTTTGTGGATCAGCCGATTCTATAACCTTCCCTAGAATCGGGTTATGTTCTAAGGTTATAGAATCGGCTGATTCGCAAAACATATTAAGCCTGTTTGGACTGTTGATCGTTGGGATGTATTGCACCTGTTTCTTCGAGATGTGATTCACATAACCCTTTTTTGTTTTTGTGTCTTGATAATGCCTGAATAGGCGAAACGTCGGCTGGTAAGTAGGTGTATCACTGGGTCTAATTTTATTATTTGATAAGAAATTAGATTTGGAATTATTTATTGCAAGTGGAGGAAGCGACAAAGAATGTTTTAATTTTCCTTCTCGAGCCGAGGGGTATTAAAATTGTTTTATTGGAGTAATTATTACAAAATTATTTCCTCATTTACTTCGGTAGATCTTATCCTAGAATCCTAGAATTTATCCTACACCGTTTTCATTATATTTTTCTCTAGCTACGAATTGGATGCCATTGTTCTCGTTCAAATGAAATTAAATGATAGTAGAATAAAGCTCAAACTTTTAGCGGTACAAATGTTTCCTTTTTTTTGTAAAAGATATTTAATTTAAGGAAAAGCAATAAAATTCATAAATAGATGTTGGAATGTTGGGCTTTCACCACTATTCTGCAACGCTTTGTTTCATGCCTTGAGGTCTGTATTGTTCTGAAACTATATCTGCATTATTAATTGCTGAAACCGCTCATTGTATAAACATCATCAATGATTCATTCCTCTTGAAAGGGCTAGAGCAATCGAACCTCTTACTTGCTAAAAAGGTTACGACCCATACTAATACTGGATTCGGTTAAGTCCAAATAATTGGACGCTCTAAAAATCGATTAATTGGAAGTAATTCGTATGGTTATTCCTTTTATGAACTTACTGAATGGTTTATTGAAATTAGATTGTGCACGAGAATTCCATTATTCTAATCTGTATCGTTTACTTAATAGTTTCCTAGTGCTTTGGATTTAACTTGACTTCATTGGACAGAGCGTTCAAAACCATCATCATTATCTTTGTTACGTACAAATATACTTCACCATAGTGTAAGTAATAATATTGAATCTCCTAGATAATTAGGATTATTAGAGTTTATTATAGTTTTGCTATATCTCAATGTTTAGAGCGCGAGTCTTTTTCATTTAATCCCCGCAATTACAATTTACGGTTCGATATAAAACACATGTTATGAAAAAAATAACTATATTTAATAACAGTTATTTAAAGACCAAAATTATACTTAATTCTTCTTTACAAAATAGGGTAGTTGTATATTTTTTAGTCTAAGCATAAATGAATACCAAAGTCGTATTTAATGGAACTTTGGGTCTTTTTCTAATGGGTCTTTTTCGTTTAATACCAATATAAAAAAAAGAAGTGATACAAGAGTATATCCATAAAAGTAGGTTTTTGGTAGGATATGCCAAAGCATAAAAAAAGAATGCTTCATTTATGGCAGTGCCGAACCGAATTGAAAACAAACAATGCGGGCGACCCGGATTCGAAGAATTCGTGAAGCTGACCCGGCCACACGTTGCTGTGGCTGTTGTAATAGTTTAAAAAAAATATCACGTTAAAATTTGAATTTTGAAGAAACAGTGAATGAATGGAAAAATGAATTGAATTGAATAAATAAATAATATACAAAATTCTTAACTGATAAAATATAAACATTAGATTAATGAATGAGGTATATCATGGTTGATTTTTAATTATGGCTGATAATATATTTTTAAATTATAACTATTTATTTCCATTTAATTAAGCGATACACAATACTTTAATCTGTCCTTTGCTAATACAAATAGATTAGATGGTTTACTAATACGTGAGTATGCAACATATAAAAAACATGAACCGATTATATGACTTATTACCCCAATATAAATTACTGATACAGAAATCCCTAAAATTATCTCGTGGATGTAAATTGAAATAAATGTCTTTCAATTATAGCCATGGAATAATCGATAATCAATACTTCTTCGATCTATCGATGGACTGATCCATAAAAGTTGTTGGACTTGTTTATAGAATAATACTTTTAGAATCCTGTTTTATAAGTCTCGTACTATCCGGTACCATATGACTTATTTCATATAGTAACAACACTTTATGTAAATTAAGACATACATATTACTAAACATAAATGCAAATTAAACATTAAAACATTTCTGCTAGATGTGATGTGATGTCGACCAAATCAAGTCTTTGCGCAGACGTTGACTTACAAATAGTTCAGCCTTGATTGAATAGAACTCCATACTCTTCGTGTACTGCAGATTTACGTTTCAAGTCCTATTAATTCTCATAATAGAATGTTTTGTTATTTGTTAAAATAATGATTTTCATATAGATTTGATATGGATTGAGCGATAAAAGTTATTGGACTATATAAAGGATATGCGCTCTAGTAAATACTCCTGAAATACTAACCAATTACTAAAACAAATAGAGAATAGCATATACTACTAAAATTCCTCTACAATCCTCTGTTGGCATCTTACCATTAGGAACCTGATGACCTATTATTAAAATTATCTTATATAAATCTAGACATAAATATAAGCATCTATTTACATTTCTATTAGATGAGACGTTGCAAGACTTCGAGTGCAACCTTAAGTTGGTCTAGTCGTTTCAATAATTACTGGGAAACTATGCGCACCTGTTCGTTAGTACTATATTTGCAAATCAGATTGCGCTAGAAACGTACGCTATTCAAATCTTAGTTCATTTCTATGCGACCAGGACACCAAGTAGACATCATTCATTTTTTTTACGATATACGCTTGGCTTTTGCTATGACCATCAACAAGTCTCAAGGCCAGACAATGTCTATTTGCAGTTTGGACCTAGAACATCCATATTTTTCCCATGGACAATTATATGTTGCATGCTCACGTATTAGTAAACCATCTAATCTATTTGTATTAGCAAAGGACAGATTAAAAAAGGTATTGTGTATCGCTTAATTAAATGGAAATAAATAGTTATATTTTTTTAAAAATTATTTATTGAGTTGTACAACTGTAATATATACATCTAGTACAATTGCTATAAGAGTAAATAATACATGATAGGACATGTAGAGACACTATCCACTGGCAGCACTCTAATAAAATTTCTATAATTGAAGGTCCCGAGGCCATCTTTTCTTCAGACGCCTAGGAGGATTGTCCTGGATGGAATCGGATGCAAGGATGGAAACTAGTGGGTTTGGATGGGTTTGAAGTTTATTATGGAATGATTGGTATCTGGAATGAGCTAAATCGGTAACATATGGAACGTTAAGGTCATTATGGATGGTTTTATTTGTGACAAAATGAGGAGCGTTTAGGATTTTGCGAAGGATTTTGGATTGCAAGGATTGGATACGAGAGGAATTCGATGGTTTGGTGGAGCCCCATAGTTCAATTCCATAAGTCCATATAGGTCTTATAACAGTTAAATAAATAAATCTTTTGTAATTGATCTGAAGCTTTGAGGGTTTGTCTAGTATGTGTTGAAGTAGTCGGAAGTGTCTAGCTGTTTCTTGTCTTTTCAGTCTTGTGTGAGGGTTCCAAGTAAGACGCTTGTCTAAGTTGAGTCCAGGTAGCGAATCTGTTCAACAGGGATAAGTGGAGTACTATTAAAGAGTACAGTAGGACAGAAAGTCATGGGTTTTCGGCGAATGGTAAAAGTGATTTGATGGGACTTGCTGGAATTGATTTTAATTCTCCAATTCCGACACCATTCTTCGAGGCTTGATAAGTGTGATTGAAGGGTTTGGGATGCAATATATGGGTCGTAGTTATAATTTAAAAATATATTATTAGCCATAATTAAAAATAAACCATGATATACCTCATTCATTAATCTAATGTTTATATTTTATCAGTTAAGAATTTTTTATATTATTTATTTATTATATAGTGTACTTTGATGTAAGATGAATAAAATGTAAAATAAAAAAATTATTTCATTCATTTTTTCCATTCATTTATTGTTTCTTCAAAATTCAAATGTTAACGTGATATTTTTTTAAAACAATTACAACAGCCTCAGCAACGTGTGGCCGGGTCAGCTAGTGTATATATATAATTCTTCAAATCCGGGTCACCCGCTTGTCGCGTGTGTTTTCAATCCTATTCGGCACTGCCATAAATGAAGCATTCATTCTTTTTCCGGCATATCCCACCAAAAACCCACTTTTGTGGATATACTCTTGTATAACTTCTTTTTTTTTATATTGGTATTAAACGAAAAAGACATACCATCTGTCATCAGTCATAAATCGATTCTGATGGCTCTACTGAGGCTCACCCCGCCTTCATTAAGTAAAAATTCTGGCATTTGAGCGTGACTCACTCCATTTGAGTGAATTCTCTAGGAAAGAGAACAGCCTTGCCATATTTCGATCCCAAGATCCTTCAAGGATTGTAGTGGTATTGCGTTAAATGTATTGAAATGTACCAACGTACGAACAATGACGTCATGAAAAAAAACCCAGTAAAAATTCAAGTTGCCAACTCCTCCTTTCATTTCATCACGATAATAAAACTTTATGATTTCTCTTGAAATATTAAAATTTTCGTTATTACAATACTTCCTTATCAGCATACGAAGAAATAATAAACGAAGAAATAAGTCTAATGTAATATATAGTTTATCAGATTTATAAATGACAATAATTATACTGTAAACTAGACATTAAGGACTTGACTGAATATGTATAATGTTGGCTTGAAATTGTTGTGGTCAAGGAAAACAGCGGTAAACCGCAGGACATTTTCCATCTCACTAAGCTAGGGTAGTTTGTTCCCGTGTCTCCTGCCACCACCCAGCATTGTATCTTCTGAAATCTGAGGAATAAATTTATTTTTAATTTTTAAATCCATGACATAATGTTACTTTATATCAGTGGTTCTGTATTTTTTTTGAGGGAATGCATATTCTAGCTATTCTAAATATTCTAAGACAGAAATAAAATTAAGTAATCGATACGAAGACGGAATGGCTGATGTGCCAACCCAGGAAGATTTTTCAAAAGAATCTTATTGAGGATCTGGTGATAACCTAGAGCCTACATGAGTGATTGATATAGATAAAGTAATAATGATAGATAAGACACGTCTAGTACGAAGAATGCGTTATTATTTATTCATTTTACGTCACTTTATTCTGCTATGGCTAATCGAACGATGCTGCAACGATAGTCCTAAATGTTACCTATTCAAGTATAATTGGAATAGGGATCTTTAACGGGGACCTATCACCAAAGTGTATTGGGATTCCCCTTTTACGTTCTGTCGAAAGGACGGCATAACCAATGATATTTTACTACCTGTTTTAAAAAATCTAAGGGCTACCAGCTGGGCTGTAAACCCACGATACTGGTTAGTATAACATTATCTTTTACCAGCCATATAATATCGATTGTAAATTTATTCATCTTCTCTTATAATTTATCGATTATCATTATCAACCTTTTTTTAGTGTTTAATTTAATTTTATGCTGTTTTATACTCTTAAATATATTTTAAATATTCTGATTGATTTTGGGAAGCCAGATTAATCATTTAGGATGATTACTCAATTTATTATTGTAACTTTAGTCATTGTTGGATTCTTTTCCAGAGGTTCTTTGTGTTTTTACCAATTTACAAATCAATCATACCATCGATATATTATTAATGATTATATAGTGCATCTGGGTTAAGCAAGCACCAACGGATTAATACGATTTTAAATAATTCATAATGATTCAGTATATACATTGAAGATTCAGATGTAATAGAGGATTACTATAAAATGCATAACACTACTTACTTTAGGACTTATCTGTGAAACACGAGTACATCTAGAGTTCATTTAAATGAGGTGTGTCTTCTCCGGGTCTCGCTGTCTTCGAAAAACTCCTCAGCCCGCATTGTTCGCCGGCCTCCGTCTCCCGCGTCCCTCGCTCCTTCCTCTTCGGGATCTCTTCAGAGAGTCCTTTCAAAAGTGGAGTCCTCGACCCCCTCTTGTTTTATCTCTTCACCCTCCTTTACCATATAGGTATAACCCTTCTTATCTGATCGACCTATTTCTTTTCAAACCAAACATTGTTCTTTGTGTAAAAACATATTTATTTTTGTAATGCTGCCCGGTACACGATACATAGCATTTATTACATTCGAGATTTTTGTTTGTCAAATCAGTTTTTCATTTAATTTTAATTTCCTTATTAATATATATCTTTGTCCTTTCACTGTTGATGTAGTTAATTCGTTTCTTCTATGGTCCGATATTATCATAAAATTGAAGTCAAAATGTCACCACATAATGAATAATAACTTAGTAAACTTAATATTTAGTAGCGTGTAGTTTTTTACTGCACCCAAGCCGAATTTCTGCATGTTTAGTTTTTAAAAAATGGGGAGCTGGGTAGCTCAGTGTGTTAAGTCGCTATGCTGAAGGTTCCGGATTTACAAACAGATGTGATAGATAGATTATTTAATCTTTTAACAGCCAATGGTTTGTGGGACCTACAAACTTATGCTCTCAGATCCTTTTTCAGAATGGTAGGCTAATTAGAGTACTCGTTCCTTGTAAACACTAAACACAATTTACTGAGCCCAAGTCCCTTAATTATACAGATTTTTTATATAAAAATTAGTTAGTTAATGTTAAAATAAATTAGAAAATACTATTTTATTTTGAATTTTTCGTTATTTTTAACAATTATAACAAATCCTATCTAAGAAGTTAATACTATTTTCATTACAAAACACGAATCCTGAAAACGTGAAGTGAAAAATAAATAGGAGAGAATCCTTGCCTTCCTTGGACATAAGTGATTTTATTCTGTGCAGGGAGTCTAGTTTCTAGTCAGCTCTGTTTGTCTAAATTACAGCCATGTTTCCTTTTTTTATTTTTCGCTCTATTTAAACTCATTGGTGTTTTACCTGACCTTGATTTTAGTTACAGTTTCCGAGTCCAAGGATTATATAAAATGTTTATATTTATATATATTTAATTTTGAAGAAAAAAGATTTGTCCTGGCCGGGATTCGAACCTGTGTCCTCCGCATTTCTAGCGAGGTATTCTACCGACTATGCTACCAGGGCACGTAACCAGACCAGACAAATACATTCTCTTCGAATTATTTATAGCTTATAAGTTTATAAGTTATACGTTCTAACCCCGGCCATGACAAATCTTTTCTCCTCAAAATAAAACATTTAAAAATCACAATAAAATAAAAAATAAAAACAATCATATATTATACAATATATTATTATAATGCAATTGGGAAAAACCACAATGCAAAGCCTTATGTTTCAAAAATACACCCACTTACCAGTCGACGTTTCGCCTATTCAGGCATTATCAAGACACCAAAAACAAAAAAGGGGGTTATGTGAATCGCATCTCGAAGAAAAAGGTGCAATACATCCCAACTATCAACAGCCCAAACAGGCCCCAAGCATGAGACAGCACCCCACCACCAAGACGTTCAACATACAACTCTTTTGGTGTCTTGATAATGCCTGAATAGGCGAAACGTCGATTGGTAAGTGGGTGTATTTTTGAAACATAAGGCTTTGCATTGTGGTTTTTCCCAATTGCATTATAATAAATAATAGTGTTTCTTTTTCAGTTTTTGGCTCTATTTTAGTGATTATACAATATATTTAGCCATTTAAACAGAATATTATTTATTCTAAAATATTGTATCTCACAATAAATCTGATCAAGTATTAATGACAAATGACCACAAGAATCTCACACTTGAATGCATGTAATTTAGAAAATATTAATAAATCTAAAAATAATGTTAAGAGTATGAAACAGGTTGATGACCTAAGGATTTGTACATAATTATGCATACATAATCATTCACCTCCTCTCCTCTTATATGTATATATACCTGCTATACAATATCGTAAGATAAATATTAGGAGGAATATAATATAAGATAGTGAAGAGAGATCAAGGGATAAATAGAGAGAGCAGAGAGATGATATGAGAGATTATGGATACTTGAGAGTATAGATAAGAGAGTATGTAGATGCTATGCTAGTTTATAAGTTATAATGTTAGCCCAATGTTAATAGTCTACATAGTTAGTATATATCAGAAATACTTTTTGTATATTTAAATTTTATTATTCCATTAAATAATAAATATTATTTAATTTTACAAGTCATGTCTATTGTTAGTTAACTTTTAGAGAAATAGTATCAGTTACATTTTAACTAATTTGAGAGATAGCAATCAGAAAAAAAAGAGAATTTTGGAACATACTGTTGTTTTTAAGGAAGTTAGTGGATAATCAATAGTTGTTATAGCACATTGAGGAGTTATTTTACTGCCGTAAAAGGCAACTAAAAGGTAAAACGGTGGTTTATAGGGCACAGGTAGGTCATTATGCTGGACACTGATTTTTTTTATTACAGTTTGAAGACTTTTTCCAAGGCAAACTCTAATAATAAAAGTTTTGGTTATGCACTAAATTGTTTCTATTTAACAAGGAGCAGAGTAGCTCAGTATGCAAGATGGATGTTTGCTATGTTCTAAGTCCCGAAATCGAGACATACTGTGGAAGATTAATCGTAACAGCCGTTAATCGGTTTTGAGAAATCTGGAAATCTTCTTGAGGCACACTTAATGAACAAGCAGTACAAGAATTTTGTACAAGAAACAAGAAACAGTACGAATCTTACCAATTACTGAATCCAATAACCATCATGGGTTATTTTAGAACAGCATTTTTTTTAAACTTTATATTTATTAATATGTATTGATAAGTAATATTGGAGCGGAGTGGCTCAGTGGTAGAGCACTGAGTTGCTATGCCGGAAATCCTGGTTCAAATTACGCTGCAGGCAAGACGTTTATTTAGTCTGTTTGCAGCCGGAGATGGATCATATAGGATCTAGGACCCTCTTGGGACTCATCCAGCCTCTATAAATTATTATAAAAATAGGGTAACCAAAATAAAGGGGAAAATCTGGCAGTTAAGCGTGACCTAGGACACAGAACAGTTGTCCATGAAACAGTACAGTCTCTACCCTGTACTGAATCCCAAACCCGCTCACGGGTAGTCCTGGTAAAGGTTTAGGTTTATATATACAATGAATATGTAATGATCTTGGCTTACTGCTTTGTTTTCTAACGCAATAAAAGAATAATGACAAATTGTTGAAAGTCGAAGTTATGTGAATCAGTTAATGGGGCCAATTTCGTACATACATCAAATTACTCCTCACTGCAGTGAAGTGAAAAAGGCTAAAAATACATAATTTCTCTTGTTTGTAGGAACCATAATAGGACCTGTTAACTCGGTTATAGCACGAGAGTTATTCGGTGTTTTATGTTCGATTGGTGTTGGAAGATTGAAAAGCATTTTTTAGGGTAACCAAAATAAGGGGGGAAATCTGGCGGTTGAGCGTGACCTAGGACGTCACCTCCTTGCAGAACAGTAGTCCATGAAACAGTACATTCTCTACCATTTACTGAACCCCAGACCCGTTCACGGGTTGTAATGGTACAGATATTTTTTTTTTAATATTGAAAAGTATGAATACTACTACTTGTTTTATTTCAAAATTGCTGTTATTGAATAACAGTAAACCGGAAAGAATATTTACAAACATTATTAGAGAGGAAAACGAGTAGATTATGAAATAGTTTAGTAAATTGTTTCTACAACAAAAATATACAATATGTAAATATATAGCACAGTAGTCAGTGATGCTAGTAGGTAGTAGACGAAGCAACACTCTCCACCACCCGCTGCCCATGATAGCCCTGAAGATGAGCTGCAACGTGTGTCGAAACGTTGGCTCTTTAATAAACAGTTCTCCCTACTTAAGAGAAATTTTTCGACCACCTCCCGGACCAATTTCTTCCACGTATATATAATACGTGGCTTGGTAAATTTTATTAATTATAATATCCTGTTTGTATGAATAAACCTGTTTTCCTAGTATCGCATATAGTCCCAATTAGAGAGAAGGATAGATATCTTAGTAAAACAGCAGTTGGGAGAAAGTTACCCCAACTCGCTTAAGTTTCGGCTCACTCACTCACATATTATTAAAAAATTCTCACCTCCCTCATGTTAATACTCTATTGTTCTTCTCACATTTAAAAATATTATAGCAATAAATTTATTACCTAAAAACGATCAATAAAATATAAATGGCCCTAAATTTTTGAAAACGTTTTGCCTATTGTCAAGGTTATATTACTTTAACCAATTTTTTTTATTCTTATAATTTTTTTTCTTTTTTTTAAACTGCATTTATTCTTCTTTAAAAAATAAAAAAAAATCCATATATTTCATAATTAATTAATTGATTTGATAAAATATTTTTAAAAATTATAAATATAAAAAATAAAAATAATCTTACTAATATTATAAATGTGAATGTTTGTATGTTTGTCTCTCTTTCACCCAAAAACTACTGGACGGATTTGGATGAAACTTTACAGTAATATAGGTTATACATCAGAATAACACATAGGCTATAGCAAGCGCGGATTTATGGGAGGGTGCAAGGGGGCACGTGCCCCCCGCCAGTATTTTAGGTACTGTGGAGAATCCATTATTGTACATAAGTAAAGGCAATTCACATGATAATAGTTGTTAAAATAACAGAAAGAACATGAGTGAAACTATTGGTTTTGATATCCTACTAATCTTACTGATATTATAAATGTGAATGTTTGTATGTTTGTCTCTCTTTCACGCAAAAACTACAGGACGGATTTGGATGAAACTTTACAGTAATATAGGTTATACATCAGAATAACACATAGGCTATAGCAAGCTCGGATTTATGGGAGGGTGCAAGGGGGCACGTGCCCCCCCGCCAGTATTTTAGGTACTGTGGAGAATCCATTACTGTACATAAATAAAGGCAATTCACATGATAATAGTTGTTAAAATAACAGAAAGAACATGAGTGAAACTATTGGTTTTGATATCCTACTAATCTTACTAATATTATAAATGTGAATGTTTGTATGTTTGTCTCTCTTTCACGCAAAAACTACTGGACGGATTTGGATCAAACTTTACAGTAATATAGGTTATACATCAGAATAACACATAGGCTATAGCATGCACGGATTTATGGGAGGGTGCAAGGGGGCACGTGCTCCCCCCGACAGTATTTTAGGTACTGTGGAGAATCCATTATTGTTCATAAATAAAGGCAAATCACATGATGATCTATGTGGGGGCACGGAGCATGTGCCCACCCCCGTTATAGTACATAATTAAAGGTAAATCAGGAACTTAGCATCTTGAAATTTGTCATTAGGTTCTGTGTATAGTTTAAGAAAGGAATTCGGATAAATCCACTCTAAAGGTTTCCCCTTTAATATAATAGGGGTTCAAAGGTTGTATAGAATCCGTCAGTTTTGAAGTTAGACATCTGAAATTTCGCATGTTGGAGTAACTTATATTTAAAAAAAATAATTAAATTATTTATTTAAAATGATCTTTCACGAAACTTTACGTGGCAGACCAAATTCCACGCGTGCGAAGCCGCGGGCATAAGCTAGTAATAAATAAACGTTTACATTAAAAAAAATAATAAATAAATTTAAAAAAAATAATTTTTTACTTTGTATTATTTTTGTTGATATGCTGTTAGAACATATTTTGTTATTTTATACTAAAGTCTAATGATTCATAGAAATGAGAAAAAGGATCTGATGGTTCAAAGATTAAAATTTGGTTTTGTAATGCAATATTATTTATTGACCATGGAGGACTAATGATCTCCCAAGAATATTTAAGAGTATGACTTTCCAGGTACTTATACTTATAGTGTGTTATCTTTGGACATTTATGTTAAATTATTTATAGTAATGTAATTATTGTTAATTTATTTATTGAAGTTAAAAGATGCAGGAGAAGAAAAGATTGAGAATGACACCATAGTGTCGAAACGTCTCTAAAGAGTGAAAATTATTGAATAAACAACAACTGGAAAACGGTTTTATTTCTCTTAACAATTTTATTTACAATTTCTTTACCATCTATTCGATGTTTGTGTGTGTATAGTTATGCATGTTTTTATGGAAATAAATCCATATTCATTTATAGGATGAAATCAAACCATAGACGTCACTTCACGCAAACATACCAATGCTCTCTCTAGGGAATTGTAGTTTACATAATATTTCTATTGTTGTAATAATTATTACATCATTATTTATAATATTCAATGCTAAATGCATTATTAAATCCTATTTGTTTCTCGCTTTACTATTCCCTCCTTTTGAAATAGTTCTCTCTAGGAAGCAGTGGCCAGAGGTAATAATATACAGAATGTCACGGAGAGTACAATGGTCTCCATTAAACGTGATAATTAAACTATTTAGCCAGGCGAGGGCGGAGGGGGGGATTTGTGGAACAGGTTGCGCAGGTAAATAGCCAACTAATCAGTATTCATGAGGCAGCGGTGGCTATGGCGCGGCTTGATTGATAATCCACGGCCTCCGCTATCTTAATCGCTAACTTCTCAGTTTGTTGCCACCCAACAAACATATCACTATGACAACCTATCACTGCTCAAGTCCATCACTGTCTGTTTAGTAATCAACAAAGATGTTGGAACAGCCTACTACGGGTCTTAGTTGTAATCACAACAATGCACGATAGGAAATAGTTGGCAACACTGTTCATTCAATTAATAGTGAATATATTCTATACTTTTTTGTGGAATAATAATATTTATTCGGGAAATTTCAATGAATTGAATATTAAATTTTTAATCAAGAACGATATTTACACTAAGAAGTTGTATTGTTAAGGGAAAAAATCTCGTAAGTAATCGAGACATTGCAAGCCAATCAATTCCCTCACGCAGTTTTTGTAAATATTGTAAATTTCGGTACCGGAAGTTTAGCTTTCATAAACTAATTCACACTCAATAGAAATAAATTATTCGAATTGGTCCGCTAGGGAGCAGCAGCGTACAGTACAGCAGTGTTGTGTGGTTTAGAGGCTCAATAGGTTATGACAAGTTAATGTAAATGGTGTTTTAAAAGTAAAAATGTGAGTTTAAAGCAATATATAATAACACAAACAATTTATTTTAGAAACTAAAGATAGTAATTTATTCAAGATAAAAAAATAATAATATTTACTAAAAAAAACTAATTTAAAGAATTTTTAAGATGAAAAATGCATTGTAATACACTATGATAGATTGCCAGTATGTATAAAAATGTTTAAAAAAAAGGAATTTAGTAAAACTAATTACTGATGCGAGTGACGACTGTCCATGAGAAGAGATGCTTCTAGTTTTTCGGATGATTTCTGAGATGTCAATTGAGTGGGAAGCTCGAAGAACAAAGATTGGCTTGGCGTGTGCACACTACTTGGTCGAGCTGCAGTGGTGGAAGGCCCTCAGCACTGGTGATGACCCCGTGAGCCGATGTGTTGTGTTTTATATTTACACTTTCAAAACCACTTAGTTATACTCTTTAGTTAAATAATGTTAAATATTAAATTATAATTAAAAATATGAAAATTAAATTTTTATGTGTAACAGTAATTTTTTATGTGTGTTCTCAACAAGTAATGTACTGAATATACTTACGGGAATTAACCGTTATAATGATCGGATTTTTTTTCAATATGTTTGAATTTGAAGACTGGCATTCCTGTCGAGAAGTGTTATGAAAGATGGACTCTGAAGACACTTTTATTTCTACCGTAGACTCACAAGAGTTTGAATGTAGCAACACAGTAGTCTCGGTTGATGGTAGAGCCAATCAATCAAGACGACTACTTTTTTAGTATTTTTTTATTGGTTTTATTTGTAACGACTCGATCACGAAACAGATGGGGTAGTGAATAAAACATTCACTAAATTGTAGTTATTAGTTCCATTATGGTTATTAATATAAGTTTTTGGGTGTATCTTTCATTTAATATAGTAGTGTTTTGTTTTTGATTTGAGGATGTTTTAGGATTGTTTCTTTCCCATATGTGCACTTGACTGTACCATGTTTCCCAAACAGCCCTTTTAGTATTCATGGAGCCCACAAAGTCTAAAAGAGGAGTAAGAAAGTATTAAATGAAGGATAAACTGAAATTGGATATAAAATACAAGCTTACTCTATGTTGCTATGGGAGTGGGTAGCTCAGAGCGCTGGGTTCCTATGATGAGAACCCGGGTTCGACATTGGCTGTTGTAGATAAATCGCTTAATCTATTAACAGTCATAGATGGGCCTGTGGGATATAAAACCCTCTTTGGGTTCACCTGTCCTCTATAAAGTCCCTTATATTATATATAGCATAAGGGTGAAAGGTCCTTTATAGGGTGAAATACCTGGCGGTTGAGTGTGACCTCGGCCAAATCACTTTCTTCAACAACCGTTGACTTAGAAACAATATAGTCTAATTTTATAATATGACGAGATTGCAAAATTACAGAGATTACACAACTGGTCATTTAAATGATAACATCCATAATATTATAATAGGTTTGTGAAGGATTAGCAATGAATGACTTCTGAAAATAGTTAATAACCACTGAGTAGAATGATAAGCGACCAGAAGGTAGACCGAGGCGTAGATGGGAGGAAAGGATTCCTTAAAGGGTAATCTTAAGACCTTTTTTGGGCGTTAAGCATTGTAAACTATATTGGTGGCATCGGCATTGAGTCTTTGGGTACTCTAAACCTTTTATTACTAATTCAACTATTTCTTGAAGGCTTTTAATGTTTATAAAAATTTAAAATATGGATAGAACCGGCTGGTGATAGAAACCTTAACATCTGTATATTGTTGGAGCTCTTGGGTCACCTGTGGTATATTGGTCAAGTGTAAAGGATTTTATTTTAAAAATAATTCTTTGGCTATGCCGTACAAATTTCAGAATGGCCGTAAAATGGGAGTATCGTTAGTGAATAAATATCACTCTCTATAACAACTCCTTTCGTTCTTAAATTCGTGTAAACTCAACCTATTATATTTTTCATTATATCAACATTTCATCCTCAAAAGTCCATCAAAACATTAATGTTCCCTTCAATAGTAATAAAAACCAGCTAGTAATCTGAAAAAGGTTGGTCCAATGAATTAAAATGCAGGGCACACCAACACTGCAATCGGTCATTAACTTGGCAGAGTGGTAGTGGCTGCGGCATCTGCACTACTCAGTCACAAATATTTTAAGTAACCTAGATGGAAAAAGTTCAAAACTTCACCATCGTTTATTTTATTTTTTTTAAACTTAACTTCTTTATTGAATTACTCTGCGATATAATTTGTCATACTACAAGACTATTAGTATAGAAACTTTAATTTACGACTGAGCCAGTCATAAATTCTAAAATGTGAAATAAAAAAGAAATATGAAATAGAAATTGATAACTGTGTTATAATATTAAGAGAAGTGAGTATAATACCTATAAATGTACAACTAAATAAATTTGTAGTCTTTAAAGAAATAAAATCTACTCTTATCTACTGTCATCTTGATTAAATAGCTATATTTTTTCAACGTGAATTTTATGTGAGCATTTATTTTTCTCGATTTTCTCCAAGTTTCAGATTCATTTATTTATTTTCATCATGGATTTTGGCTAATTTTGTGAGGTAATAAACTCTCACGTTTAAAATCTTAATATATATAAATTACGTGTCACGTTGTTTGTCCGCGATGGACTCCTAAACTACTCAACCGATTATAATCAAATTTGCACACCGTGTACGGTTTGATCCAACTTGAAATATAGGATAGCTTACGTCTTAATTTATAGTCGCAATATTATTTTATATAAATATGAAAGTTCGTATGTTTGTCTCTCCTTCAAGAAAAACTACTGGACGGAAGGGGATGAAACTTTACAGTAATATAGGTTATATATCAGAGTAACACATAGGCACTTGCCCCTCCCCCGACAGTTTTTTTAGGTACTGTGGAGAATCTATTATAGTACATAATTAAAGGCAAATCACATGGTCATTATTGTTAAAATAACAGAAACTACATGAGTGAAACTATTGTTTTGATATCCTACTAATTTTTTTATGTTATAAATGTGAAAGTTTGTATGTTTGTTTCTCTTTCACACAAAAACTAATGCACGGATTTGGAACTTTACAGTAATATAGGTTATACATCAGAATAACACAAAGGCTATAGCAAACACGGATTTAGGTGGAGCGCACGAGAGCACTTGCCTCTCCCGACAGTTTTTTAGGTACTGTGGAGAATCCATTATAGTACATAATTAAAGGCAAATCACATGATCATAATTGTTAAAATAACAGAAATAACATTAGTGAAACTATTGTTTTGATATCCTACTAATCTTACTAATATTATAAACGTGAAAGTTGGTATGTTTGTCTCTATTTCACGCAAAAACTAATGAACGGGTTTGGATGAAACTTTACAGCAATATAGGTTATAGATCAGAATAACACATAGGCTACAGCAAGAGCGGATTTATGGGGGAGGGGCACGTTATGTTTGTTACTCATTCACGCAAAAATTAATGAAAGAATTTGGATGAAACATATTGAGTAATATAGAATACATCCTAATAATACATATGCTACTGCAACGGCCAATTTAGAGAGGTTCGCGGGGGCACATGCCCCCCAGACTGTTTTTTTTTGTTCTGTGGAGAATATAGTACATAATTAAAGGCGAATCAGGAACTTAGCATCTTGAAATTTGCAGATAGGTTCTTTGTATAATTTATTTGATAATATATTTCTTATTATTATTTAATAAGAAAGAAATTTGGATAATTCCACCCTCAAGGGTTTCCCCAAAGATTGTATAGAATCTGTCAGTTTTGAAGTTAGACATCTGAAATTTCGGATGTACGAGTAACTTATAGTTAAAAAAAAAATTAAATTATTCATTTAATATCTTTCACGAACTTTATGTGGCAGACCAAATTCCAAGCGAGCGAAGCCGCGGGCAAAAACTAGTAGATCATATTTTTAGCTAGTCTAGTCAAAGTTCTATTATTTATTACATTTCTGTTTTAAATTATTCCATTATCCTATCATTTATTTTATACTAATTCATAACCATAGATAAATATTGATCTTATCCTCATAGCTAATAAAGCACAGTTAACTAATGACACTATCAACTAAGGAATTATTAGTTATATTCGTTTATAATATTAGTTTGTATACCTTGTAATTACGCTATTGCTTTCTTACAGTCAGCAGTGTAAATTTCCTTAAGACCCCTTCCTTGTAATGTATACTGCCTCAAAAATATTTTAAAATAGAGATATGAGAGAATAGATTTGTCAGTATGTTAGTGTATAATCCATTGTTGATAAACTATCAATTTCATTTGATATTAGTATACATATTAGTATTATAGACAGATGTATAATGTATGTATGGTTTATTGGGTATTATTTCTATTCATAAACTCAACAGTCATATTGGTCCAGTATTAACTTTTAGCCTATAAGCAAAATTTCATATTATGGGGCTATTATGTATGTGGCTAAAGCATTAGATCCGATGCCTTATAATCCGAAAGACATTAGGTACTGTTCCACATTGAAAAAAATCAGCAATACCTTCACATTTATGTTTGTATTTTCAAAATATTGCGAATAACGAAGCATAAATATAAAGTAATTATGAAAAACCATATAGATCTAACCTTATACAGCCGGGGGTCGAATAACCTTCCTAATGATTCATTAGTTGTATTTGAGTCTTGGAAGTGGTGGGATATTTCTTGGGTGCATTATTCATTTTTTGTTTTGTTGTTATTCTCTTTCTATCCTGAGGATGCCTGAATAGGCGAAACATCGGGCAGATAATTCCATTTTATGTTTTAGTTTGGAGACTTAAGGGCTTTTCGTTGGAATTTTTTCCACAGTCTTTACATAAAGTAATTATATTTTATTTTATATTATTATATTTGTTGTTCTTTTTCTCGGTGTTTACCGGATACTACACCTATCCAGACATGAGTCAAGGGTGAGCCAAGAAAAATTAAGTCGTAATATTCATGACTTTTCTAACCATACTCGCAGTTCGGGTAATACTGCTTTCTGCATTTGATATAGAATATTATATTTAAGGTCTAATTCTTTTATGCTTTTCAACTTTATATTCGGAATCAGCTCATTGGTGGATATGACCAACGGCAAATCTTTGCCTTATGAAGCTTATATGATTGATTCAATTCCTATACCAGGCCCTCATTTTCATATTTTTTTCAATAATCTTCATGCAGTTTTCTTCTTTTAAGATCAGAAAAATATCAGGGTTGTTGTGAGGAATTGTGTGATCAGTTATGATGGCCTGGTCCCAACAAAGCTCAAGACCTCAAGGTCAAGACCTGCCTTTTGTCAATAATTGGTTGAGGGCTGTACCTATAATAAGGGTAGGTCTTGTCCACAGTATTAAATTTCATGGCTAATTCTTGATGAAGAATTTATAGCCTTACAATTAAGAGCAGATCTTCGTACCAATCACCTGGTCCTTAATACCTATAAGAAAACCTTCAGTTACAGGAAATAAAGTCCCTCTTTGTAGCCACATTAAGCGTCCATGTCAATCCCTTCTTCCACCATAATATGATAAAACCTTCCATGAAAGTCTTTAGATTATAATTATGTTATATTATAAAAGCATATAAAATAAAGTTTCAAATACAGGTAGATAGAGAAAAACCTCATTATCGTAAATGTTTTAGATAATCAAACCTAAAATCCAACACTATGTTTGTTATCCATATAATATGACAGTTGGCGACTTTTGTTTTAGTTAGTTGTTAAATGGTTATAAAGTAATGGTTTTGTAGGTTTTCAGCTAGTGATGCAGACGTTTTAATTATGCTAGATTAATATAAAAAACAAACAATTTAGCAATTATTCTGGTTTTGTACAATCCCAATAAGATTGCTGAATATGTTACACTTTTTCTTCTGCAACCATTTCATTAATGAATCTATTTGAGCGCCCATGTAGTTTATCTTGAAATCTTGAGTAATCACAGTGTCCCTGCTGATTTACTGATAGTTTGAACAAGCAAGTGTAGTGTTTAGTTGGAATCGTTCCAAGATCCTCCTGTAATCAGCAGTCTTAGCCATATGAAGAAATTAGTTAGACTAGTATGATAAAGAAAATGCTAATAATTTTTATAGTTGTGAGAAATAATAATAATAAAATGCTTGGCGAACCCGAAGATTCAACGCCGATACTACCAATCATTGTTGACAAATCTCCTTTCAAAATACAGCTATAATCCAAATCTTTAATTTGAACATTAATGCAAAAAATTTCAATTAGGAATGGCTAAAATGGTTCTTATAAATTCAGAAATAAGAGACTTATTTTCGAAATGGCTCTAAGAAGTGATAAGAAAGGCGAAACAAGCTGTAATTAAAGCTGTGAGGAGAGAACTGAAAACATTTTTAATTTTTCTGAAATGCCTTTGTTTAATAAGAGTTTCGGTCCTCAGGAAAATGGAAGTTGTTCGATGAAAACTCATTTATGAACTTCTCTCTTTTTACCACTTTTCCCAGTAATTAATAATTGTTTTGGGTATTGTTTAGTTCTTCGCTTTTTTTTTTTTTTAAATCTTTTTTCTATGCAAATTAAAATATTATTGTGAATTATTACACAATAAGAGGGAAATAACAAACCTTAAATAAAAACATAATTCGGAATCATGACAATAAAAATGGAAATATTAAAATATACATGTACCTATGTGGTACATAGGTATATTACATATTATGACGATGATAATAATCTGTAAAAAATAAAATTTACAGATTTTTTCAGTACCTAGGTAGTTAACATTTATACATTTTAAATAAATAAATAATAAATTCTTTATTTATTCTGGGACAAGTCCCTTTAGAATAACAGTACGCAATACTCTAGTACTGTTATAGTACGTTATTGTGGGCTTTAGAGCCTTAGAGTACAAAGAAAAAAAAACAAGTAGAAAATCAATCTGTAAAGCTGATTAAATAATAATAAATAAAAATAGCTTCTTATGATAATGAAACAATGAAGATTTCTCATTACTACACATTAAAAATGAAAATAAAAATGAACAAACAAAATAAATAATATTCTATCGATAATTTTATGTATGCACTTCGGGGAATTGGAGGGATAGAAAGTAATCAAATAAGCGGGATTTGAAGGTAGGAAGGGTCTTAGAACAGCGGATGGAAGAAGGGATTGAATTCCACAGGGAACAGGACCAAATCAGAAACGATCTGTCGAAAGCAGCGGTTTGATGGGCCTCTATATACAAATCGGAATGGTGTGAACGGGTACCACGGCAATGGATGGAGGATTTAAATTTGAGGAGCTCAGATATGTATAACGGACGGCGGGATTGGATAACTTGATAGAGGAAGGATGAAAGGAAATACTTACAGCGATAGGAAGGATACAACCACCTCAACTCTTCATAAAATCGGGAGACAGGGGTGTCCCTGGGGATTCCGAAGACAAAGCATACAAAGCAATTCATCAAACGTTTTATTTTGGCCTCGAGCTCCACACTCGAGAGACACCTCCATATACGGCGCAGCAGTAGTCGAAGTGGGGGAATATTAAAGAGTCTACGAGTTTCAAATGGAAGTAGGTGACGATATATATAGTCTCTTCAGGGTGGAAAACGTATGGCGAGATGTATTGGTAATATGGCTTTTCCACGAGAGGGATTGGTCTAAAGTGATTCCGAGGTTTTTGACTGTTAGGAAAAATTTGACGGGAACATTATTTAAGTACTGGATTGGGGAATGAGGAACTTTTTTAAGGAGGTGATTGGAACCTATTACCATCGCCTTTGTCTTCTCCGCATTCAGCCTCAACTTGTTAGTCGCTTTTACGTACTTGGGTTTAATTTTTTTTATTAACTTCTAGGTCAATCATTGAATATAATAAACAAATTACTAAAAATTAGCTTAAATTGCACTAAGATAAACTCCCAATAATAAAAAAAAACCGTGAAACATAAAAAAAAACTTATGAAGGGAAGGTTTTCTTTATGGTAGAGACTATACTGTTGTTCATGTAGGATTCCACGGTCTTCATTATTGTCCGTAAGTTCTTTTCCGGGATGGACCGTGTGATGTTGGTTTTGTTTGCCTAGCTTTCGCTCATCGTGTTGTAAGCTTCCTCAGGGCTAGTCAGTAAATTTACTGAACACCATAAGGACAAGACACTATACAGTTTCAAAGTCGACGGTTGTTAAGGGTAGTGATTTGTAGCGGATCTGCAGATTATACTCATTCGTTAGGTTTTCTCCCAATTAACCATTTAATGTATGAGTCCCGGGTGGGTCTACAGAACCAAAAAGCTCCATCTAGGACTGTAGTTGTTTGGATAACCGTAATTATTAACAGAATAAATAATTTATCCGACACAACTGGTAACTCAGAGACATGAATGAATTAACCCTTTATTATAAAGAAAAATATAAAACAAAATGGCTTCAGAAAAACTACTAATATTAACTAAAATATATACATATTTGTAAAGTGCCTATTATTTTAACTTAAATAACAAAAATAAATAATAATATTTTTCTTGTTGAAAGATTAATTAATTAATTAATTAATGTAATAATACAATAGCTCTATAGGCCTTCCCTTATTGGAGCATGGTCTAACATCAGTGGAGTGACCAGCTCTATGGGGAAGTGAAGTTCGACATTAATTCCTGCGACTTAACTTTATCTTGAGCAATTCTTGTCCAATCGGTGCTTACGAAGTTTTTAAGTCTCTCCATCTTGTTGGCAGCCTTTCTCTGGTTCTTTTCCAGTTGAATGGTATCCATCCGGTGAATCTACGTGACCATCTCTTTTTCGTAGTGACTCTCTCATCATTAGGTGTCCTACCCATTTCCATTTTAGTATTTGTATGGAAAAAGTTAGCATCCCTCAAGTTCGTTTGCTTTCATATTGCGGTACATCTCACGTTATCCGTTTTCCTTATTTTTAGGACACTTCTTTCGATTGCACGTTGCCATACGTTCACTTTATAGCTTGAGCCATATAAATACATTAATTTTTTTTTTTTTTTATATTAACACTTTATTTAAATATTACAATATGCCACTTGTGGGCAATAAGTAATAGTGCTGTGTAGCTTACAGTCATTCCATAACAAAACAATAATATAAACAAAATAAAATAAATAAATATATACATGCGGAAAAATATGTACATGCGGTAACAGAAAGAAATTAATGCGGAAATGATAATAAAATAAAGTAAAACAAATAAAAAAAATAATAATAATACTAATAATAAAAAAATAAAATAAAATGTACACATTCATACCCTATTTACAATTTGCCTGGGGTCCCCGAACTGAGCTTCTTCCCAAGGAATGAGGGCAAAGCAGGAGTCCGGGAAGCCCCAGCCCCCTTTCCCAGCCGCAATACATTAAATAGAGAGCTGTATCAATTGTGGATCATAATTAAACCAACATTAAATTCTTACATATAGTATTTTACTTATTATAAATGGGTTTATTATCAATTATATGTATAATACATATTATGTATATGTAGTTGGAACGATTCCAACTAAACACTACACTTGCTTGTTCAAACTATCAGTAAATCAACATTGCTATATTGGCTTTACTGCCCAAGCTATGCTATGATCTAAGGGAAAAGTCAGATCCTTCGATCGGAATATATTTAAATACTAAAATGGGATGCCTACCTGAGATCGTTACACTTAATATATAGTAATTTTATGTTATTAATAAATAAGAGACATATATACTCTACTCCAAAGGTTAACGTGGTTGACTGACCAGGAGTTGTTTATTAAATAAGAATAATTATGAATAACATTATATTTATTGGTGCTGATCATGGTTACGGGCTAAATAAAACGTATACACTACTTACTTACAATGAAAAGGAGACTGTCCATTCCATCCTGAGCTGACCGCGTCTTCCGAACAACTCCCCGCTTTGAAAGGTAAAGGTAATAAGCCCCAAGGGTCATTTTACTCTACCTGGTCCAGGCCCCCTACCATACTCACTTATGTATGGCTAATGCTTCAGAATGTCACATATAGCAACAGGGACATAGTGATTACTGAAGATTTCAAGATAAACTACTTGGACGCTCAAATAGATTCATATAGACACACATACACAAAGAAAATAAGTTTTTTTTTCATAGAGGTGGCGGAAAAGAAAAGGGTGAAGGGTCGGATTGTATAGGATCGGATAGGAAAAACCCTAAGTCTGTCAATTAAGTAATGGACGGCTGTCATAGAATAAGAACATAATCAATAAATAAAAAATTAACTTACTATCAACTTTATGATTGATGTTATTGGGTTCTGATGGCTTTATTGAATCACATGGAATACTTTTAAGTTTAGCTGTAGCTCGTGTCCTTAGTTAGGTCCTGGTAAGTTTATTAATAACTGATTTTTAATTTTATGACAAAATATTGTAGTTGCTAATTTTATGGAACAAGACATTATTGTCATCAACGTTAAGCACATTTATTAAATTAGTTTAATCAAAGTAATGATCAACACAAATGAACAGACAATCAAAAACAATTTTATTGACATGCGATTGTATTTCTAAAAAAAAAAAAGAATATTTTTATTGATGTATCAAAAATACTCGAAAATAACTATCCTGAAATTAACTAATAACTGATTTATTAGCATTTTCTTCAACCGTCAGATTTTTGTAAATACTCTGTCCAGGTAACTTAGAAATAGATACGGGGAAGAATATACACTGCCCGCAATACCTAACAGTCGTAACGGTTTAGCGGATCTTTAGTAGATCCAAAACTATATGAAATAGCTGAAATAAACTAAGTTTTCAATTTCCCAATAGTATTTGAGAAATAAATATTATCTCTTTTAAATACTCATAATACAAGAAACATGTGATGTTGCCCTGAGATATACGACCAATAATACCAAAACTGATATACGACATTGATTTACAGTATATCATTTAATAATAACAGTAATATAAATATTTATCGATGGAAAGTGATCATTCCTTTCTTTTTCAAAGGTTTTATTTTTGATTTAGGTCTTATTTATTGTTTAATAGTGATTTAAAAAATTCAAATAGGCAGTCATGAGTACCTACTACCGACAAAAGGGAAAAACGAAAGCTTTGAAATCTCTATGTTCGTTTTTGAAAAAAAGGAGTCACGAAGCCTCTGTAGGGGGTCGCGAGATGTCAAGAGAACTAAGTTAAAAAATAAATAAATTTTAAAAAGGTATTCATTTCATTTTATAGGCGTTCCGACAAGGGTTGCCTCAACTGGTCAGGGCAGAGTTCTATGTCTCCCGATCCATCCAATCATCCTCTTGGAGTCCTCAAGCAGCCATCGTCTCCTGGACTCCCTCCATCCACCTGGGCCGTCCGCGTCGTTTCCTCCCAGGTGGAACCCAATCCAGAACTCGGTTTGACCAACATTCAAATGCCATTCTCTTCACATGACCATCTTAGGCGGCGTGAACCGATCCTTTCATTTGTAGATATAACTATATCCATCCTCTGTCGAATTTCTTGGTATCTTATTTTATCCTGCCTAGTGACACGGAGACACCTCCTCCAGAAATCCATCTCAGCCGCCTGCACCTTTGAGTACAGACTCATAGTGCCACCCACAACCTCTCTCTAGGCATATTGCCATATGCTTGTTCCAGGTCAATAAAGGCCATTGTAGTTCCTGCTTCCTTTCCTGAGACTTTCAATCAGTTGACGAACAGCAAATATGTTGTCCGTGCATACGAAATGATACTCGTTATGTTATTTATACAAACACATTAACAAAAAATAAAATCTTCGATTACTCATTCATTTTAATGTGAAGGTTTCGCTTGAGTTTGTTCAGTCAATTTTTCCCATCGTGGATTCGTTTTTACAACGTTTTCCAAGCGATTTCTTAGTTTACTTTTTATTTGGGCCATTGATGAAAATGCCAACTCGCACAAGTACGAAAATGGAATCAAACACTTCAAAGCCTCGGTTGTTAATTCCGGGTATTCTGATTTTATTTTTAACCAAAAGGTATCCAAATTTTCAGACTTAATTCCAAGTGTAGCATCCAATCGGGAGATAATTCCAGCAGATTCTCTTTGAGCTTAGTTGCTAAATTTGCCTAAATTATAGCTGCATTTAAAAACGGATTTAAGATACATCTTTGCCCAGTGTTATCCGATATATCTTGTACTGAGAAGTAATGACACAATTCTTTCTTCAAATTATCTAATACCATTTTCATACTAGATATGTATGCGTTGATTTTTTGTTGTAGATGTTTTTTCATATCTCGTGTTTGTTTATCTCACTTCCGACTTCTTCAATGAAAGACTGTGTCGACGAAAATGAAAGTTGTTTTGATTTATAGATGATGACCATAATTCATTTTTTTTTCTAAAGCCATGGAGTTTCCTGTTATGACATTTTCATCCCGCCCTTGAAGACTTTTATTCAAGTTATTTAAATGCTCAAATAAGTCAGAAAGAAAAGTCAATTTATTATATGCTTTACATACTTAATTATATATTTATATCCGAATCCTAACGCCTAAAATTTTTGTATCGATTACATATTTTTAACATACATGAAAAAAAAAGGTCGGGGGGTCGCGAAATATTTTTTGATACTAGGGGGGTCGTGTCGTGAAAAAGGTTGAAAAACACTGATCTAAATCAATTAGGATCTGATTTCTTTAAATCTCAAATGTGTAAACTTAAATTATTAGTCTGGTTTTCTCATATACGGACACTCCGAACAATAATCGTGTACATCTTATAGTAGTTTATTTATTAATCAAAACACACGTTTAATATGGTGCCATAAGTCATCATTATATCGGCATCTTACTTCGAAATTTTAAATGAATCTTATTTCATAAATTTCTGAAAGCAACATTATTATTGAATAATTAACAAAGCAAACACCCAAAGTTTGTCTATCCGATCAAAGGCCTATTGGAGTTTGGAGATCCATTTGGACTAAAGACTCAATAACAAGGATATCAATAACAAAGAGCCGGTTTGTTTGATCAGGATATCAATAACTAGGAGGGGGCTAGGACAATGGAAGTGACTATCAATAGATTGTTGCTATAAAACATATTATAATAGTGAATAAATTCGATATAAATATAATTTAAAATATGAATTATTTTTATTGGATTGGATTGGATCATATTACGAAATTTCATTTAACACATCACTTAATCACTTAAATCTTATCACGTAATATTATAAATGTGAAAGTTTGTATGTTTGTCTCTCTTTCACGCAAAAACTACTGAATGGATTTGGATGAAACTTTACAGTGACATAGGTTATACATCAGAATAACACACAGGCTATAGCAGGCGCGGATTTAAGGGGGGGGGAGGCGCACAGAAGTGCGTGCCCTCCCCTCCCCCCGACAGTTTTTTAGATACTGTGGAGAATCCATTATAGTACATAATTAAAGGCAAATCACATGATCATAATTGTTAAAATAACAGAAAGATCATGAGTGAAACTATTGTTATGATATACTACTAATATTATAGATACGAATGTTTGTTACTCATTCACGCAAAAACGAATTCGGATGAAACTTAGTGAGTAACATCGATTAAACATCATAGGTTACAGCAAGGGCAGATTTATTTGGGGGCACAGGGGCATGTGCCCTCCCCGTTATAGTACATAATTAATGGCAAATCAGGAAATCAGTTTTGAAGTTAGACATCTGAAATTTTGGATGTATGAGTAACTTATATTTTTAAAAAATAATTAAATTATTTATTTAAAATGATCTTTATCACGAAATTGTATGTGGCAGACCAAATTCCACGCGAGCGAAGCCGCGGGCATAAGCTAGTATATAATATAATATAAAAATGAAATATTAACCCAAGAATTAATGTTAATGTTCTAACACTGAAATAGCAAAGTTCTTTAAAATAATCTAAGATTGCCATTCAGTAAAAGAGGAATTGATATAACAAAAAATGTCTATTTTTTTACATTATTATATGTCAAGAAATGATTGTACTACATCATAAAAAAAAAGATGCATCATTACAACCCATTATTAGTCTTAGGTTCACTACATGGTAGAGACCGTTCCGTTTCTACGACAATGGTTGTGTAGGGAGCTGATTTGTCCCAGATCATGCTCTACCACCAGGTTTTCCAGCAAATAGGAGTATCCACTTTATAAATATATATAAAATAAATAAACCTAAAAGGATATGTCTTTTATATTTGCATTAACAGTGATGTGATGTATTCTTAGTTTTTCTACTGTTCCTTTGACCAACTATTTTGTTTACACGTTATAATTGAACTGATTTCATTTCACCTCTTGACATCTTTATGTTCTTTAAAATTTGTATACGAAATTCTCATTAATAAAGATGGGGTTTATTTATTAATTTTTTTTTATATACCACTTAATTCGCATAATAAAAAAACCCAATTCTGTTGAGAAATGTTCATGTCAAAACCTAGAATTATGAAAAATAATCACCAAAAATATTTATTTAACTTGAACAATAATAGTTGACCTTGTATATATACGTATATGTGGGATAAAATTGTCCAGGGGGAGGTAAAAAAAATTCTCTTAAGTAGAAAATTTTTTTATTAAAAAAAAAGAAAATTACGATTCTAAGCAGATAGCGTGAAATTCTCAAAATTCGACTTAGCTAACTATGCACAGGTGCCACAGATATAGTTATAATAATTTATTATAATGCAATTGGGAAAAAGCAACAATGCAAAGCCTTATGTTTCAAATCCAATAATACAACCACTTACCGGTCGACGTTTCGCCTATCCAGGCATTATCAAGACTCAAAAACAAAAAAAAAGGTTATGTGAATCACATCTGGAAGAAAAAGGTGCAATACATCCCAACGATCAACAGCCCAAACAGGCTCCAAACATGAGACAGCACCCCACCACAAAGCGTTCAACATACAACTAAATACAAGTTGTTATCAAGTATTACTGGATTTGAAACATAAGGCTTTGCATTGTGTATTTTCCCAATTGCATTATAATAAATAATATTGTTTCTTTTTGAGTTTTTGGCTTTTACAGTTTTACAGTTATAATAACATATATTATACGTAATAACATTGTTACGATTTGATTTTTATTTATGATATATATTACTCTCTTTCTCTCTCTCTCTCTCTCTCTCTCTCTCTCTCTCTCTCTCTCTCTCTCTCTCTCTCTCTCTCTCTCTCTCTCTCTCTCTCTCTCTCTCTCTCTCTCTCTCTCTCTCTCTCTCTCTCTCTCTCTACTTATTAATTTGCTAATGATATCAATTAAAAACATTCCTGAACATTACATCAGTCTAATAGTAGCTGGTGTCGAATCCCGGGGATTTCGTGATTCAACCTCGTGACCTAATCACTTAACGGTACCAGAATCTCTCAGGTTACTGCATTGTCCACAAGAGTTGTATAATTACGATAGTAGGGAAGAAACTGGAACGGGCATAGGAGGAAACGACAAAACTGGAGCTGCTGAAGAAAGATGAAGAACTCCGCATTCATTTACGTAAATGAAGTAACCAATTACAGTAAACGATTTATTTTTTGAAAAAGGATTAATAAACTTATACATTTATAAAAGTCAAAAGTCTAACAAACATAAACAGTTTACTATTTGGAGGGGTATTTAAAAAAACATAAAATCCTGAATTATTTTCCGGACTAGTTAATAATATAAAACTTATCAATTAAGGTATAATTAAACTATTCTTTTAATAGTCTATTGTCGACTATTCTTTTAATAGTATATGTGGTCGAGAAAAAGGGAGGGAGCCAGGCGGATATACGAGTGATATCGAGTAGTGGTGGGCTATCGGAAGCTGAACGAGGCAACAAAGGACCAGCGGAACACCCTTTCTCTGACCGAAGACATACTAGATGGTCTATAGGGAGTGACTATTTTTAGTACCTTGGACCTCAAGAGTGGATACCAACAGGCTACAAAGGATATAGGGAAGACAGCGTTTTCATGGGAACAACGATAATGTATTTGTCAGGATGCCTTTCGGGTTCAAAAGGGCCCCGCTTACTATTCAACGGGCTATGAGTCAATTTATGAGAATAATGCATTGGTACTATAAAAGTATTCTTTTTAGTGACTTAGAGTTTTACATCTATTCATGTTACCTTATTTATGATGTATAGACTTTTTATTTTAGGAGAATTTTTTCGCCTTAGGAATGCAACAATTCAGAAAATATCAGCAGTTTTTATTTGCTGGAATTGAAGATTATATTATATGTATGTTTGTGTGTATTTGGACCATTAAATATAAATAATCGAATTTTCATGACACTTAAATAATTACGTACAAGATCCATATATATGACTATTTTAATATCTATATGTACTTAAGGTGGACATTGGGGGTCTACTAAGCCATTAAATTACACTCGTATCCAATCCTTAGGGTACAAAATCCTTAACTTTGTCTCCTTACTTTGTTGCGAATAAAGTCATCCATAATGACCTTAATGTCTAATTTGTTGCTTATTCGGTCCATATCCGATCAATACAGGTGTTGATGACCTTGAAAACGAGAAAGTGTAGGGTTTTATGTCTTTGAACACCAACAAACAACAACAGATATCAATTCTTTTATGAGAATATTTATTCCCACTCCAACCCATCGATTTGAAACGTCATCGATTCCCGTTAATCCTCCGTGCCGTCTGAAAATAAAATGGCCTCGTGACATTTTATGTTGAATTTGATATTAGACATCAGTGGGTAGCTTCTTCGTCTTTATCTCGTACCATTATTTATGATCCATTCTATTTAATTGTTGTATTATTATAATACAGTTGTAAATTTTAATACATAAATTAAATAAGATATACTTTAGTTAAATTATTTGTGAAAAAAAATTAAAAGATAAATTGTAAACTGAGTTATGATTAAAATTATTCTCTTATAATTGTAAAGAATTTAATCAGTCAGTGAAGTTATGCCGGTAGAGAAAGAGGGATTGGGCTGCTACATGCCACAAAGGTATTCTCCATTTCCCTGATAATTGGGTCTTGTTGGGGTTAATGTATGCAATCCAGGAACCTTTTACGAGTTAGGCATTCTTCTAGTCCTTACAAAAGAGGTCCTGGGCCTGAATAGCTAACGTGGTGGGGGGGAAGTAATTAGTCGGACCTCGAGTTCTCTTACCTTTATAACCCTTACGACAAGGACATGTGCTCCTGATTACAGGTGACCAGCTGAATCCTTAACTGCTGCTTGGGTCGTCCAAGCTGTTACGGACTTGATACGTCCCTTAATGTCTTTGTTACTTCTGATATAACTTTTTTTTATTTCTTACTAATGATATATTTTTATGAGAAAGAAAATGGTCCGGGTGGAGGCAAAAAAAATTATCTTATATAAGTAGAACTGTTTATTTGGAAGCCGACGTTTCGACCCACATTTCAGGTCGTCTTCAGAGCTGGTGAGATCAGGATTTGATACTGAATATATTTTTGTGTGACTTAACTTCGTTTATTTATAATAAATATTCTGTACCACTGTAACACAGAAGGATTTAGGATCCAGTTTAGGATAGAGATGTTATTGTTTCTTAGCCAACGGCTGGGCAGGGAAAGGAGGTCCAACTACCGGCCTTTTCCACAATTATGAACACCAAATTCTTACCACTTTGAAGGGTGCCTACTAACCTTAACGTTGGGAGAAGGTAATTCATAAAATGGTTGGATGATATTAGCTTTGGATTGCAAACGAAGAAATAATATTATACATTTGATAAGTACTTTTAAGCGTGTTCATTTTCATAGTAGTAGTTTGTTGTTTTAGATCTGAGTGATAATTGGTTAGGGCAGTTCGCTTGAGTTCGCTTAAATGTAAAGTTAATTCAGATCGATATTTAGACTTAATGAGGCTAAGCGCTGAAACCTGTGATGAATCCACATTAATAGTTTAATAAATTATTCGAAGTATAATTTATTAAAAATTATAACAGTTCAAGAAACGAACTAATAGATTGTGCTCGTGCTTGTAACTGTTGGCGGAACTGTTCGAGGAACCAGTTCCAGCATCGGAATATAGACTGTTTGAGGTTTCGTTCGATTTCGTTTTTTTTTTCTAGCACATCTGATCATGAAATTATTGACTGATTATAAGGCATATGTATTTTTATTCAAGCTTATTAACTGAAAACTAAATATCGATAATAGCCTATTTGCACTCGTCTGAGACGCCACTTCATTTCAATCATTTTAGTCCTTTAGTCGTTTTGCAGTTCTAGAGCTCTGCTGGGTTGGGCAGGACATCCATTTAATTATTATAATCTTAAAAACATAAATTTATTTACTCAGAGTTCAGACTGGATACTCCCCGAGGGAGTTTCCAGAACTTTTATGGTCTATAAATGCCATTAAATAGCAGATTAAATAGCTTGCCTACAACAGCCTGGGGTTTATAGACCTGAAGCCTATAAACCTATAGCTTAGCTACTGTTATAACCCGCTCCCCTGTTAACAATAATTTTAAAAAAAGTAGGAAAACAAAGAATTAAATCATTCTGTTCTGTTAATTGTTTATTTAATTTTCAATATTTAAAACCACTAATAGAAACTGACTGAAAATTAAATTAATCACCCATGAAATGAACAATCGATGGAGGAGCGCCAGCTCAAAGGAATATTATGCCAAGAAGCCATTGGCTAATGTTCCAAGTTCAATCATAATCAAGAAGCTAATCAAACGCTATTGCAAGTTTATGTTATTACTTGCTGATTAATCTATTCCCTCTTTTCGAAAGTTAGTTCGGTCTAAACTGAACTAAAGTCAATTATTCGAAGTAATAACAGTTCAATAAACGACTATATAATACAATCAATCAATAAACGACCGATCAATCAATAACGTGTGTATACACTGCACACGTTCTTTTAACTGTTGTCGGAACGGTTTGAGGAACCGGTTCCAGCATTGGAACGTAAACGTTTTAAGGTTACGTTCCATTTCGTTTTCGTCTGGCACATGTACTCTCCTAATCATAAATTTTTTTAGGCCTATAGTCCCTGGACATATTAATGTGACCACTGGATAGATTCGTTCTTGTTACATGTTATTATTATCTTTTTGTATGCGTAATGATGTAAATCGAGTTTAAATATTAGTTTTATAGGTAAGTTAGTTATCTGATAGTAATATTTTTTTTTAAAATTTATTTATTGATATTTACAACTGTATTACAATTATACAACAAGTAAATAGAATGCGTGTTACATAATGACATGAGAATGACAAGTAGAGAAAAAACCCACTGGTAGTACTCAAATCAAAGTTCAAATAAGAAGGTCACGTGGCCATCTTCTTTTCAGACGCCTCGGAGGATTATCGGGAATTGAAGAGGAAGCTAGGTTTGAAACTAGAGGGTTTGAGTGGGAATGAAGTTTGCTATGAAAGGATAGATACCGGGTTCGGGCCAAATCAGCAACAAAAGGGACATTAAGGTCGTTATGGATGACTTTATTCTTAACAAAATAAGGAGCATTGAGGATTTTACGAAAGATTTTGGATTGTAGGGATTGGATACGAGAGGAATTCGATGGCTTAGTGGAGCCCCATAGCTCTACTCCGTAAGTCCAAATAGGTCGTATGATGGTCATGTAGATGAGTCTTTTGTAGTTAATTGGGAGCTTAGAGCTTTTGTCTAGTAAGTATTGAAGTAGCCTGAAACGTCGAGCGGTTTCTTGTCTTTTCAGTCTTGTATGAGGATTCCAGGTTAATCGTTTGTCGAGGTGCAACCCTAAGTATCGGATCTGTTCTACAGGCACCAGTGGGATATTATTAAAGGATACTGTAGGGCAGGAAGTCATTGGTTTACAACGTAAGGTAAAAGTGATTTGATGCGATTTTTGAGAATTTATTTTAATTCTCCAGTTTTGAAACCATTCTTCAAGATCAGTGATATGGGATTGGAGGCTTTGGGATGCAATAACTGGATTGGTGTTGACTGATAATACACATGTATCATCAGCATACGTGGTAAGGATAGTATTAGGAAGAGTTGGGATGTCAGCTGTATAAACTGTATAAAAGATTGGGCAAAGTATACTACCTTGAGGAACACCAGCAGATTGGGAAAAGAGGGATGAATAGAAATTATTATGGTTTACTTTGAAAGTTCTATTTGTGAGATAGGATTGAAGGATGAGAAAGTATGTAGGGGGTAGGAATTTACGGAGTTTGTAGAGCAAGCCCGTATACCAGACTCGGTCAAAAGCCTGTTCCACGTCAAGAAAGACGCCCGAACAATATGATCCACATTCTAATGCAGAGGAGACTACATCCACCACACGATGCCATTGCTGAATGGTGGAGTGTGATGCTCGGAATCCAAACTGGTGATCTGGTATTATGTGATTTGCATCAAGGATAGGGTACAATCGTTTAAGGATGAGTTTTTCTAGGATTTTACCCATGCAAGGTAAAAGAGAGAAAGGACGGTATGAGGATAGGTATTTAGTTGTTTTTTTAGGTTTGGGTATCATTTTTACAATGGAGAATTTCCAGAGGTCAGGAAAATATTGATAGTAATATGAAATTGAAAAAATAGTTTTGAAAACAAATCTTTATTTTTTTTAATATTTTGTGGTGTCACCCTATTTACACCCTATTATACATATTGATAAAAAAAAAAATTAAAATAGTTAAAACATATGATACAATAATAAACTTACCGAATCCGACTTGTATTTAATGAAAAAGAAACAATAAATCCACAAAAATTTGAAACACAAATTATGCACGCCGTCGTAAAACAAAACGGCTTACTTAAACTAACATAATTGCCATTACTTAAAACAGCAATTTATTAAGACACGCGAAAGTATATAAAAACATTAGGAAAAAACAAAAAAAAAAAATCTTTCTTGGTGGTCACATTAATATGGCCAGTTACTGTAAGGCTTTTTAAGGCTTATTTATTTGTATTCAAGCCTATTAACTGAAAACTATTAAAGTTTTTAAATTGCATCTCTTTTAAATTACATATTTGATTAAAACTGAAATCATTGACTAACATCCATCATTTTTTATTGTCTTCGGTACCGTTATTCAACTAAATGTATAATGAAACAAGCTCCTGTGACTAAACGGATGAGCTGTTATTTGCTTAGACATTGTATACATTTAACATATGTTACGGTAACTAACGTGACATTTGATAGCGATTTAGCTAGACAAAGAAGTATAAACAACAGCTAATCATCAGACCTAGTCAATAAAAATGCGGGAATAAAACCATTCGAGATTATTAAAAGGCCATCCCAGAAAACAACAGGTTTATGTTCACTTAAATATAATAATTGAGGTGAAACGTTACATTTTTTGGGGGTAAGCCCAGTACTTTTCTCGCCATTTCACTAAATCAATGTTGCCTTGGGAACTATAACTAATGTAATATAAATTATGTAATGTAACTTGAGTAATTACATACTATAACTTGAAATAATACTGATCCTTACAAAGACTACGGAGCTCTATATGTTGCAAAAGAAAAATGATAGCCATTGGAATGTACAAGGAAGATATTCAATACTAAACTCCCCCGTTAGTCACCGTCCCACAGTTACAGTAACTAATGCAACACAATCATGGCGTCAGATTTTCTCACTGATCAGATTAGAGCAATCTAAGCATTTGCCATTTATGTCTCAGATATGCAGTTTATTGAGCATGTATAGCTTATTGCAATGAAGGCCAGGGACAATTTTAGAACCTGGGAAAGTGACGACGTTTTTAAAAAAGCATATT
Source organism: Arma custos (assembly GCA_037127475.1). Lineage (NCBI taxonomy): Eukaryota > Metazoa > Arthropoda > Insecta > Hemiptera > Pentatomidae > Arma > Arma custos. Next base: position 213,632,269 of record CM073759.1, read on the forward strand.
TCTCGTTGTTATAATATTAATTTATATCTTTCTCCGTCTTTTATTATATTTAACCCGTTGAACGGAAGCTACGTCAAAATGACGGTATTGTTCTACACTTTTATTGGTAAAAGCACAGGCGGGTGCAGCACAAGTTTGGGTCATTGTGACATCTTCGGTCAAATATCGACATGCGACCACATCACTTCGGGAACCCTCTACCACTCTTTGTTTTGAGATAAGTTGCCTTCTTTCTGAACATAGCACGTCAAAATGATGGGTGTTCTGCCTGCACCAGTTCATTCAATTTTTATTTTGAAAAAATTCAATACAGTCACTCTTTATAAAATGAATTATTCATATTCTATTCATTCGGCATGACTAATTTTTTTTCTTTCATACGGCAAAAACTAAAAGTTTTTTTTTTAGGAATATACAATATACGAATATACACATTGTTATTTTGCCACAATAAGTATGAAAATGGTACGAATACCTATTTTTTTGTTATTTGTTACTTCGTTTTTTTCTATCTAGGAACATACCTATTGTTTTTTTGCCACAATAAGCACTTACTTATGTAAATTAATTTCTTTAGAGCGTTTATTATTATTTCAACAAGTCATAATGTTGCACTAGAACCTTATATGTTATTAGATCGTAAAAAATAGAAAATACCAAGACCCAAAGACTGAATAAAATACTAAGTCGAAAAATAAAGACTGATGTTATCATTAGAAAATTATGTCAAATGAAAAATAAATGTTTTTTTTTCAAATTTTGACTTCTTTTTAGCCCTGCCGTACGAAAGTATAGTGATGTACCAACAGTATTCAATTTATTAACCTTACTAATAAATATTATTCAAAAACATATGGTGTTTTGCGCAAGTTATGCAAACATTCTCACTTTCTACGCTGATGACCGTCAAAATGACGACTGTTCCGTTTGGTCCAAAACTCAGAGATGTTCCGTGCAACGGGTTCAATTTTTCCCATTCTTTAATTTTCTCTCATGTCCCTTCCGATATTTTTCACCTTTTCGCTGTGCTGCTTCTGTCTTCAGAATACTTCCTAAGTTTCTTTTTCGTTCTTTCTTCCCTCAGAACTCAATAATCTCTTCCTAAAAATATTTTTATCCACTGTATCCTTTTACTATTTCTAAATCTCTTCCTTCCTGAATCCACCTGATTGTTGAACATTATTCCCGAAATTACGTCAACATTCTTTTCGTTAATCTAGAATCATCCATTCAGAAAATATGTCAAGAAATAACACTTTTCTTAATCTTATGGTTTCCGTTTTGTTTTCTATGCTCCTGTTTATTTCATCGTTACTACTGTTCTCACTGAGCCTAGGATTTTTCTCATGATTCTTCCTCAAGTGAATACTTTTCATTTTATCGCCTCTAGTCATTCCAGTTTCACCTCTGTGGAATAGGGGCTTATTTTTAGAATTTTAGATATTCATTTTTTCTTGTTATGAATGTTCTTAGTAATACCAACGTTGTTATATGTCATGAATGCCATTTTATGGATAATATTAGAACCCCTAGTTCCAGAATACTGGGTCGAATTTATTTTAAAATTCTACGTCATACAAGACTGAAAAGACAAGAAACTGCTCGACGTTTTCGGCTACTTAAATATTTACTGGACAAACGTTCAAAGGTTCCAATTAATTACGAAAGACTCATTTGCATGACAGTTATCAGACCTATTTGGACGTACGGAGTTGATCTTTAGGGCTCTACTTAACCATCCAATTCCTCTCGTATCCAATCCTTACAATCCAAAATCCATTGTCAAATCCTCAATGCTCCTTATTATGTCACAAACAAACTCATCCATCATCATCTTAATATCCCATATGTTGCTTATTTGGTCCAAACTAGATACCTATCCTTCCATGAAAAGTTCCATACACACTTTAATCCACTAGTCTCTCAAATTGCTTCCCATAATATTCCTGATGACCCTCCGAGGCGTCTGAAAAGAAGATGACCTCGAGACCTTCTACTATAGAACTTTATTGGAGTGCTATAAATGGGTAGTTTCTCCTCAAGTGTTTTTTTTTTCATGTCCTTTGTTCATACAGCAGATTTACTTGTTGTAATATTATTACACTTGTAAATATCAATAAATTGTTCTATTATAAAATTCTACGAATACGTAACTGACCGTACATGATCTATCATTTAACTGTGACATAAACCGGTAATTTGTGAGCTTTGCTAAACTCATCACCTCTCCATTTAATAGTTAGTCAATGAACGATCCGTTTATCCCAAGGAGTTACTGAAACTTAAACCTGTGCGGTATATTGTAGTTGTTTTAAGTTTCTTTTTGATAATGTTTTATTATTTCAGTTAAACCACTGTGGCATAAATATATATTTTTCTTCGAACCGGAAGCGTTTTGATATATTTAATCTGAATATAACATCCTCCACTAATCCAAATATTGGTCGTCAAAAATTACACAATAGCGAGCACTTATTTAAATTAAAGTAATTAATAAAGACTGCTGTAGCCCCTCGAACGTATACGGAAAAACAAACAAATATAACAGCTGACTATTTCGGCAATTGTTTATTTTACTAAATTAATTAATTAACGTTATCGAAGTATCATTAAAACAAATATTGTCTTACTCCAAAACTAATTTTGACTTGGATTAAATTGGACTTTCCATTTTCACGTTTCCGTTGTAAGTTGTGCTTATTTTGCAGACCACATTGTCGTTAAAAGTTAAATGAGCTAGTAAATGGTTTTATAGACTTCGACGAAATTACAATATTTCCTTATTTGGGGTTAGTGCAAACTACCGCTTCCTAAACTGAGAAGATAAAATGGAAAAAATACAACTTCGTAAAAACGACAAGTCATATTACTAAATAATCATATTACTAAATATAATACGAATATTTATAGTAAAACCTCAACATAACTGTCAATAATTCAATAATGAACTTAGTATAAACAAGAATTAAGTACGCAGTGCAACCATTTAAACAAATATAATTTATACTTTGGATACTATTAATACATACATTGAGAGATTACTATTAATCATCTTCATCATCTTGGCATGAAACACGTACATAATGAAATTTAAACTTATCCTTTGGTATAAGTGGTTCCTATGGGACTCTTCATAAGGTACGTTTGTGGTCAAGGCATCGGGCCTAGGTATCTTTGGACCGTCGTGCGAGCCAGAGCTTCTCAAGAAATCTCTTCGACTTTCTTTCTCTTTTCTCTGTATTTTTTTTCTGCAGGTATTTCTCCCTGTCAATCTCAATCTGTTGCTTTGGTTGGAACAGTATTTTTCTAATAATAATGCCCATAATGGCTTTTCCGATGCACAGCAGAATGGAACAACTATTTGATTCTGGATAACCTAAAGAATAACAAATGTATACAGCAATAATAGAACATCTATCTGCCCAAGAGGCTACATAATTAAAATCAGTTGATAAGTACGTAAGTATTTAAAAAAGTAAATAATAAATAGAAGGTAAGTTCATGATTAAGTTAACCTTGGAAAAAAAGTTAAATACAAGACGCAACTAAAATATAACAATAAATATCATAAGTTACTTATTTTATATAGAAGCATAATAATATTATATAAGTGAGATCTGATAAGAGAGCATATGTTCGGGAATCGATATGTTGAAAAAAATAGGTTTGATGAGGACGAGGTAGAACTATGGCGGATATTAGAAGGGAAAGAATTCCATACTGTGGAAGAGCGGGCATGAACCTTTTGGTTCTGTGTGAACAACGTCACAAAGGTTGGAAAATCTTTTTTTTTCTGGGATTAGATTGAGGATACGAATTGAAGGATACTGTGGATGTATCAGGGATATGTGAATGGATCGGTTATAAGAACGAAACTAGGAAATGTTGTCTATGGAGTGGAAGAGCTATTTTAATAGTCATAAAGCTGGAACACATGAGACCTACTCGGGGTTCCGAAGACAAACAGCAATGAGCAGTTCATGGTTCTCCTCTATCTGAACTCGAGCATCTCTAGTGGCCTCATTATTCCACACAACAATAACACAGCGAGGGAAGACAGCAGATGTTCTGAGGGGATTACGAGTGTTATAAGATAACGAGAATGATGGAATTACTTCAGGGAGCTTCAGTCTTCAGTCCTCAGTAATATGCAGTAAAATAAATTCTGCAATAAAAAAAAACAATAACAAATATTGTTAGGGCGTGATTAGACTGAATTAAATTTAATAGAAAGCAAATGGAAGTACTGCGGGAATTTGAATGAAATCTCAGATATTAACATAGCGTTTGATTTATTAATTTGAATAACATGCGAGATATCTTTTCTTAAATACTATTAAATATACATGTAAGAGAAGATAAAAATTAATAATAGCTTCTACAAGAATAACTTAAGACTAAACATGCAACTTAGCGATCTAATGAACAAAAGTAATTTAAGAAAAAAAAGTGATTAACATGAATGGGAGCGATAATTAACAATAACAGAAATGCTCCATGCTACCATGATGGCCAAAGATATAATAACAACAAAATGAACTTGAACATTATAATGAAGATTTCAATAAGGCGCGAAGATGTGCGAATTATTATTATCTTCGCCAGTGATCACGGCATGAAGGAGCAATGAGTATGATATCATTAATTAACTTGAACTGTCCGGTGGGTAATATGTAATACGTTGTTCATCAGGAGAAGAATTAGTTGACGATTTGAGGCCTTACGATAATGAAATGGGACTTAGAATTTGTGTGATGTATACCCAATTATCATCATCTCAGCATAGCTTCTGGCGAGTAACAAGCTTTAGGACCTCTGGACGTTCTCATAGGAACAGCGGCTTGAAAGCGGAGTGATAAGCGGCAGTGTGCGATGGTCGTTGATACAGGCCAGTCAGGCAGCGAGTGACTGACTCAATAGCGTCGCTCTCCCCTCTCCTTAATTTTGGCGGTACAATACATTTCCGATTGCAGAGGCAAGGATCGGTTCGTTCCATCTGGCGGGTAGTGCAGGTCCGCGGCTAAACAAATATTGACTTTGCCATATAATAAACCTATTTATAATTTGTGACATGTACAGAAAAAGTTCTTCAGGTTAATTAAGGAGACATTTTCATTTACAAACATGCTATATTTTTCAAGATAACTTGAACACCACGTGTAGTGGTGTAGCATAGTAGCCTATTATGCCCAAGATCGCGTTTTCTGAGCCTTGCGGGTGAACTTATAATTTTTCAATGGGAGTAAGAAATACTTATTTATATCATTATTCGGAGGGAACATAAAATGGTTATCCAGACTTTGTGAAGTTCCAGGTACTTAATAATTATACCTGTATAAATACTCCCAATTTGCATCACGCTATGAGCCTTAGTACCATAAAGTGCTGTATTAAATAAATAAATGAGCAAACAAACTAGATACTTCAATTTATTTCTTTTTCATAATTATGATTAAAAATAATGTATTCCTTCTTTTTGTTTGTGTTTAGATTAACTTTGCATAAGTTTTCAGTTAACCTATGCGTTGTGCGGCGCATGAATTGATAAGCCAGCAGATCTCTGCTTCTTACTCTTATACTTGAACTTATTTTTTATACTTGACGATTTTTTTACAACTTTTTTTTTCTAAAAGTTCTCGCCTAAGATCTCGGTCCAGCCAGTCTCCCTCGCTGCTATGATCTCCTCCACATCCTGCAAAAACTTTTATTGGGTCGCTCTCTTTTCCTCCTTTCTGTAGGGCAATAGTCGAAGATTGGTTTTGGCAATCGTTAGTCTGCCATTCTTTTTAGGTAGTCACACCTTTTGAACTTGCTTCTGCTATGTTGAAGATCGTTGTTGCCTTATCTATTAGTTGCCTTATGGTATTATCATTGACATGTTGAATTCTGGATATGGCACAACTTACAATCTCTAAAAAAATTATGGCGTTTCTTAATTTCATAGAGATTTTGTACTCCAGTAACATAAACAAGAGAATTAAAATTAAAAAAAACTTTTAGATTAAGAAAATTATGTTGAGGATGTAGGAGTATAAATAAATTGTTTTCATAACAATCTCCTGTTTCAGCATTGAATGATCTTTTTAGCGTTAACTGGCGTATATAAACAAATACCTTACATTTTGGCAAATCTATCAATGTTTAAACGATAGCCTTATTATTCGAGAATCAAAATACTAATAAGATATGATTGATGCCGGTTTTGTCGAGTTATTAACAGCCGGGACAAGCTTCCATTGGCGTTTAATGCCAGTGAGGCGACTGGGAAAGGGGTATGAGGCCTCCCGGACTCCTGCTTTGCACTCATTCCTGGGGAAGAAGCTCAGTTCGGATACCCCAGGCATGTTATAAATAGGGTATAAATGTGTACATTATATAGTTTTTATTTTATATTTATTATTATTATATTTTTTATTCTATTTATATTATCATTTTTGCATTAACTTCTTTTTATTATTGCATGTATATATTTATTTAATTTTGTTTATATCATTGTTTTGTTATGGAATGATTGTAAGCTAAATAGCACCATTACTTATTTCCCACAAGTGGCAGATTGTAATGTTACGATAAAAAAAAAAATTTAAAAATAAAAACAGCCGATAGGTTGTTAATTGTATGTTTATTAATGAAAATAGCGTCACTTTTCGCTACTCTGGCTAATCGTTCGATGCTACATTGGAAGTCCAAAGTTATGCTTCTCCAAATACAATTTTGATCTGTAACTGACACAGCTAAGGCTGAGGACCGACATTTTATGTCCCCTCTAAAGTAATTACTACTAACCATGATTTTTACTGTTTAAAAAATAAAAAAGGCTACTAAGGAACATCGCGTGATGCAATATTGGGAGTATTTATACAAGTATAGTTAATGAGTACCTGGAACTTCACATAGTCTGGAGAACCATTTTATGTTCCCTCCGAATAATGATATAAATAAGTATTTCTTACTCCCATTGAAAAATTCTAAGATCACCCGCAACGCTGAGAAAACGCGATCTTGGGCATAATAAGCTACTATGCTAATCATTACACCACAAGTTATCCTGAAGTAGCATATTTGTAAATGAAAATGTCTCCTTAATTAACCTGAAGAACTTTTTCCGAATATTTCACAAATTAGAAATAGGTTTATTACAATCAATATTTGTGTTTTTAATTTTTTTTTATTGCAGAATTTATGTTACTTATTTTACTGCATGTTACTGAAGGCCTTGGTGAATATTTCAGGAGGTTTTACTTTACATTCCCCGAAATATCCCGTCGGTCAATAAGGCCCCTGAAGTTATTCTATAATTCTCGTTATCTTATACCACTATCGACTCTTAAGCCCCTCACAACATCTTATGTCTTATGTCCCGCGCTGTGTTTATTGTTGAGCTGTGTACGGAAGCCACTAGTAGGTGCTCGAGGACAGTTGAAGAACCAGGAGCTGCTCACTGCGGTTTGTCTTCGGTACTCCGAGGAGATCTCATGTTTTTCTCCTAAGGCCATCTATCGAGCTGTGAACCAGCTCTCTTGGACATAGTATGTTCCTCAAGAATTTAAAGCTGATAATGCAGTCCGCTGCACTTAGCCTATTCCGAGACTTGTTTTCACTATTGCAAGTTTAATGAGACAACTCTGAGTACCCCACTTATAACATACCATTAGAATATAGCCTAAAAACACCTGTACCACTACAACCTGTTCACGAGTATGGCATTCAGTAAAGGGTAGAGTTTGTACTATTTCATGAACAACGGTTGTGATGGGAGGTTATTTGTCCTAGATCCCGCTCAAACGCCAGGTTATTCTTCCTTATTTTGGGTACCCACTTTATAGATACTGGGTGAGCGTCGGGAGAGTCAAGTCTTGCCAGCTGCGGGATTAGAACCAGGATTTTCGGCATAGCAACACAGTGTTCTACCACTGAGCCAAGGATAAAGCCAAAAGGTCTAATATTGTTTTTGGTCGTAACGCGGACACTCACCAAACCGTAACCTAAGCCCTCTTAGGCACTTTGCCCTCAAGCACTAAAAAAGCAAATAGCCTCAAGACCAGCGCAGTAAATATTAAACCTTCTTCAGTGAAGGGTCTAAAAGTTTCCTCTGATAAATAAACCATCGCTTCCTTCACAGACTCGTAGTTCCTATGCGGTCTTGTTCCGCAGAACTGCAGGCGACTAGGGTTGAAGTTTTAATGGCGGCTAAGTAAATTATAACGAAAAGAAACCGCGAGCTTGATCCTATAAAGAGAAAGCTTCAGAATTTTAGCTCAACAGCTTAATGATTAATGATCCGGATGTTGCCCCTCTCAAATTTTTTTTCTTATGAACCTCCTTCATACTGCGACTTAATTTTTACAAAGTTGAAAATGATTTTAATCCACTCGCATATAAAATGCTATAGCAGAGAAAAAATGGTAGCACTTTTTCTATTTTAAACTTACAAATTTTTTGTTAATTGTTTTAATTTAAAAAAAAAAATATTTTGAAAAGAAAAGATTTGCCCCGGCCGGGATTCGAACTCGGGTCGGCTGTCTCTCCTTAACAGCAGAGCCTACCAGTATACCCTGTAGCTCAATTGGTAGAGTGCGGTCACGGAGATACAGACGACCCGGGTTCGAATTTAGGCCGGGGCATATCTTTCCTCTTCAAAATAAAAATATTTAAACTTACAAAATTAGAATGGTTCAAATGAACGACGTTTTTTAACTATAAAACAATCCCAATCATCAAAATGTTGAGGGTGTATAAATCTACATTTCTCCCCATATTGACGTATTCTTCCGAATCTTGGACATACGCCATCAAGCATAAGAGCTGGATCCAAACTTCTGAAATGAGCTTCCTTTGTAAAATAATTGATACTGAATTCTCGACTCAATTATTAGATCAAACCAGGAGTTGGTTTTACAGCCATGTTCTAAGAATGCAAAGAGGCTACGTTAGATGTAAATGGTCCATATGTGGGGTTTATGCATGAACACACACCTATGTAGCGTAAATATCAGTTTAAGTTTTATTAAATTATACAAAAATATAGATTTTGATGAACCGAGAAACTCGCTTAATTGTATGCACTGTTTGATCACATTTATTACATTATAATACCTTCTATGGCTAAAGGTGATTATTTTTTCTATAATAATCAGAATTCCAGTGGTTATAATTTTCATATTCATATAATTATAATTTAATATGTTATTATTATTATTTTTATTTGTTTACCAGATCGGCCTGGTGAGCCTTTACATGGTAGTTATAATATTGATTGTTTATTGTTGATAGCAATTGATTTTGGGGGGTATAGTCTCGTACAATAGACACCACTAACTAAATACATTTTATTTATTGTTATAGCTATTGGTTAAATGTAAATACCATTGAATTGTGACATATATAAAATAGCTGTAAAATAAATTTATAGTAGTAATATCACAAGAAATATATAATTACACAACCTATAATAAGATGTCCTGCAGTAACCTGGGCTTTAGTCTTCGAGATGATGTCTGCATTCCTTAGTAAAATATTGATCGAGATCATCCAGGTGGCTCTGCAAAGTATTTCTGGCTATTATTATTTCATAGTGTTGGGAGAAAACGGCTGTATCGTCGGCGAACATAGCTATGGAGCCATTTGTAGACTGGATGATATCGTGAAGGTAAAAGTTGAATAGAATCATCAATATGTTGAAAGGATTGCGTAAATGTAATTAAGAAAGTAAAATGTAAATAATTATGAAAACCCTTAATAGTTCATATATATCAATTTTTGTTACAACTAATAATTGAAACGGTTATTAATATAAAAATTAAAATGTATTTTAATGGAATCCAAAAAAACAAAACTACAACTAATTAAGGCTCATGGGCATAGACTCCACTATTTCTAGGAGCACTGGTATTCATGGAGGAGATTTGTTTAAAGTTTTGTCCCAATAAAGGTACCCACTTCAAAGAGGTTGGGTACTAATTCTTTTAATTCCCGCATCTATTTATTTATTAAAAATAAAATGCATGTTATGAATAAAATAGCTACATTTAATAACAGTTATTCTAAAGACCAAAATGTAGATGTGTGATTTAAAATAACCTCAAAAATATTTTTGTCTTTATACCTCTGCCTCCACATAAATTCACACACATACGAGTTCAGGATCTTTTAGTTACGGCCTCTACCTTACTTATTTTGGCTGCAGCCCATAGTGGCTCAATTGACTACGTGTGCGCTCCAGTTGTCGGATCCACAAAATGTCCTGAGTGGTTGACTGGATAATGTTGTAGGGGAGACCCGGGCAAAGCGGCCACTCTAAGGGAATTTTATTTATATCTTTTTCAAATGTTAATTTGTAGAAACAATATCACATTATTATCTAGCCTATTAAGTTACCTATCTATTAGTATAAAGGTGTAGTAGTGTAAGTAACCCCTTGTATTTAAAAAAAAAAAAATTAACTCTACCAAATGGCCACTTTGCCCACACGGGTAGGGCATTTTGATTGACTAGGGGTAGTTGATTGACATATTAAACTGAGCGTAAATTCATACTGTCCTTAGGCAATGTGGTTGATTAACTTAAAGAAATCATAGTAAAAGTACAAAACTAATAGTATCAAGCACGCATCTTAGAGCAGCAGTAGTAAAAACCAATGTTTTCTTTATAAAACCGGGAAACGCAAACGCATCGCACCTAAACTTCCTCAGATAACTAATGGCGTCCTACTGATGTAGTTACCATGATTGACGCTAGGGAGCAGCACCTTACGGACCCAATAACCTGGCCTGGCCACTTTGCCCGTGATGGCCACTTTGCCTGGGTCTCCTCTACTCATATCCGACTATATTTTCTATTTTCGAGTCAGACATAATAATTGTTTGAGAATGAATGCTTACTTTAATGCATACTAATAGTGTGTTTTCATACCTGTTTAACACTTCAATGCTAAATGAAACATTCTTTTTTTCCCGGAATATCCCACCAAATCCAACTTTTCTGGGTATACTCTTGTATAATTTCATTTCTTTATATAGTGGTATTGAACGAAAAAGACCCGTTGGTTCTAAAGTTCCAATAAATACGACTTAGGCATTCATTTATGCTTGGACTAAAAAATATGCAACCACCTTATTTTGTAGAGAAGAATTAAGTGTAATTTTGGTCTTTAGAATAAATGTAGTCATTTTTTGATAACATTCGTTTTATTTCTTACGATAAATTAGAAATGCGGGGATTAAACGAAAAAGACCCAAGAGCTGCCTCAAGAAGTTCTGTAAACCGCAGTGTCCATCCGTGGCCGCTAACAAATTAAATAATTTATTTCCCACAACCGGATTTGAACCCAAAACATTCAACATAGCAACTCAGTAAACTAAACGCACTGAGCTACTCCACCCTAATAATGATAATGATGAAGAATATATCAGATAACCATAAAACATTTCACTGTGTATTTATATATATTTTTTTTAAATGTTGTTCTTTTTATATATTCATTTCCATGTATAACACCAACCAAAATCTAAAAATAATCTGTATTTTTTCCCACTTCGTCGAGGTTTTGTAGTTTGATCACGTCTGACCTTCTTGAAATCACTAATTGGTGTCGGTTTTTTTAAATCTAAATTTAAGTTTTTTGTTCTTTAGATGTATAATTAGTCAAATAATTTTAATATATATAATAGTTAAGAATTCAAAGTATAGCGCGATAAATATAAAAAGAATAAAAAAACTATCTTCATTTTATTGAAGATAGTGAGCGAGACTCAGAATTGCTATTCAGTACAAGTCCCTTCGAAGGAACCTCTCTGAAAGAAAAAGGTTTTATCGGATCTTCACTCCCCTATCTTTCACCATGACTCATATTTATAGTTTATTTTTATTTATATTATTAACTATATTTATGAATGCGATTTTTTCACTTAATTTCATCGTTTAGTGCCACATTTTAGTCATTATTTTTTCCGAATCGCGTGTTTTTATTAATTTCTGTTTATAACTTTAGATTTAAATCGATGACTAAAAAGTCACAACTTAGTGCTATGCATTTTTTTGGGGTGGGGCACTGATAAGGAATTTCACATTTTACCTACGTTATCATTGATTAGCTTTAAACCTATAATTTAATGTTATTTTTTTCTTTTGATCAAACTATTCACATTTCTAGGAAGCGGAGTGGCTTTTGGTTCAAATCCCACTGCAGGGTTTTATTTAGTTTGTTTGCAGCGGGGGGGTGGATCATATAGGATCTAGGACCCTCCTGGGGCTCACCCAGCTTCTATAAAATATTATAAAAATATGGTACCCAAAATAAGGATATATAGGAAATTCTGGCGGTTGAGCGTGATCTGGGAGGTCACCTCCTTGGAAAACCATTGTCCATGAAACAGTACAGTGTCTACCATGTACTGAACCCCAGACCGTTGTAGTGGTACAGTTTTTTTATTCACATTTCTAGCCTACATGAATATGTCGTATTTTAACAATCTTTACAATCCAAATTCCTTCTTTAAGTTCTCAATGGTCCTTATGTGTCACGAATAAAATCACCCATAATGAGCTTATTTTCCTTGTTGCTGATCGACCCGAACACGATATCGATTCTTTCATGACAAACTTTATTCCTTCTCAAACCCTCTAGTTTCCAACCTAGCTACCTCATTGATTACCTATAATCCTCCAAGGCTTCTGAAATGATGACCTCGTGTCCTTTTTAAGTCGAGGGGCATTAATTTCCTTCGACCATGTATGATAACTTTTTTATTTTATTTTAGATTAAATAAAAGTTTCTATATCTCATAAATAATTGACATTTGAAATGTTTTTAATCTAGTTGTTTGAGCTCCCGGGAAATAGTTGGACCATCTGAAAAGAGCTCCGAAATGAATAAGGAAACAATAAAACTTCTGATTCAATTACTCCAGATCGCATGTCATTTAAATGTAATCTTTTACTAAACTAATAATATATATTTTTTAAATTAAATTAATAATAATTTTGATAATAAAACAAACCATCGGTAGAACTAAAATAAAGTTATAAGTTAAAAGTTTTTATAATGAGAAAATAAAATTACTTATAAGAACAAAACTTAGCAATTTCTCTCCATGACTTTATCTCAAGTCATTACTTATCATTAATTCTATTTACTTGTTGTAGTACTATAGTACAATAAATTTGAATGAATAGATTTTAAAAAAAATAAATTACAAATTTCACTATTTCATGAATTGAAATAAATTAAAATGAAGTAAATAAAAAAGACATGGCAATAACATCAAACCACTTTTTTCTTGAAATTTGTTCAACAAACCTGCAAGATTGTTTTGCAAGAAATAAATAAAACATTCTGTGCTAATTAAAAAAAAAAGATCAGATAAACTTCGGCTCCAAACGAAGAAAATTCCACGGTTCAGAAATTTGGACTTTCAAAAACGCATTTTTAGACTTTACTTCATCAAAAAATACACAGCTTTCATTTTTTTTTTGCACTTTAAAGAAGTTATTTATAATATAGTATTATAGGTTATATTTAAAAAAAAAACCATCTATTTCATAGAGTTCTAGTTAGCAAGTGACACGGTGAAGATCGCCTCTGTGAATATCAAATTATTATATGTAGTTATCTGACTTTAGAAGGTTGAGTTTGTACAGGTTTATAGTTTTTGCATTAAAGAAGACACTCACAAAGTTTCACTTGGATAATTAAGCCTTTAATTAAGTTAAGATAAATTAAACTATTTGGTGAATAGAACAAGGAACAGCCAATGGAGGGGGAAGCTCCGCCCATTATTTATCACGGCAAATCCTCAGCCTTAACAACACAACATATAAATATTAAACATAAATATTACCATTATTTACTTCATAGCTCCCACTGATTTAAAAATAAAAAAGGTTAGCTATTTAAATCAAAATAAAATAGAAATGGAAGAAAAAATCAATCAAATCCTTAATATGGTAACAACTATTCCGACAATAGAAGCTTAAGTTGGTAATCTTCGAACGGAAATTAGTTCAGAAATAGAAAATATCAATTGTATGAAACAATCGAACTTAAAAACCTCAACTAAAGGTTGATTTTGTTCATATGTAAATAAGTATGAAGAAAAAAGGAATTTTTGTATATGTTTATTATATTTTATGATAAAATGTACTTTAATATTTCTATTATCCTATTACCCTTATCTGAAGATTTTTTCTCCATTTAAACCAAATATAATTATATTTTTCCTTCTAGTGAAATTTATCTCTCTTTCTTTCTTTATCAGACTTTCGCATGTATGATATTCAAGAAATAAGGAAAATAAATCCTAAAGTAAATAATGGCCCAGTGATTGTAAAGCTAAACTCGTTTTTATTGAAAAATGATATTATGCAAAATAGGTTTAAACTGATGAAATCTGAAGACTTTAAAATGATGAAAATAAAAGATGATCTACCGAAAAATGTTAGAGAATTTGGAAAGAATTATTCACGTTTATGAGGGCTCATTGGGAAAAAGGAAACAAGGCATCATTGAGATATGACAACTCCTGATAAACGACCAAATCTTTTCTCTAGAAGAACTGCAATCTCAAGAGGATTCAAGGAAAAAGAGAGAAAGGAGCGAAGAAAAAGAGGTAGTTATGAAAAATACTCATAAAAAATCAGTGCCAATCCATAAAGGGAAGAACATGAAAAATATTAAAAGTCATCAAAGATCTATTAGTCTGGATAAATTCCTGATGACTCATAAAGAGGACGATAGAGATCTTAACAAAAAGGAAAATGAAGCCCCAAGCATTAGATCATAGCAAAAAGAGGATCCTAATTTTCAAGAACAAACAACGATTAAAAAAAGGGACATAATAGGGATTTAAGAAATAAGAAAGAAAACTTTACGATTATAGAAAGAGACAGTGGGATACTTATGCAAGCCTCTTCTGAAAAAGGCCAATATAGTGTGGGATTTTGTTTTATTCTTAGGGTGTATAATAATACAAAAAAAAAAAAAAAACCTTTAGTCCGAATTCATATATATTTTCTAAAGACGTTTCGCCCTAAATGGTCATTTTCAATTTATAGGTTTCACGATCAACAGTATAAAACTCTGTCTGCAAACAATCAAAAAGAAAATTCAAAAATCGTAAAATTTAACATTATAAAACATTTTTTTTTATATATATATAAAACAACAATTTTTCTTATAGCTTTAAATTAGTTACATAACTATACATAGTATCGTTAATATGTATTCCACAATTATTATAATTTCTACATTGTTATTGTTCTTACAATAGTACATAAGAGATACCTTTTCTGTAGATAAATAGGTCGCATATTTAAAAATTAGCTGGGTGTGTTGTAACCCATAGTCAGTTGCTATACTAAATGAGTGGAGCTGGTACTTTGTCCAGTCCGGATTAGTAGATGATAATAATGGATTATTATATTTTATTTATTACGTATTAATTCTTACCTTTAAGTAAACTAAAACATTAGAGGTATTTTTTATAAAAATTCTTTTTATTATAAATATTGAGGATTATCTATTAGTTCTATTTTGTATATATCCGGAAAAGACTTTTATTTAAATTATGTTAATATTTAATATATTATTTAATATATTATAATAATTATAATATATTATAATTAACATTTATAAGCTTATTAGGGAGCTGATAATTTGTGGGATTTTTTGATTTTTTGTTGAAATCCACACGCCAACTACTGATTCGACAGAAGAAGATATTATAGGACAAGAATAGCTCAAAATAAAGTTAAGTGGCAGAAATTAATGTCGTACTCCACTTCCCAATAGAGCTGGTCACTCCGGGAAGTTAGACCATACTCTCACAAGGGAAGGCCCATAAAGAGTTATTATGTATGTATATGTTTTTGTAAATATTAGTAGTTTATTGTAAACCACCTTGTTTTGTAATTCTCTTTATAATAAAGGCTTTATTCATTCATTCAATATATTTTATGAGCAAATAAAGGTTATTATTATTATCATTATTATTATTATTATTATCTATTTCACAGCCTACATTTTCGACTGTTCGACTCCACTATTCTATATTCATATATTTTATAATCCTTTGTTCCTTGGAAGTTGTCACCCTAAACCGCTAGGCGTTGAAGATAGATGTTAGCCTGGGAAGTGAGCCATAACGGAAGCCTAGGTGAGCCTTTTGTTAAAGCCGTCCCTAAGCGCTTGGTTAAACTCCTCATCGATCTTGCTCAAGACTTCTCTGCTATTCCAACATGTCAATTATATATTCACCACAATTCGCTCCCCAGGCTTGTTAGGAATGAGGTTAATATATTTAATAATTTTTATATACTTTTATTTATAAAGCTAATGATTACTAAATATGTACAGTCTTGTTTCTTTCCTAAGAAATATATGCGTATCACAAGCTACCAAACCAATTATACAAAGATATATGAGACAATCATAGTACGAGCAAGGTGGTCCACAAATATTAAAGTACCGTCTGTTAGGACTAGTCGAGGGGCATTAATCCCCTTCGACCATGTATTAATAATAACTTTTTTATTTTATTTTAGATTAAATAAAAGGTTCTATATCTCATAAATAATTGACATATGAAATCTTTTTAATCTATATAGTTGTTTGAGCTCTCGCGAAATAGTTGGACCATCCGAAGAGAGCTCCGATATGAATATATTTTATATATTTTTTTAAATTAAATAAATAATAATTTTGATGATAAAACAAAGAATCGGTAGAACTAAAATAAAGTTATAAGTTAAACGTTTTTATTAATGAGAAAAAAAAATTACTTATAAGAACAAAACTAACTAATGAAAAACAAAATTCTTAAACTTGCGACAGTAAATTTAATCCTATTTAATTAAAAATAAAATGTTCAACAATAGCGAAAAAATTTTTTTTATTAAGTACAAAAAAATAAATACTTATCCGGTTTAGAAATATTAAAAACAAAAAACTTCCTTATCTGTCTGTCGAAGTAGATTCTCGTCGGTAGGGCTAGCGAGAATGTTGAGACGTCAGAGGTTGAAACGATAGATCAGCTCACACGGAGATATCTTTGCTTTTCAAATAAAATATTTAAAAAAATATATCATATAACAATAAAATAAATTAAAATAATATTAAAGACTTAAAGTCAACAAGATCCAAAAATAAAGTAATGTACAATTAACATCCCTCCCGTGAATACATCGCAAATTGCGAGATCACGGTTATATTGGATCAGTGGAATGTAGGGATATGACTGACCGGGAAGCGAGCCGGTGTAGCCGAGATGGTTAAGGCATCATCACGGAGAGGTGAAAGACCCGGGTTCGAGTCCCGGTCCATATCTTTTATTTTCAAACAAAATGTTAAAAAAATTATATCATATAACAATAAAATAAATTATAATAGATCAGGTCATTCGATGAAGAGATTAAAAATAATAACACCAACAGGTAGGCAGCGACTGAGTATCAATAGGCACGTGCCCCCGTGCCCCCCCCCCCCAAAATCCGCCCTTGCATATATTAACACATTTTGGACAAATTACAGTAATAATGAAAGCAGTCAGAGTTGGCCGTTATATATAGCAAGTTTCTTGAGGTGAATTCGCCTGATTTATCGCTTTCATTCTGAACTGGTTGAAAAATGCCACCGAACGTTTCAAAAGTTTTCACGGTGGCTCGAAAAGTTCGCAACATTGTTCGCTAGCCGCTAAACCTCAACTGACGGCCTCACTTTTACTTTCACTAACATCTGTGCCTCAGTTTTGTTACGATACGTGATATATTCTGCTGAAATTCTACGTTGTGAATCATCCCCCAAAATAATTTACGATATCCACAAAATTATAATTCGTAAATGTCTGAAGTGTTTATTCACCAGAATTTCCTGATTTATTATAACTTTAGAATCCAGATAACTAAAATAACTTTATAAATTTTTTTTAATTATTGGTCAATTTTTTAATTTTTAAATATTTTTATTTTTAAAGAGAAAAGATAGGCCCTTGGACGGGATTCGAACCCTTGTCTTTGTCTCTCCATGATATAGATCTACCATTTGAGCTAGCAAGGCCGCCTGCCGGCAGAGGACAAATCTTTTCTCTTATCCGATCCCAAGACCTCGTGCTCTCGCAATTTTTGCGATGAATACACTAGAACAAATGTTCTTTGAACATTAATTTAATTTTAGGATCTTATTGACTTACGTCATATTACTATTTATATTTTTTAATAATTATTGGTCAAATTTTTTTGTTTTTAAAGAGAAAAGATAGGCCCTCGGCCGGGATTCGAATCCGGATCCTCTGTCTTTCCGTGACAGCGCCCTACCATTTGAGCCACCAAGGCCGCCTGCTGGCAGAGGAGAAATTGTTTCTCTTATCCGATCCCATGTCCTCGTGTTCACACGGAAAGACAGAGGATCCGGGTTCGAATCCCGGCCGAGGGCCTATCTTTTCTCTTTAAAAATAAAATGACTTTAATTGAATGTTAGGAATGTTTTGTTAGGTTTTGTCAATTCATTTAAGTTTGGTTTAAATGCTATCAATTCTATATTAGATGATGTCAATAATACTTTACAAAACAATTCGATCAAATCCAGCAAAAGAATAAAACTAAATAATAAAGATCAGTAGTGCCTAGAAAAGAAAATGGGAAAGAGCTAGAAGCCTTTAAAAATGGAGAATGAACCAAAAACTGAATAAACTGGGAAAGAGGCGAGGAAAAAAAAAATGATAATTCAGGGAGCCAAGGGAATAAATAAAAAAGATAACTTTGAAATAAGTCCCCAATGTTATTTTCCAGCTATTGCCAGGCCGGTTTTATGGATTTGTTTTAAAAGGAATTTTTTTGTCTATCTATACATGTTTTTATATGTATGATTATTTGTGGTATAGCTGTCTACTAGTTTCTTGATAAAATACTTTTATTCTTTTGTGTATTGTCTTTCCTTTTTTTTATATGACTTCTGGTGTCATTATTTTATGTTTTTTTATTATTATTTTTCCCCATTTCGCTTTCAGAGGTTTTGTGAGTGTATTTCGCATTTTCTATTTAGTATATATCAACTATTTTTATTTAACCTTATCCAGGTGGGGTCTGGTAACCTTTCTTATGATTCAGTAGTTGCATTTGGATCTTGGAAGTGATGGGATGTACCCTCTGATTGGTGTCTTGCGGCATTTTGAGGTTATGCTTTATTTTTTTTATAATTTATTTTATTGTTACGTGATATATTTTTTTAAATATTTCATTTAAAAATGAAAAGATATGACCAGGACCGGGACTGGAACCCGGGTCTCTCACCTCTCCGTGGTGGTGCCTTAACCTTCTCGGCCATCCTGGTTCGTTTCTCGGTCTATCATATCCCTTCTTTCCACCCATCCTATATCTCCGTGCTCTCTGATATCTCCGTAAATGTTCCGTGATGTTTACACGGGGAGAATGTTAATTGAACATTACTTTTATTTTTGGATCTTGCTGACTTTAAGTCATTAATATTATTATAATTTAATCTTTAATCTTAATTATAATCTTTTCTTTTCAAATAAAATATTTTTAAAAAATATATCATATAACAATAAAATAAATTATAATAATATTAATGACTTAAGGTCAACAAGATCCAAAAATAAAAGTAATGTTCAATTAACATTCTCCCTATGTATACATCGGAAATTGCGAGAACAGGGATATAGAATCGGTGAAAAGAAGGGATATGACTGACAGAGAAGTGAACCAGGATGGCCGAGATGGTTAAGGCACCACCACGGGTAGGTGGGAGACCCGGGTTCCAGTCCCGGTCCTGGTCATATCTTTTCGTTTCAAATAAATTCTTTATTTTTTTCCCTGTGCTATTATTCTCTTTCTGACCGGATGATGCCTGGAGGGAATTTTTGATTTATTTTTTAATATTTTTTATTTTGATGAGAAAAGATTTGTCCTGGCCGGGATTCGAACACGGGTCGTGTGCATCTCTAGTGCAGTGCTCTTTACCAGAGTCGTATTCAAGACGGACAAACCATTCTCTTCACCGATCCTATATCTCCGTGTTCTCGCAATTTTTGCTAAGTATACCTACACGAGGAAGAATGTACATTGAACATTAATTATATTGGGATCTTGTTGACTTGCGTCAATTTTATATTTATAATTTATTATAAATATTTATAGTTCTTTTGATGGTGATTATTTTTAAATATTTTTTATTTTGTAGAGAAAAGATTGATCCTGGCCAGGATTAACGTTTTTTGATTGGAATTTCTCTAATAATGTCTTTTAAAACAGTTTAATGGACCTCTTGAGCTTTTGCTTTATATTTATTAGAGTATATTGACATTAGAGAACATTGAATAAAGAAAAATATTAATAATCTCCACCCATGGCTGAGCTCATCACTACCCCAAACCATTTCCCAAACATAGAACAGAATAAAATAGAAAACGAACTTTATTCTGGAACCAACTCTCATTAGAACAATCACGAACAAAAAAAATAAACATAACATTCATCTGACCAGAAGACTACTTAATAATACGAATCATGAAATAATTAAAAGTGATAAAAATAAAAATAGAAGTGAAATGACTAAAAAGTACGAAACTTGGCTAATTGTTAATTAATCTAAATATATATATATATATATATATATATATATATATATATATATATATATATATATATATATATGTAAGCTTGTGTGTTATCAAGCTGGTCTTAGTAACATGTGGACTTGGAGTGGGAGTGAGGAGGTAATAGGACGGTTAGGATTGAGAATATTGCACTAGTTTTTATGAATGGTTTGCTATCGGCAATTGTATCGATTCAGGTAGTTTTAAGCTTATTAGTTTACTGTAATATTTGTATTTATAATATAGTTAGCTAATTGGAATGTATTATTAAAATTACAGTTGATCACTGCATCATACAAGAGTTGATCTATAACCTAAAACGCCTCTCCATTTAAATCTATATATATATATATATATATATATATATATATATATATACCAATACAAACAAAATTGATAAAATAGTTAATAACAAAATTACTAAAAGAATAAATGAATGGGTTGGCATGCAATAAAGTATTTACATAGTCTATATCTTCTTTGGGAAAAATAAACAAAACACGTAGGCAACGAAATCGATTATTCAATACTAATTTATTTAAACGGAAGATTGTCCTGCTTGGAGAGCATGTTTTTGAGATGTTGGAAAAACAAGGATTTTAATTAAGCCAGTGAAGAAGCATGGCGGATGAAAGGAGGGATTGAGTTTCACACCTAAGGGGAGCGGGCGAGAGAGAGAGATCGAAAAGGCAATATTTTATGTTACATATTACATATTGTTACTTTATTATATTTTTTTATGACCAAGGAATAGATGTTTACTCATTTCTATGAATAGTTTATATATTGATTTAGAGAAACTTATCCTTTTTTTATATTTTATGTATCCCTTATTTATATTTTAGATATATTTTGTGAAAACAGACATACTTATTACTTAAATAAATCCATCAAGAAAAAAGAAGAGCATGTTGCTACATCGCTGAGAGGGATCTGTCAGGAGAAGGACCTGTTGGGGGCAGGGCTGAGTGCTACCAATAGTGGTAGTCTTGTAGAGCAGTCCACTCCATGTTCTCCAACTGCAAAATATTTCGTCCCCTTATAACATTCTATATATCGTACTGTCTCTTTCAGCGGTTCAGATCGACTATGTAACAGCTGTAGATTAATGTATCCTCAAACACCTTCAACCAAGGGTTCCCAAACTTTTTTGTACCACGCCCCCCTTTTGTTGAAATAAAAGCTTCTCGCACCCCCCTTAACAATAAATTGTGTGGGCCTAGTAACAAAACAAAAACAAATAAGTATTACATTGAAAACAAAACATTTACTTATACTGCCATAAGGTACAACAATATTAGTTTTCATAAAATACAAAAATTATTAATAAGAGAAACATAGATTAGGTTGATTAATGAGATGGATGGGCTTCCATTTTTCTT
This sequence comes from Arma custos, assembly GCA_037127475.1. Taxonomy (NCBI): domain Eukaryota; kingdom Metazoa; phylum Arthropoda; class Insecta; order Hemiptera; family Pentatomidae; genus Arma; species Arma custos. The sequence continues at coordinate 213,654,257 of CM073759.1, forward strand.
ACTAGTAAGCCTATTCGTGGCTGAGTTTCAGCAAGTGCACAACGCAAGACACTAGCAACATCAAGTTTATTCCGATACTTTGTTTTAATTGCCACAAGTGTTGAAAATGCTTCTTCGCACAAATAGGTGCTTGAAAAAGGCAAATATAAACGAAGAGCTTCCTGTGATACACTAGGATATACTTTGAAATATTTTTACCAAAATGAAGGTTTGTCCATTATATCAAAGTGGTCAATTTTCTGAACATTATGGTTAATTTAGAATTATAGAAAGACTAATTAAATTTAATTTAATGTTCAACTTGTCTTGTGCCCCCTGATATGTCCTCACGCCCCCCAGTTTGGAAACCGCTGTTCTAAACTATAAATCACTCTATCAAAACAGTGCTTCCAATACTAAATAACATTGTTATAATATATCTTATTACTTATTTAATAATCCAAAAAATACATAAAAAACTAGGACATTTTACATACTTATACATATTTATAAATATTATATATAATGGATATTTATACTGTTACGGCCACACAGAGAGGGACGGAAATAAGGGATTAGCGTCTTAAGTCGGCAGAAGAAGTTAAGATTGGATTAGGATCTTCTAGAACATATTAGAACCGCCTCGGCTTTGTCGGTAGAGATTAAGAAGGTTCCAGAACAGTCATCCTCTACTTCCGTGTTCTAGAATGTTCGGCCATGCCTATTTAAATACCTCCATCGCCTCGAGCGATTCAGTCTGAGAGTAGACCGGGCACTGTGATGAGCTTGTAATAAGTGCATGTCAATGTAATAAGGGCGTGCCAGTGTAATAAACCGTGTCAGTGTATTAATGTTTGTCAGTTGGTTATATTTGGAGAATCTTACGGTCGGTGGACTTTAATTAGTGAACTGTGTTAATTAATAGTAGTTAATTAGTTAAGTAGTAGTTGTAATTTTATGGTATTTGTACAAACCTATGTAAATAGTTAAGTCATTTAGAATTAGTAATATCTTATATTATTGTAATAATTAAATAGGCCAAGGTTATAATAAATATTTAGAATATTGTTATTGTAAATTTATATTAGTCTAATAATTTAATTGTTTGTAACTTAATTGTATTATTTTTATCATTTTATTAATAAACTTTAGTATCTTTAGTTTAGTTTAGTTTAATTCATTTTTCATACCCAGTAGCTCGTAACAATACATATATTGTGATATTTAAACATGTATTATAAATGTATTTTACTAATTATACAAAAAATAAACTGTACCACTTCAACCCATGGAGGGTCTTGGGTTCAGTACGTGGTAGTGACTGTACTATTTTCTGAAAAAAGGTTGTGCCGTGAGGTGATTTGTTATAGATTGCGCTCAACCTCCATATTGTCCCTCCGTAGAACTTTCTTTTCAAAATCAAATTGATATATTCAAATTTTTTAATCTTAACTTTTTGCGATTGCAATAGGACATACAGTGAAATAATATATTATATAATTTATAAAATATTATTTAAATTCTAATGAAAAAAGTAACATTTGTAATAGCATGAAGCCTAATAAGTATTTGCATCAGATGATTCGAGTCACACAAGATGGTATCTAAATAGAGGCTAGAACTAATGGTTCCAGATAAACAAAAACACCTAGACTCTGAACCTATTATGTCACCAATTAACCCTGGAGATTTAATGGTCTTCTTGTAAGCGGTCATTAGTAGAGCCACCATTAAATTGACTAGACGATGTAAAAAGTTTTTTATCATAACTTATTTACAGCACCTCGTCAAGGAATAAACCCAAATTATCCTCATATCAAAAATAAAACACAACTATATTAAAACAAAAAGATACACCTAATAACTAATAAAAATAATTATACTGGAATTAATAACAATAATAACTGAAATATGGTAAAATATTTGTTTAGTGATCGAGTCGCTATAACCAAAAACAAAAAAGAGAAAAACAATTTAACTGTTGCAATTGATCAGCTCTATCATCAACAGAATCTAGCATCCGGTTACTTTCCGAATCTAGTCAGACTTTAGAAAAATAGAGATTTCTACTTTGACAGTTCATCTTGCCTCCGGTCGCATAACGACACTATTCGCCGGTAGTACCTGTCTTCCAGCTCCGACTTAAGAAGAAGCCGCTCTTTAACCCTCCTAATACCGGGTGAAAAATGTTACACGTAATTCCAGGTGGGAGACCCCATCGTTTTCTGCCATCAGCTAAGATGATCTCATCTAAGAGCCATTGCTTGTAATTCTGATAGAATGGTACTTAAGAAAAGCAATAGCAATCATTTTTGAACTATCAAAATGTATAATTTTATTTATTTTGAAAATAACTCATTGGTACTCTTCCAATCTAACGCCCACCGACCCCAGCGCCCCAAGTGTCAGTTTCCTTAACTACCTGCTACTGTGCCGTAACCTTTCTTAGTCCTTTGTTATTGTTTGTTTGTTTATTTGTTTTCATGTTAATTATACAATATGAGTTGGAATTTAATGAAGATATTTCGCGAGGTGATTGATCATAAGTCATCTCTGCTATTTCTATAGGAGCGGAACGTCATTCCCCGTAAAATGTCTTGTAGAAATGGACATAATATGAAACTGCATCTGGGGAATGTGATTAGATGGAGATGCAATGTTAAAGGATGCATCATCGGTATTCGAGTTAATACATGGCTAAGTAGTAGGACACCCATTTGATGTTATATTGGAAGATATTGTTCTTTTTAATGAACATTGTTTATAATTTTTGTAAAATATTGTTCTTTTTAATTAATATTGTTTATAATTGTTGCTAGATATTGTTTTGTTTAATCAATATTGTTTATAATAAATGTTTTATTATATTTTATTATTTATTTTCTATTTTAAATATTTCAATTTGAAACATAAATAATTATATTTAACTACAATGTGATATTTTTTGGTTAATTGTTTTTATTGTTCTGTACATACGACACCGTTTTGATGTGATATTGTTATTTTTAATGAATTTTGTTTATAATAAATGTTTTATTTTATCTTCTTATTTATTAAGTAGTTTATATATTTTAAATTTAACGAGAAATTGTGATATACAACTATAATATGATATTTTTTTTGTTATTGTTTTTATTTTTATCTCTTTAAAAGAAAAATAGATAAAAATAAAAACAATAACAAAAAAATATCATATTTTAGTTGTATATCATCTCCTATTTCATTTCCTAAGAATCTTCTTGTATGATAATGTAAGAATACTATTTCAAATAAATTTCAGGCAGCATAACCTGACAGGGTCCAAATAGTTGAGGTAAGTGCCAGAGGAGCGTGCTGGGGTCTGTGGGCGTCAGATTGGAAAAGTACCAACTCATTTTAGTGAATAGCAAATTTATAAAATTTCATAATTAATTAATTGATTTGATAAATTATTTAAAAATTATAAAAAATAAATAAATAAAAAAAAATTGGTTTTATTTTATATTATTTTGTCGATGTGCTGTTTAAACATATTTTGGTATATTATATTAAAGTTAAATGTTTCATAGAACTGAAAAAGGATCTAATAGTTCAAAGATCAAGATTTGGTCTTTTAATGTAATATTATTTTATTGACCATGGAGGACAAATGATCCCCCAAGGATTTTTAAAAAAATATGACTTTCCAAGTATCTATGCTTATAGTGAGTTATTTTTGGACATTTTATGTTAAATTGTGAATAGTCATGTAATTATTGTTAATTTATTTTTTTACAAATTTTTTTTAGACTTATTGACTATGTAAAAAAAATTTTTTTTTTTAAAGATGCGGAAAAAAAAGATTGAAAATGACACCATAGTGTCGAAACGGCTCGAATAGAGTGAAAGACGAGAATAATCAATGACAGGAAAATGGCTTTTATTTCTCTTATCCTAAAATAAATGAATAGCAAACATGTTCCAAGAGAACTTAAATTACCAAAATTACCTACTTATAATGAAGGCATGGATATGCTGTGGTTCTGTGCTCCTTACAAATATATATATTACAAACAAGGTTTACTTTAGTGTCATATTTTTCTTGAGCATTAGTAATACCTTGCCCTTTTTTCACGTAAACTTTTCTGAATCATGGGTGCAGCGAATTTTTTTTCTGCGTTTAAGTAAAAGAAATCGTTGTTGATAAGCCTTTTTCCATTGCATATGTAGATCAATTCAAAGACTAATTCATTTACTGCAACGAGATATCTGATAGATATATCAGATTCACAAAAAGCGCGAAAGGCAACCTTTTTGTTTGCCGCTGACAAGTATACTCAGTTATCATTCTGTCAAGATTGCCCACTCCTCATTTCGTGTCATTGTAATGGGCAATGATGTCAGGCAGAAAATATTTACTTAACTATAACAATACTTAGAGCGGTAATTGGGGTCCACACAGGCAAACTGACACGTAACTTCAAATATTCTTCTAGGAAATTATATAAAGAGCCTGAAAAGGCACAGTCTGTGACTTCGGTGATCTGAAATAAGGCTAGCAGTAACTACCAGGTGTTTTTGGAAAATAAATTAATCCACAGTGATTCTATTTATTCATTATATAGTGATTTATTTATTTTGAGCATGAAATTCTGTAGAGCTCTACTCGTCGTGTTACATATAGTCTAAGAATAAATGCCTTAGACGCTTGTGAGCATAATTTTATTTTTTACTTAATGAGAGTAAAAAATATGAGAGGGGTCGGTAGCGATATACCTTAGGAGGGTTAAAAAGGTTAATACCTAGTGTCAACATTTTCCCCTAGCGGACCCATTTGGTTCATTTGTTTTTATTACTCAAACATAGTATTGATTTAAATCTTACTAATATTATGAATGTGAAAGTTTGTATGTTTGTCTCTCTATCACGCAAAAACTACTGAACGGATTTGGATGAAACTTTACAGTAGTATAGATTATACATCAGAATAACACATGGGCTATAGCAAGCGCGGATTTAGAGGGGGGCGCACGGGGGCAGGTGCCCCCCCCCCCCCCGAACAGTTTTATAGGAACTGCGGAGAATCCATTATAGTACATAATTAAAGGAAAATAACATGATCATGGTTATTAAAATATCAGATAGAACAAGAGTGAAACTATTTGTTTTAATATACTGGTAATCTTACTAATATTATAAATGTGAAAGTTTGTATGTTTGTCTCTCTTTCACGCAAAAACTACTGAGCGGATTTGGATGAAACTTTACAGTAATATAGGTTATACATCAGAATAACACATGGGCTATACCAAGCGCGGATTTAGGGGAGCGCACGGGGGCACGTGCCCCTCCCCACCCCCTTCAGTTTTAGAGGTACTGTGGAGAATCCATTAGAGTACATAAATAAAGGCAAATCAGGAATTTAGCATCTTGAAATTTGCAGATAGGTCCTTTGTATGATTTAAGAAAGAAGTTTGGATAATTCCACCCTTATTATAATGAGGGTTCAAAGGTTGTATGGAATACGTCAGTTTTGAAGTTAGACATCTGAAATTTTGTACGAGTAACCTATAGTGAAAAAAATTAAATTATTTAAACAATTAAATTATTTATTATTTTAAATTATTGTTAAAAAGCACTGTCAAGAAACTTCATGCGGTAGTCCAAATTCTATGTGAGCGAAGCCGCGGGCAAAAGCTAGTTTATAATAAATGAAATACATCTGTTTAAAAATTAAAACAAGCTACTTAAAATTTTAATATTTTGATTTTAGGTCTGTTACTTCAGTACAAAGAGTGCAATGTAGTAAGACATTTTGCTTATAAATTGCATTATTTTTTAATCTATAAAAAAACTAAAATAAAGGAAAATCATTATTTTGTATATTAAAAAATACTCAATATTTAAAAAAATACTACTTTTGCATACGCATTTTAATAAGCTCTAGGGAAGAGGGTACAAAATAAATACTACATTGAACTTCGATATCTAAAAGAATATATTCTCTACTAAAACGTCAAATACCTACAGTTGTACAATAAAATGAACAATAATATGAAGTTATATTATATATAGGTTTATATATATATATATATATATATATATATATATATATATATATATATATATAAATATAGTAACTGGGTGTACTCATTAGTAGATTTAAAAAATAATTTTACCATATTATTTAATAAAGTACATTTATAATCTATTAATATCATTAGGATTATTAATAATAATAAACTCAACAAGAATGATTTTTTTTTAAACTAAAATATTAAAACGAATATAAAGGATACAATTTATCTGGGAGTGCAGTCATTAATAACACTAAACTTATTTATTATAAGTGCCGACCTTTCGGCCTACAGTGTAGACCATCTTCAGGGCTGAAAAGGAAAAACAGAAAAATAAATATTAGAACATTGCAGTACTAAGAATTATAAAATAACACATAGAGTAAGGAAAGTGGAGAAATATAGCATAGGATAGATTATAAAAGATATACAGGAATAACAAAATGACAGAATGTGTGAACAGAAAGGTGATAAAGTTTAGATACAAGATTATTGAGAAAGTAAAAAGTAAGGTACAAAATGAAGAATACAGAAAAAGTTCCCATGTAAAACTGGTGATACATACAAGTATGGGAAAATTAGGAAAATTAGAGATATTGATATAAAATGTATGGAAATAAACGTATAATAATGTTATAAAAAATATGAATAAATATTAATAAATAATAATAAATATGATTTAAATTTATAAAATATAGAACAAAATTAATAGAAAGTAGTGTATGTAAAATCACGCTGAACAGCAGGTTTCAAATGTATGATAATTTATGGGTGGGAAGTTCCTAATGGGAAAAATATGAATTATATTAATACAAAAATATGATGTTAATGTAGAAGAAATGTATGAGGAGTAAAGATAAAAAAAATCTAAATGAATGATGATAAATAACAAGCACTATTCTTACTTGAATGCAATTATTTAAGGTAACTGCTCAACAAATTTATTTATAAATATTTGTATAAAATATATCTGATTTATTTGTTTATTTATTCATATAAATTAACCATATGCTGCTATAATTAATCGAACAATGCTACAGCGTCACTAAAAATTGATCAAGATCAAGATTATGTAAGACACAAAATAATTAAAACAAATGTGATTTCTCATTTAAATTTTCCATTATTCTAGAATTATGAGTACAAGAGCGGAATGGCTCAGTGGTAGAGCACTGAATTGTCGTGCCTAATGTTCTGGGTTCAAATCCCGCTCCTAGCAGACTTTTATTTAATCTGTTAGCGACCGATGATGGATCCTTTAGGATCTAGGATCCGTTGGGACTCTCCCAGCCTCTATAAAGTAGGTACCCAATATAAGGAGGAATATGTGGCGATTGATCCAGGACAAATCACCCCCACTGTCCAAGAAACACTACAGTCTCCATCATGTACTGAACCCCAGACCCTTCATAGGGGTAAATATAGTGCTACATTTTTTTGTTTGAGCTGTGAACAAATGCTCTTCTTTCGATAACGGTTTTAATTCCAATTTAATGATACTAGCTACACTGAGATATGAACATATAGACATCAAATTTACGTCATTGCCAAACAATAAGTATTGTTATTGTTACTAAGCGAGGTTGTTGTAGTACTATAAACAATTAGAGTAAAGTAAAGACTATTTATTATAACTGTGTGACGAGTAAATGTTTGTGCGACGAAGCAGTCCAGGTATGTCATACTCCTGTTTTTTTTCTTTCTTATTCTAAAACACCCTTGAGGGATATTAATCTTTTCCTTATTGATTAGAAAAATCACTGTAAGTTAATTTATCCCTTCCCGGATTCATTTACTTGGTGTTAATGATGTTGGTGAGTGGTCGACTTCAGAAATTGAATTAAGACCTCCTCAGTCAGAGATGCCAATAACTTTTTCCATTAGTTTTCTGCCCTCCTCTCGGTTTTTCTTAAAACTTTTGTTCGTTCCGGTACTTAGTTATAAAAAAAATAATATCTTGAAAGATGATATAATATATTATATAATAATTTAATTAGTTTGAAGTCTCAAATTTTCTTTGAGTCTCCAAAGATTTCTTGATCTTGAACACCGACTTCTGACGCATTACGGTTCAAAAGCCAATAACTCCATATTTCTGAAATTTACTTTTTGACATTATTCACTAGTTTAGTCAAGCAATGCTTAATACTCCTGAAACATTATATTTATAATCAGACTAAAATCATGAGATATAGGGCGAAAATGACTGGTCTTTGACAAAATTTCTTGAATAAACTAGCAAAAAGTAAATGTAGGAGTTATCCGTCTCTGATCCTGAATGCCTCATATACCCTATTGAATTTACTCTCGTTCTTGTGACCTCGAAGACCAGAAGAATGTCTGCAAAATTTGTCGAAACGTCGGTTTCTCTAAAATAGTTTCAATATTTAAGGATTTCTTTTGGCCTCCATCCGGACCATTTCGTTTTCCAATTTATAAGGCCAACCAATAATGGAGGCTTTGTGTGTGTGTGTGCGTGTGTGTGTAGTGAGTGACTTTCAACCCGATCTTCCATATATATTCATTATCATTTATAATATTGATAAATCTATTGTGGTATTAGGTTGGACAGGTTAGAATATAGATAAACACACTATTAGCATAGAAAATAATCTAATTCAATAGAAAGTTAGGATTTTAAAATTAATAATTACTCATGGCATCCTCAAAAAATACCATTTATAAGACGAAAAACATTTATTAAGAACTTACTTTGCCCAAGATCGCGGGTTTTTAGCTCCAAAGGTGGGCCAGGAATTTTCTTAAGTGAGTAAAAATTCCTTGGCTAAGCTATTCGGGTGTTCCGAGGATTTATGATCTGAGGACTCGTTAAAAATCCTTATCCTAATTACTCCAGGATAGGCAGAATTTAGGGCTCCCATTGTAGCATCGTAAGATTTTAGCATAAAGTGACGTTAAATAAGCAAATAAACAAACCAGCTATTTAAAAAAATAATTAATTAAGAATTTTCAAATGATAACTTAAGATTAATAGATAATTAAAAAGAACATTTTTTTAATAGAAAAGGCAGTAATTAATCATAAAATGACAAAGAAAGAGGAATAAATCAAATCTTGGAGTGGTTTAGTTTCTATGAATGGTGGTAGTTACTATTTTCAATTTGAATCTTTTACTCTTCAAAGTTCTTTCTCTACCTGTTCAGAAGCGGGACTGTTACAATGTACATCACTGTTATGAAGTAAGAAGTAACAAACTTGTATAACTTAAACAATATTGAGTCTAATAAACTCAACCTTAAGGTTGAGACAGCAGGTGAACAGCAGGTGCGATGGGGAAATAAGTCAGCACAGCCTGTGGGGTCGACTACCAAATCGAAAGAATAGAACTATGTAGACTCTTGCAGAAATATCAAGTATAATTTGATCTAATTATTTAAACCGATTAAAATAAAATTATATCGAAAATAGAATAATTCAATTAATGGTGATCAGTACTGATAAAAATTAAAAAATAATGTAAAATCCAAATACCAGACTTGAATAAATAAAAATGAATCATTTGAAGAGTTGATATTATCACGTTACTCCCTAGCTTTATAAAAGTTACTTCTTTTTTTTTTTTTTTTAATTTATTGATATTTACAATTGTAATTATATTACATCAAGTAAATCTGCTGTATGAACAAAGGATATGAAAACAAAAAACACTTGTGGAGAATCTAACCATCGTTAGCACTCCCATCAAGTTCTATAGTAGAAGGTCTCGGGCCAATAGTATGGGAAGCAAGTTGAGAGACTAGCGGATTCAAGTGTGTATGGAGCTTTTCATGGAAGGATAGGTATCTTGTTTGGGCCAAATCAGCAACATATGATATATTAAGATTATGATAGATGAGTTTGTTAGTAACATAATAAGGAGCATTGAGGATTTTACGAAGGATTTTGGATTGTAAGGATTGGATACGAAATGAATTGGATGGTTTAGTAGAGCCCCAAAGCTCAACTCCGTATTTCGAAATAGGTCCGATAACTGTCTCGTAAATGAGTCTTTTGTAATTAATTGGGAGCTTAGAACGTTTGTCCAGTAAATGTTGAAGTAGGCGAAAACGTCGAGCAGTTTCTTGCCTTTTCAGCCTTGTATGAACAAAAGTTACTTATAAAATAATAAATTGATTTATTCTTGTAAAAAATATTTATTACAGAATGGTTAAATCAATAGGAACTGTAAAGTGTAAAGCATCATCATTGCATAAGTTGACTCTCAGCTCGTAGCTCGTTTTGATTAGTCCCATTGTTAATGAAATAGCTCTCTAGACCAGATTATGATCGTCTCGTGTTCACATAAAATGTATCCATCTCAGCTCGGAAATTTTTATTTATGCCACAAATGTAATAATAATAATGATAATAAAAGACGTTGTGAACGCGAAGGTTTCAGAACAATCGCTTTGTTTATTCACTCAGCGTCACTATACGCATTTATGTCAAATCAGACGACGCTACACTCTGGATATTTTGTGTCCTCCAGTTATAAAACGATGTACGACTTGTAAGAGAAATACATATTTATTGAGTGATGAATAGACATAATGTGATATACATGATGAATAAAAGAGATATTCTTATGGACTAACTTGTAGACCTATTGAGTATTGATTAACATCCCTTCCGAAGGACAGCATAACCAAGGATTTTCTATTCCATTTTACAAAATCATAGGTTTACCTGCCTAGCTACGATTCCATGATATTAAACAGAGAAGGCTGCTATGATTAGCACTACACCACCCCCAAAGTTTACCAACAATTCCAAATTCATTAGATCAAAGTGATGTCATGCCATCTGCGCTTCATTGCTTTTGTAGGAACTCATTTCATTATTGGAATCATAAAGCATATAATCTCTCAAGAGTCTCCGCTCTAGTGTGTTGGAGGAGTCACAGGATAAGGATCATACGATGGGTCACTGACCCAGGAACCACTGTCTTTTGTCAATATTGTGTTATGACACTGCTCACTGCCACAAGAGGACAATGCTACTTCCTGGTTCTGAGCAGGTGCATTCACCCTCATCCCTCCCACATCTCCGTGTATATGTAGCTTTAAAATTAAGAGATTTTGTCTTCTGTTAGAGTTAGTTGCCTGTAGATCACTAAGATTTGTAATGTAATCTATACTTCTGCTTAATAAAGTTCTAGTTATGACTGGCTCTCTTATCGACTTCAATAACTGTTACCAAGCCCACCGAATTTAAGAGGCCTATTTCTTACTTTGCACATAAACATACTAAACCATTTACTGTATACTAACAGGGTAAAACATAATAAAAGTGTATTTTCTGTTCATACTGTTACGGGCTACTGGGTATTAATTGAATTAAACTACTCCTAAATTCAAGATACTAAAGTTTATTAACAAAATGATAAAAAGGATACAATTAAGTTACAAACAATTAAATTATTAGACTGATATAAGTTTACAATAACAATATTCTAAATATTAATTATCTAAGCCTAAATCCTATTTTATTATTGCAATATATAAGATATTGCTAATTCTAAATAGCTTAACTATTTACATAATCTTGTACAAATACCATAAAATTACAACTACTACTTAACTAATTAACTACTACTAATTAACACTTACAGTTCACTAGTCCACCGACCGTAAGATTCTCCAAATATAACAAACTGACACACATTAATACGCTGACACGGTTTATTACACTGACACGCGCTTATTACACTGACACGCACTTATTACAACCTCATCACAGCTCCTGGTCTACTCTCAGACTGACTCGCTCGAGGCGAGAGGGGTATTTGAATAGGTAAGGCCGAACATTCTAGAACACGGAAGTAGGGGAAGCCTGTTCTGGGAATGTCGAGAACCTACTTGATCTTTTCCGACAAAAGGAGGCGTTCGAGAAGCTTCTAATCCCATCTTAACTTCTCCCGCCGACGGCTCAAGACGTTAATCCCTTGTTTCCGGCTTCCTCTCTGTGACCGTAACAGTACATTAGTTCTTCATTATCAATCACTATACCAATAATCTGAAAGATATATGAGGAGTAAATTATTATTCATTTCCCATGGGAAGCGGGAAGCTCAGTCAGTAGGCTGTCACTGAACACTGGTTCCCTAGTTTGAAATCTAATACAGAGGCTAATACATAATTTATTCTGGTATCCGCTTTGACTGGATCCTGTGGGATTTGGGGACCCGCTTGATACTCACTCAGGTTCTAATTGTAATTCTATTAGTAAGTGGGTATCCTCAAACGCAATTGTTCGGTTTTATGTAGATAAAATAAATAATTGCATTTAGGCATGGTTTTGGGATTGGGGTTGCTCAGTGGTTGAACACTGAGTTACTAAGATGGGTTAAAATAAAACATGGCATATTAATTAATTAATCTGTTAACAGCTGCATGTGGAGTCATTAGGATATGCAGACCTTCACTCTGGTTCTTTAAAGTAGGTACCGTTAATTAGGAGAAAACCTAATGGTTGAGCGTGACCTCGGAAAAATCTTTTTGTCCTAAAAACCACAAATATGATAATAATATTATGCAGGCTTGTTAGCTTATATCCCAATGTGTGAACTCGATGTACTATCAAACAGTTTATATGAACTGATTGTTTTTTTACCCTTCAGCGTGAATACAATTAGTTGCTGTGGCTTGCAAAATAAGAATCAGTTAACTTTGATATATGTATGTAACTCAGAGATGAATTGCTGATTAAAATAATTCTTATTCAAGGAGATATTGAATTATGTATTTGTAAAAGATGTTTCAACAACCTTCAATTTGTAATGGATTTAAACAAATTTAAATAAGAATTTAGTACAAAAGTTTAGATTGAAGAAAGAGACCTTGACTAAGCCTGGTGATTGGGGATTAAAGGCTCCGAGCTCAAGCTTATACTAATCCAATTTACTTCTTCCACGAAAAGATCCCGAAGTATCAAGAACATTTAGCCTCTGAAGGCTAAAACAGAAAAGACTTGATTTTTTAAATTAGAAGTATCAAAGTTATAATCTATAATCGCAAGAGCTTGTAATCGTAAAACATGTTTTATAATTTATATTGCCGATTAAATAGATCTGTTTTGATTACTCGTTATGTTGATATAAAGAAAATATATAACATAATATATCTACATATATACTCGCACACCAGCCCAATAAAAACGCAAGCTGATCCAATATGACCGCGATGGTCCGAATTATAGCTCCATACACTAGGTCGCGTGTTGCTTTAACATCTCAATAAGCGGTCAGTAGTTTTATGTCTCCTTTTCTTGTTATACTGTTTCCATATCCTCCCAATGGTGTACCCTCACCGTTTGGTATTTTGGAAAAAGAGAGGATGAGATCAGGCAAACAAGGAGGAATTCATGTTGAACAATTCTCTGGGCATTAAAAAGAAAAAACAAAACTTATATTGTTATGAACATAGACCTTGATTTTCTATTTAATATTCCTTACATTCTTGTTCCGGGTTAGGTTTTCTTTCCACTCCTTGCGTTTCCCAAGCTTTACCTAAAACTTCGAATTGAGTCAGTGCTCAGAGATCTATTTCCATTTCGGCGGACAGATAAAATAGAAATCAACGCTTCACATAAAATAGAGTGTTGATTGTCAAATTCGATCTAGGTGGATGTTACTTTTGGAGGAAAACAACTTTTTAGGGAAAGTGGTTTTCCCTCACTAATGGTGAAAAGTGGGACTTTCCGCACTAGTTTTAGTTGAGTAAAGGATAGGATTACTCAAAGGTTGCAGGAAAAATTAAAATACATCATTAAAACATTTATAAACATTTATTTCAAAAATAGATAGATAAGTAAAAATCGTTTGGTTTCAATAATAAAGAACATAATATAATGCAAAGAAAATATTTTAAAAGTAAAAAAAAAATAGCCAGGTGTGGATCAAAATATAAAGAGAATTGATAATAATTGTTGACCTATGATAATTTATGTTGAAGAAATTGGTCCGGGTAGAGGTCACTGAATGAAATTCTCAAGTAATTTCATTCAGTGACCTCTACGCGGACCAATTTCTTCAATATAAAGAGAATTATTTTTTTTCAATTTATCTCTCCCAAAACCCAACATAGTCTGCAGGATACATAGCATTTTAGTTGTTCATGTGTGAAACCATTGTATTCAAAAGTACATCGCTCATACCTAATGCCTTTGGTGTTGGCAAATTGCATTAATTTATTTTTGATAATAAAACTAATATATTTTGTTCAATGCATAAAATAATGACATTATATACATTATGTTGCAGGTGAAAATGGGCGGATATGGCTTGCAGTGAGGTAACGCCTAGTAATGTAGAAAAGTGCATAACGATGGAACTGAACGGGACGTTCAACTTCAGCCTCAACGACGCCATCGAGATACTGCTGGAGCACACACGGGAGGACAAGAACGTGGACCCGGTGACGGAGACCATCCTCATCGTGGTCTACGGCTGCCTCATGGCCGCCGGCATCCTCGCCAACTTCATCGTCATCTTCGTAGTTGCCCGGAGACCCAGCATGCAGACCGCCCGCAACCTCTACATCGCCAACCTCACAGTGTCCGACCTCTTCCTCTGCCTAGTCTGCATGCCATTCACCCTCATCGCTATCCTCCGCCGGCGCTGGATCCTGGGGTTGGTCCTCTGCAAGTTGGTTCCCGCTGTGCAAGGTACCAACATTATGGTTTCCATCGGCACCATAACCGTCATAGCCCTTGACCGCTATTGGACCATCGTCCGAGGTCAGGACCACGCTCGCTCCAGGAACAGGGTCATTACCTCCATCATCCTTGTCTGGGTCTTCTCTATCATCGCTGTGCTCCCCGTCATCATTTACCAGGTATGAGAAGTTTGCACTTTATTATTCCGTATTGTTTAAGATAAGTTACAAATATTTAATGCATCTATAAATATGACTAACCAGTCAATGACCCTTTCTTTATTAAAATTGAGAACCATTATTTTTTATTATTCACGAAAACATTTTATTACTGCGGGATAGTAACTGCTTTTGCTAAACAACCCAAAAGTTTTACATGAGATCAAATCCTGGTAAACTCTAGGTAGTTCTCAATCCGCATTTAAACTGAATGGTGTTCTATAAAGTTGCTGGATTGGGGATTCATATTGTCTGACAATTTAAAAAACGACCTTTCGCGAATTCGGATGTGGGACTGTTGGGGAAAGCAAAAAATAATTTGGTTTTGAATAAAACATAACTTAAACTTTTCAGTAGTGAAATCATATTGAGATAAGCCCCGAAGCGTGATTCAGGAGTAATATTGTGATTATAGACGGTATATAAGTAGAAACGGAATATGAACACTTCAAAAAATATATGACATATATATAATAATATTCATTTATAGTATAATGAATGCAATAATAATAAATATTGCTATGTATTATGAGGGGCGGCATCATGAAAGTAAATTTGTTTTGTACAAAGAACAACGTTGATTTACGAGAAGTATAATTGTCCCCTTACGGTCAAGATGGCTGAAAAGATAGGAAAAAGGGGGGGTGGTCGAAGACTACACTGGAAAAAGTACTCTCTATAAACAGGAGCGAGGACTCTTGGAGAAGATCCCGAGGAGCTAGGAGGAAGTGGAAGACGGAGCTGGCGAACGATTCTGGGCGCGGAGTAGCGAGAAGATGGCACACCCTACTAAGAAGAACTCTAGACGTGCCCCTGTATTATAGATAAGTGTAATTTGGTTCCTGTAATGTATTTTATGGCAAGCCGAGATATCTATATCTGAATCATTAAGTGTACCTCTATTGAAGATCATTAAAATATATCTATTGAATCATTACTCTTATCTTTTTTATCTTAGATTAATTGATTGATATTTACTACTATAATAATATTACAACAAGTAAATCTGCTAATATGAACAATATGATATTAAAAAAAAACACTTGTGGAGAAACTTCCCATCGGTAGCACTCCAATAAAGTTCTATAGTAGAAGGTCTCGAGGTCATCTTCTTAATCCCGTTTTAAATTGAATTAATAAACTTTACTTATTAAAATTCTTTTGGTGCTTACATATCCCCAGATGCACTATTTATTTATAAATAATATATTGAAGGTATAATAGATGAGTAAATTGGTAAACACAAGAACACACCTCTGGAAAAGAATTCAATTTAGACTAAGACATAGAAATAATAATTTGAGTACTCATCCTAAATGAGACTCTGGCATCCCAAATATCAATCTATATATTCAAAATATATTTAAGAGTAGAAATATAGCATTATAAAATAATAATTAATGAAACTTAAACAATCAGGTGAATTAATTTATATGGTATTAGCCAAGGTCACATCCTAACTTTAAAAAAAAATAAAAAATTATATGAAAGAAAAGATGAAACTAATCAAGAAGAACATGGAAAAAACATTATAACGTTTAATCTTCACCAAGGACGTTGTGCTTTTAGATTAATTTATTGGTATTTACAACTGTAATAATATTACATCAAGTAAATTTGCTGTTATGAACAAATTACATGAAAACAAAAAACACTTATGGATAAACTAACCATTGACAGCACTCCCATAAAGTTCTATAGTTGAAGGTCTCGAAGCCATCTTCTTTTCAGACGCCTCGGAGTGTTATCAGGAATAGTATGGGAAGCAAGTTGAGAGACTAGCGGATTCAAGTGTGTATGGAGCTTTTCATGGAAGGATGTGTATCTAGATTATGCCAAATCAGCAACATATGGGATATTAAGATCATGATGGATGAGTTTGAATGTGACATGATAAGGACCATTGAGGATTTTACGAAGGATCTTGGATTGTAAGGATTGGATACGAAATTAATTGGATGGTTTAGTAGAGCCCCAAACTCAACTCCGTATTTCCAAATAGGTCTGATAACTGTCATGTAAATGAGTCTTTTGTAATTAATTGGAAGCTTAGAACGTTTGTCCAGTAAATGTTGAAATAGGCGAAAACGTCGAGCAGTTTCTTGTCTTTTCAGTCTTGTATGAGGATTCCAAGTCAGACGTTTGTCCAGATGGAGTCCTAGGTTAGGATGTTAAAAGAATAGACTGAATCCAAAAAATGTTGTTAATCATGGTTTTATATAATTAAATCATGTATCCTTAAAAATATATAGACGTAAAAAATAGGTGTTTTAAACTGGATTGAAAAAGCTACAGTTATTTTATTGGAACAAGGTATAATAAAAAAAAAAAAGCGAATTTATTTTATGTTTTTTTACTCAGTTCCAAATTTAGTATAACCATAAAACTGAAGGTATCTACTAACCTCTTCGGAATCCAGTTTTACGTCTTTTTTTACGACTCAATAGGATACTGTTAATTGGATATAGTACGTGTACCAATTTTTATTTCTGGTTAAGATTTGTGATTTATGGATCCGTATAAATTTTATTGCTGTTATACGATATCCTACACTGTTATAAAGTGAATTATATGTAGTCTTAGAAAAATTCGAAGGAGATTAAAATTTACAGATGATATAAATTCTAATATTTGGTTACAAGAGATGTCCAGATTGTTCATAATTTCCAACGACAGAAAAAAAACCCATTACAAATTACACAAATGTTCATTTAGTTGTAATGCGGTAGGAATTTAACGTTACTGTAGAAATACCCGGATTTTATCCAGTTCAGTTTAGTATATTGTATTCCCACTAGTCAGTACCCACTTGTAGTATTGTTTTGAGCATTTTGCATTAAATAAAATGTTGACTTTTTGCTTTTTGAGTTTAATCATAATTAATTAATACAAAAGACGCGGAAGAAGGGGCTCCTAATAATAATTCGCTAACTTTCTATCTGACCGAATTTGTAGGTTGTGTATTCAATAAAAAACCAGATAGTTTTGATTGGATGACAATTTCCCAAAATACATAGAATTCTATAAATAATAAGAAAGAAGAGAACTTTATCAAGTAATACAAATAAAAACATCCAAAAATGAGTAAAATATAAATATATAATGCAAAAATAGAAGAAGAACATTTACAAACATATTAATGTGCACAACTAAACCTAGGAAAATACAAGAAAAATTATTTAAAAATTATAGCAAGAATTATGAAAAAGAAAAGGTACTTGTCTGTTAGGGCGTCCGTTGACGCCAGCGCCCCAAGTGTCACTTTCCTAACTATGTCCTACTGTTATCGTAACCTTTCTAAGCCAACGGCCATACCACGTTGAACACACCGGTTCCCGTCAGATCACCGAAGTTAAGCAACGTCGGGCGTGGTTTTTGGATGGGTGACCGCCTGGGAAAAACAGGCGGTAACCATCTGGGAAAAACCGCGTGCTGTTGGCAACTAACTTAACAGTGCACTAAGTAAATACATAACTGGCAAAATAGAACTTTGATAATAAAGTCTTAAAGCCAAATTAAAAAAAAAACCTTTCTAAGTGTTTTGTTATTGTTTGCGTCAAGTTGAAGGTGAATGTGTTTTCATATTATTCTGACAATATGACTTGTAATTTAAAGAAGATTTTTCGCACGGTCACTAATGAAAAATCAGGTCTCTTACTTCATCAGAAGGAACTGACTTCCATAAAGTTTCGTGACGAAAAGCTCAACATGTCTCATTCTACATTAATTCATATTAATCATCTAATCATACATTAATATAATTTATTCCAATTATATGAGAGAAGTGTGTGCTTTTAAATTAGAGAGAATTTCAACAACTATTGGAGGTCCAGGGATGTATGCAGAAATTGACGAAAGTCTATATACTAGAAGAAAAAACAACACAGGACGGATTTTGCCTCAGCAGTGGATATTTGGAGGAATATGTAGAGAAACAAAAGAGTGTTTCATAGTTAAAATTCCTGAAGATATAGTTGTTTTAATGAAGATTGCTTGTAATAAATGTTTTATTGTTTCTTGACATGTTTCTCATATTATCATATTTAAATATTTATATTTTAAAGAGAAACGATGATATCTAACTAAAATATGATAGTTTGTTGTTATTTGTTTTAATTTTTATATATTTTTCTTTTAAAGAGAAACGATTTGCCCGAGCAAGAGTGGTGACAAAATCAAAATGTAGAGTAGACAACTGCCGTGTGAACGATCTTGTTTTGTTTTTCAAACATCACACAACTTTATACTGTAACATATGTTTTAATTGAACTGTGAAAATTAAATTACTATCTTCATTCTTTTTATTTTTTTTTTTAGGAAAATTACTATTTTCCTTTTATCTAATTTTACTATTGTTAGAATTATATAAAACAAAAATATCTGGCTGTTGTAATAGTATATTGTTAAATAGATAAGGTGATATTATCTTTGTAAGTTTTTACAGCACAGTTTTATTTAACTACCTTCATTTATATGAAATACATAAACAGAAATAAATAGAAACAGAGACTTTCTTAATGAAACAGAACAACTCTTCATTTATCCTTCTCATTTCCGTTTTTCTTATAAACTCAACAATAGTATCCTGCGTGTCACAATTAAAACATAATAAAATAGTGCTAAATTTGCATATGTTTATAAAACAAATTTAGCGTTTGTAAGAATATTGTGCTATCGAAACATTTGTAGGATCATTCTGGCAATAAGGTAGAACAGTTTTATCAGAAAAATATAACATACAGCGCTGCCAGAGAGAAGACGGCAGTTGAAAGAGAATATAGAAGAGTATGCTAAGATAGGGAGGAGGAAAATGAAGTCATCGGAAAGAAAGAAAATCGTCTCTTCCGTTTTGTTTTCTCTGTTTCATCCTCGTGTCAGATACTATCGAGCTCTATTTCAAGCTCTAAAATATCTGCAAAATACTGTGATTTTTCTTTTCGTTTTTAGAAAGAAATAATAAGGTCTCTGAGATGTTACTGATGAACAATGGAAGTAGGAAAAGATAACAGCTAATTATCAACACGGCCCCATAAAGCAATTTAACTCCTAATATAAATCTATCTATTAATTATATAACAAAATTGTTAGTGGCCATTTAATATTTTATCGGCAGTATCTATCAATAGATTTAGGAATTATTTTATATTTAGCCATTTGTCGTTCTCGATCAGTTAAATTATAAACCTGTACTACTACAAATAATAAAGGGCAGACCCGGAGACTTCAGTGCATGGTAGAGACTACTAGTACTATATCACCCTCAACCACCAGATTTTCCCCCCTTATTTTAGGTACCACCTTTGTAGAGGCTAGGCGAGTCCTAAGGGATCCTAGATCCCATAGGATCCGTCATCGGCCGCTAACAGATTAAATAAAAGTCTGCCAAGAGCGGGATTTGAACCCAGAACTTTCGGCCCGACAATTCAGTGTTTTACCACTGAGCCAGTCCGCTCTTTTACTCATAATTCTAGTTAAATGAAAAATTTTAATGATAAATCGCTTTACTTTTAATGATTTTGTAGCTTACATAATCCACAGACTTGATATATTTTTAGTGACGCTGTAGCATTGTTCGATTAATCATAGCAGCATAATGTGAATTTATACGAATAAATAAACAAATACATCAGATATATTTTATAAAAATATTTATAAATCAATTTATTGAGCAGTTATCTTTAATAATTGCGTCCAAGTACGAATAGGGTTTTATCGTATCCTAAAAGGGCACAATACATAGTCAAATTATAGTTTATAGTATAATTTTTAGGCATTGCCTTTCAATGGATTTAGGAATTACTTAATATAGCAATTTGTCGTTCTCGATCAGTTAAATTATATACCTGTACTACTAAAAACAGAAACTGCCAGGACTTCAGTACATGGTAGAGACAGTACTGTTTTGCAGGAAGGCGATTTGTCCTAGATCACGCTCAACCATCAGATTTTCCCCCTTATTTTGGGTACCACCTTTATTGAGGCTGGGTGAGCCCCAGGAGGTTACTAGATCCCAAAGGATCCATCTCCAGCTGAAAACAGATAAAAGAAAATAAAACTTTTGCAAGCGAGCGGCACTTGAACCCAGGACCTTCACCATGCCAACTTTTTCACTGAGCCACTCGGCCTAAATATTTAAAAAAAATGTTAACTCATTATTGTTTATAGCTCTGTTTTTGAATTAATATGGCTAAAATGAAAATATTAATTAAAAATACAAATATTTCGATGCGAGGGCTAAGTTGTTTTAATACAGAGAATGATGTGGCATACTTTTCTTATAAGCAATAAATTGTTTCATAAACACTCCTAGTCTGTTTTCTTTTAAAAGTGTGTGAAAGCACCTGGAAATCAAAAGGCGAATGTTAATAAAAATATATGGCCTAAGAATATCGCAGGGAAGCTACAAATTGAGATGAACAAAGAAATATACGAAAGGTCAGAGGACGTGGAAACAACTGAGAGGAAAAGATGACTACCTTTGCACGCTTTACCTTTGTAACCTGAAAGCCAGATTGGTTATGCTAAGTAGATTAAAAAGACTTGGAATTACCGATGAGGACTGCCTAGAGAGAGAGAGAGAGAGAGAGATAGAGAGAGAGAGAGAGAGAGAGAGAGAGAGAGAGAGAGAGAGAGAGAGAGAGAGAGAGAGAGAGAGAGAGAGAGAGAGAGAGAGAGAGAGAGAGAGAGAGAGAGAGAGAGAGAGAGAGAGAGAGAGAGAGAGAATAAACATTAAATTTGACTGAAGAAGAATAACGCCAAGATCAAGTTTTGAGAAATTAAGATATTAATTAAGAAATTAAGATAGAAATAATGGAGTTTGGTCCGCCATTAGATATCCACTCGTCAATTAAAATTGTTTTATTTAATAACTCAAACAGAAGCATAATAAAAATTGTGAATTATAAAGTTTAGTTCGAAGGATATGAACGATCACTCTATAGTTACACAAATTATTACATCCATGAATGTATGTAAATTATTAAGTATGTAAATGTGAGCTCTCAAACTCACACACTCGATTATCCGAGCTCATCATGAGTTAAGTAGGGAACACTTGTAGCAATAAGTTAGCCTATGAAGTCAGACTATTTACCTGCTTACCTGGAAGCACTTCGTAGACTTAATTCTCTAGGGAATGCCCAGAACTGCTGTTTCCAAAGTTGCTGCTTCGGATCAGGTAATAGGCCACTTAGGGCAAGAGGGGCTACACTTGACTTTCGAATCTAGCAACTATTTCAAACTAAAGGTGTTAATTGTTAGCCAGTAAGTTAAGGGGCGATTAGGACCAGTGGGAATTTATTTAACTATAATAGTATCTATTCTAATATTTAAAAAAATAATTTATTTTATTGTTATATGATATAATTTTTTAAATATTTTCTTTTCAAATAAAATATTTAAAAAAATTATATCATAAAACAATAAAATAAATTATAACAATATTAATGACTTAAAGTCAACATGATCCAAAAATAAAGTAATGTTCAATTAACATTCTCCACGTGTATACATCACAACTTGCGAGAACACGGAGATGTAGGATCAGTGAAAAGAATTGGTATGAGTGACCGAGAAACGAGCCAGGGTGGCCGAGATGGTTGAGGTGTCACCACGGGTAGGTGAAATACCCGGGTTCGAGTCCCGGTCCTGGTCATATTTTTTTCTTTTCAAATAAAGTAATTAAGATAAATACTTTGTGTAGAAGAGCGAAATCTGAAAAAAGACAAAACATACTTGCTAATACACGAGTAGTATGAAAATTCCATACAAAAGCACATCACACCTCTAAATTAAAAAATATCTGTCGATATTAAGGCTTTTGAGGCATCTTTAGCACAGATTAAGATTATTAGCAAAGGAAACAAATAAATAAAGCATCATCTCAATTTAAAAATTTAGCAAGAAATCAATACAGAAACATCATCACTATCAAGGCCCGAAGAAGATATGTCATAGTGAATTTTTTTCTATGTTTCTATGTTTCTTTGTGTATTTTGGAAATATGGTACGTATAGTTTCGAATTTATATTTATTTTTTATATGTGCCAAATGGCATTTGTATAATTTCTGAAATAAACATTTTTATTTATTATCATTCTTACTATTATTATCGTAATCTCCCAATAGTGGCCGACGTTAAGCAAACAACTCAATCAAGCTTTCTTGAGGTTCTTCTTGTTCTTCCGACCGTCAAACTGCTTTTTCTTTGGTTACTCTAATGTAACTTCCCACTTGTTGACTTTGTGTCTGAAGATGTCTCTTTCTAAAATATCTGTTGCACATATGTTTGCGTTTGTGAGGTCCTTTCGAAGTTCGTTCTGCTGAGGTATTGAATTCTTAAGTGAGCTAACAGAATTTAATATTATTTTTGACAATCGATTTTCTGGTAATCTCATGAGGTGTCCAAAGAATTTCATTCGTCTTTTCCTAATGCCAATTTCGATGTTTTAAACTTTTTCTGTTGTTTTGATATATTGTAGCCTGTAACCATCTTGGGTATATCTTGCTCCTAGGGTTTTCCAGATGATCTTCCGCTTTTGTTTTTTTATTTCTTCTAATCCTTATTTTCCGTTAAGCGACAATGTTTCACTTGCTTAAGGACTGTTGGTTTTATGACTGTGTTGGAAGGCCGATTTTTTTTAAGAAGTTGAAAGTGTATTCAAATTTCACTTAAGTACACGGCTGTATATATCTATAATTTAATATCCTTTCAAATTACTTTTTACCCCCAATGGAGTCACAGATTTGGTAGTAGGTTTCCCATTTCCGATTTCTGCTTTAAATAGTTTGTATATTCTACTTTTCTTCTAAAGAGCTTATATTTCTCTCACGGCTTTATTTCTATGATTCCACAAAACTATAAATCATAAAGATTTATGAAGCTTTTAAATTTTATTTAATTTTTAAGGTTTGCTAATTTAAACAGATTTTTCTTTTCTTTTCTTCCTTTTCTTCTTTTGAAATTGGTCGATTTATGGGTGATATATTGTTTGTATATTTTTTTTTGTACATTTTTTGTATTTCAGGTACCTATCTATTCAATTGTTTCCATTTTTTAATGTTAAAATAAAGTTACTACCTTTATATTAATAATGGAAATACTCTCTGTAATTATTAGCATTTAATAGCAATCTAAGAAGAAACTTTTAATGAACTAGGAGCTCCTAGTTGCCTATTGACCTCATCTTGAGATTACACTGGAAGAAGATCCTTTGGTGTTAAGTCCTTCCGTCAAATCTCAGGCAAGGATAGATTGGCAAAGGGCTGGAAAATGGCCACATCAGTTCTAGTTGAGCTGGCAAGGTGATGAGTATCTTGTGTATCCGTCAGCTAGTGATGAAGGGATGAGGAGGACACTTCATCACTTCAAACCCCCAAAGGCACACCCTAATGTTTTTTCTAATTAATTAGATTACTAAAATATAAAAATAAAATTTTGGTGTGCGGTAATTGCATCTGGATCCTAGTACTTAATTTTATACTGAAACAGAATTAGTACTTAGATAAATAGCAGTCTATTAATTTCATTATAACCATTCAATATAATTTAATTTAAATCCACTATTGTTGATTTAAAATTAAAAAAAAAAGTATATTATCTATCCAGTGTTTTAAAAGGTTAACATGAAACATTCTTTTCAGTATTTTTCATGAAGTGAATATTACTAGTAATTAAGCTAATTAATAATTGAGAGAAGAACTCCAAGACCTAAAGAATGTAGTTGTTAATAATACCATTTTAGATAGTTTTAAAGGAAGCATGTACCTAAAATTCATACAAGTTCAATGGTTGTGACTTCAAATCTTGGTTAATTGTTCGTTAACAAAAAAACTGTCACTTTCACTGTCCCATACCAAGTCACCTTCATTTATCTGTTAATTGTGTTTTATTTTAAACAAGTTAACTGCATAATAAAATACATATCTTAAATGCATGTTCATAAGTGAGAAAATGTCATGTTATAAATTTGTCCCTTTAGTTACTGTCCCACTGCTACTTCAAATTTTTTCAAGCAGTGGTTTAGTGCTGTATTACTTTTGGGTAATTACTAGGTTCAAAAACTCAGTATTTGAAAGGGGCAATACTATTATTACAATTACAATTATATTACTATTACTATTACTAATATTACAATTTCTCAGGAAAACATTTGTTCACAGATTAGCTTAACAAGCTGCATCACACTGATGGATCTCGTGACAATACTAATTTAGTCAAATGGTGCAAGAAGTGCTAACTGGCTGGGTTCAACAAGTTTATGTAGTATTCAACCTTCATTATAATTTTGAAACACATTCTCACAGTTCTGTCTAGTCACGTTAGTTACCGTAACGGGTGGAAAATAGCGTTTCCTTTTTAAATGGCGCAAATAGTCGTGTTTTATTTCTATAAAACGAAGAATACGATTATGGAATTTATACGTATGAAAATTGAGTGCATTTAAATAAATATTTGAAATTTTATTTTCCCCGAAATAAATATCCTCTCATGCAGCACCTTTTTTAGGATTTGTTCTAAGGCGTTGAGCACCTTAAACTTGATTTGTTTTAAAACATGAGTTCTTATCAAGTTCTTATTATAAAGTTAATCAAGTTATTCAAGTTCTTATCCAAAAATCCAAATATAAGACAAATAAGATTGGTAAAATTCAATGTATTCCATGCAATCCTGGACAGTATGCGAGCTTCATGGACCTGCAGTGAAGTGCTAAGTCGGGTCGGTAAAGATCGAGAAATCGAAAATGTCATCAAAAAGCGAAAATTAGTATACCTGGGCCATGTTTTACAAAATAACAAATAACGTTTATATCTAATTAGGAAATTAGGTCAATATTCCATGTAATTTTAGTACCTTACTCCTCTCATATATAAATCATTGTTTTAAGTCATAATAAAATAGTTGCATAGTAAAATAGACACTAAATATAATATAATTATTCAAAACTTATTAAGTAGAAAGGAATCGGAAATGGCATTATTTTACAAGATATTTTTCAGAATCCAGGCCACATTTATCTCTAGCCTCAGTTCACCCCCATTGCCTCACATCGGGTCTACTATTCTTCTTTTGTCATATCCAATTTAATTTTATCGGATCCATTTCGCACAATGGTGTTTTATCACTCCCAGTTTAGGAAGATTGCTCGTCAAATGGTTTTGTCCAATGGACATGGAATCGTTTAAAACTGTTCGTTTCAGGAACACTACCTTAACTTCGCCTGTTATTTTACTTTGATTGAAGCTCAGGTTATTACACTAAATTTAGGTTATTACACATACTATTACACGAAATTATTGCTGCGTCAAGTTTAATGTTAGTGGTGGAAAACATATCCTCTGTTTCAATATAATAGTCCTGCAAAATTTAAGCAATCGTTGGGAAATTGGGTACAATTTCCAAGAAACAAACAAACATAAAAGAAAATGCCTTTCAGTAAAATTAAGTGCTCGTACCTATATTTCAGCTTTATGGTACTAAAGGCCATTGAAGCTCTTATTCAACAAGTATCGAATATGAGAAAAAAAAAAATTAATTCAGACATTATTGCACCAAAGGATAATACGTACAATTTCTACAGTCAAATCCTTTATTTTATACCTTGGTAGAGAATTGAGGAGAATAATTTAATTTTCTGTTTTCATACTATTTTTATTTTATTTTTCATTTACTACTATCACTACCTGCTGGCTCTGCAGGTCTGGATGGCCATTGGCCTTCTGAGTAATCATCCTACATCTGTCTCTCTCCTGCGCCTCATTCCTCCAGTTGTGGACTTCCAACATTCTGTACTTTTTCTTTACCTCATCCCACCATCTATTTCATTGTCATCCTTTTCTTTTTTGCTATTATTTCTCTTTTTTATATATCTAATATTCTTCACTGTCTGTCTTCTCCCACTCTGGTAACATGGCCAGCCTATAAAAGCATACCGCTTTTATGAATTTTAATTTATGAAGTATAAGACAATACATCATGACGATTTTTAAAACTTTCTAATCCTAATTTCGTACAGGACGTAAATACAATTTTTAAGGACGTATTGTTCACTCAAAATCGTATTGTTTAGCAATAACTGATTCTGACATAAATCCCATCCTTACTTGAGTTCCTCTCTTACAACCTTGTAGTTTTCACCATTCGTTGAAACTCATTCCCTGATTTCGTTCTCCGGAATATCAATTTCTATTAGATCCTTATCACACTCCTGGAACCGTCCCAATCTTTTTGAGTGATTTAGTGAGATTTCAGATTTTCTAAGGCTAGGTATGCCTGATCTGCAAGCTCATTACCCATGATGCATATTGTGATACAGATGTACAATATACCCTTGGAAGGCTACAAAGCTTAGAAAAATTATATATAATTAATAAATCCCAACAGGATAACAAATAGTGACTCAAGACGAGTAAATTTAAGTTATTAATTTAATTAATAATATTTACATTATTTTTTTTTCTTCGTTCTAACCAACAAGGGACCACATGCCAATTTCAATTCCTTCTCATTTTTTGTTTGTTTTTTTCCCTTCTAATATTCCCTCATCTTTTCACCATTTTATTATTTAATGAAAAAAAGTGTTTCTATGAAAACTAAGTAGAAATGAGACAAAATTCTGTAATGCGCACGCCAGATTTTTGACGTATTTCTGCTCTTTAAGAAAATATTTTCTGACCTGCTGCGGGTAAAGTTTGTTTCCTAACTAAGTTGTTAAGAACAAAACGATTCCTTTTAAAATGCATGAATATCATCGAGAGTTAAGAAATAATCTTACTTTAAGACAGACTTTGCAGATGTTTGAAAGATTAATGAGTCGAAAATAAGCCATCTTTTGAATTCCTAATTCAAATGGAAATGTATTTGAATTCTAAATTCTGTTGGAAATAAACGAAAATGATCTTCATTTGGCTTCTAAAACTTGTATAGCTTTGGAGGGACCGTAGCTTTTTCTATCAATTAATGTCTCTTATATGTTCGTACAACAACAAAGGAAACACAAAGCATTATAATATTACTAATACAGATTATCTAGTACACCCATTTGGGAAACCATGTATTAAAGTAAAACTTAAAAAATCGCCCTAAAATTTTTAACCCATCTATCAGCATGTCGTTATTACACCTGGAGAAGGGGTAAAGTGAAAGGCAGATGACAGAGCAGCCAAGGCCAATATGGTGGCGCACAGTCAGCTGACCGATAACATTTATATTCTCACTTATTCTTGCAAGTGTTCCGCCGTATTTGATCTGTGTAATAATTTAAATGCATTTATATACTTTATCGTAAATGTTATAATGTTCATTAACTTTAAATAAAATTTAAAAAATATATATAAACAAAAACGATTTCTTTACTATTAACAAGCCTCTTTAAAGACTATCAAATCCTTTTATCAGTGTGTGTTAATTTAATTTATATAATAATATATTTAATTATTTTTATACTCTAAGGCAAAATAGCTTACAACAGTTGTATTGTTATTCTAAAGGGACTTGTTCCAGAATAAATAAAGAGATTATAATTATCTTGTTCTTTTTCTCGGTTTCTACCGGAGAATGAACCTACCCGGACATAAGTCAAGGGTTAGGCTAGAGTTTGTATAATGATAAAATGCATCAATATATGATCATAAACAAACATACCTTGTGAATATCCCTCTTATATAATATCGCTCTTACTTTTTAATATGCGTTTATTATCTAAATGATTATGTATTCCGTACTCTAATACGCATTCGTATTTAATATCTGAAATTAAATTTTATAATTGAATATTTTGTCTACTATTGATTTCCCATTGTCCAATAATTAAGTTAAGATTAAAACGCAATTTTAATACCCTAAATCGAATAATTTTCAAAATTTTTTAGTTAAATGCCTACAAACCGAAAAAAAGTTTTACTTGCATCGTGGTTTCATAAAACCACACAACTTTTTTTTGTAATGACTATCATTAGTTCCTCCATATAATTACTTATGTGATTAATATACATCTGTTTAATTATATAATACTAAATAAATATAATTATGTAGTTAGCTTTCCCAACTCGGATGTTTCATTTGATTTTAACAATTTAGCAATAAAAACATTTTCTTTACAAATATTATAGACTGGTTAGATCCATAAGTTAGTTCGATTTTTAAAGGGGAAAAACAAAACAAACTTTCCTCATAAAAATAATTAATTTTTATTTCATTAATTGCATATTCCTTTTTGTTTAGATGGTGTTCTAAAATTCTTTGCCAACATTTCGCTGAGCATACTGCTAGCTTCCTCCTGGCTTACTCTGAGATTGAAATTATCCTTCTATACTTCGGTATTTATAGTTTTTCGGGTCCGGGGTCGGAGCCTATTCTTCCAGTGATCTGATTCGTAAGGCTCCCACCGTGTCGTCATAGATTGAGTGAGCATTGACTGGCTGGCTTCTGATTGGTTTGTGTTTTCTTTCAGGTTTATTGGTTTCTTCTTTGCCACTGGTATGTTTGGAAGCCACAATTTTCTCAGCTGTTCTCTCAATCTTCTCTGCTGAAATTTTCGGGATGCTTCGTCTATTTCGATTGCTTCTAATATGTTTCTTTTTATCACCACTCTACTTTTTCAAACTCAAAAGCATGATTAGTAGTAACAAAATGTTCTGCCAATGTTGATTATTTTCTAACCATCTTCTTTACGCTTATATGTTTTGCAAGCCTTATTAAGTCATGGGTGTAATAACTCATACCGGTCACGTTGCACTATTTTTGGCTGTGTGATAATAGTAATTATTGCGAGATTATCATTTCGGAGTGAGGTTACCTCGATATTTGTATCTTCGGAACGAAACGTAGCAAACCATATTTGAGAAATACTTCTGTTTCCCTATAACTTACACATCCTTCAGCTGGCTTTTTTTGGAATAAAAAACCAAAAAAATTTTGGCATATTCGCTACGCCGTAGCACAAGTGTAAATGCCATTGAAGCCAGTGAAACCAAAAACAATGGTTTCGAAGAACGGACCTCGATAAGTATCATTGTCAGATAAGGCAACGAGAACTCTGCCAATTGTAAAGGTATCGCAAAAATATAAACTGCTTCAGTATCAGTGTTACTTTTGCCTATCCAAACAATATCATATACGTTTTTTTTTCTGTTAATTTTTATTCTCGACTTGGTAGAGCTAATTGGAAACTAGTTATCTATCTATCTCCGCGGCACTACAACCCTGGGTGGATCCTGACCTCCTCACGAGCCACCACCATTCAGCCCAAGTTTGTGTGCCGCTCTCCAGCTTCTGATCCGCAGCAGGCTCCGTGCATCCGCTGCCACTCCATCAACCCACTGAAGCCTTGGTCTACCAGTCCGTCGTGTACTGTGAAGGGTTGTGTCTACTACTTTTCTAGGAATTTCTTCTAGTTCCATCCTTGCGACATGGCCAGCCCAACTGAGCCTCCCCAGTTTAATAAACTTCACAATGTCCACATCCCCATAAAGGTCATAAAGCTCCCTGTTACTCCTAATCATCCATCCATCTCCATATGTTACAGGCCCAATTATACGCTGCAATATTTTTCTTTCGAAAATTGAAAGACTATTTTCATTATTTCTTGAGATAGTCCACGTTTGGAGGCATAGGTAAGAACAGGGCGTATAAGAGTCTTGTATATGACCAGTTTAGTGCCCCTGGTAAGGAATCTGCTAAGAAGAGTAAAGATAAGGCAAAATATGCCCTATTTGCCGCCGCTATCCCTTTTCTTATCTCAACAGAGACATTGTTTATTGGTTTCACTAGGGAAACCAAATTCGCGAAGTCGTTCACCCTTTGTAATGTGCCTACAATCAGTGTTTCTTAGGGAAAATAGTTACTCATTGTAGAATTTATTGATGACTCGGAAAACGTAACATCGCCGAAAATATTCCAGATACTCCTCTTAGTGATAATCTGAACATCTAGACCTTGAACAAAAGATCAAAGGATTTTGGAGTATAAGACTAGTTAATTATAAATTTTAATTGTTTGGAAATAATAAATCTTTGTGTAATAGTTCTCGATTCAATCTTGACCTTTCTTAATGTTTTAAGTCAAGAGGTATAATTTTAATTATGTTATGTCTGGATGTCAAACGTCAGTCCTGGAAATGTTAGCTGTCAGATTATGAAGTTTGTCCATTGTAGAAATAGATTGAAGAGGAATCTAAAATCGGAGAAAGCTTTCTATGACAGAGTGCCGTAGGCTGGAGTGACATTCGGAAATCTAACTACAGCCTCCGATCTTTGTTCTATTGTTGAGCCATCTAGTCTCTCACTACGCTAAACAGATTTTTGTAAAATTCAATAATTGAAACTCAGAATGCTAATGGAAAATTAATCATTTTTTTCAATAATATCATATTGAACTGTTGATTTCGTATTTTTACACCATTTAATAATAATAAAGCTTTATTGACATCGTATGTTTATGACAAAAGCCTCTCCTTTAGGAGGTAAAATTGAGTTCAGCTCCAAAATATAATTTTACAGAATATAAACAGAATAGTTGAAATATAAATTAAAATAAACAACATTCATTATAAACTATAAAAATAAAACAAAAATTTTTCCTTTTTGTAGATTTTCTATAATTTTGAACCAACAGTCGCTGTCCCGAGCCACTTTCATCCAGTTGGTTCCAACTCTTCGGGTAATTTCATCCCTCCACCTCGGCGCTGCTTTTCGACCATCTCTTGTCATTGAATCTGGCTAGGTGTCCAGCCCACCTCCATTTCAGTTTTCGGGTCTCCTTGCTGAGACTTTTAACTTTTACACAAGTTAGGATATCCCGGTTCTTAATTTTCTCACTTCTTCGGATTCCCACCACACTCATAAGAAGTTTCATTTCCATGGTGTCCAGTTTCGCCTGTTCCTTTTTGGTTACTGTCCAAGTTTGAGCGCCATACAGGATTGAGGGTAGATACAAGACTTTAGGACTTTTGTTTTTACTTCTGTTATGAAATTATCCTTAAAGATATTATTGAAGGACCAATATTTATGCCATCCTATTTTTATCCTTCTGTACAGTTCTTTGCTGTATTTTTTTTCTAAAGAAATTTCCTGACCTAGATATATGAATTGATTGATTACACCATTTAAATGAGAATATATACGATATGACATACCAAGTTCTAGTTCGGTTTTCTTTTCAGAAAGATAACACCACTTCACGGACTATAATTAAATGCTAAACTTTAAATGCTTATTTTATTTTCAACTGTAACTGTGAGATTTACTGATTTTTTTAATAGAATATTATTGCTCACTTCCATTCTCTATTGGTTGTTTCTCAAAAGTTAAAAATAAATGAATATCATGCTGTAGCTCTGTGTGTAGAGTATTGAGTTTCTGTGCTGAAGCTCTTTGGTTTAAGTCGGGCTGCTTCAGGCAATGGTTTAATTTTTAGCAGCCACAGATATGTCCTGTAGGATCTGCAATCCCTCCTGAGGATCAGACAGCATGAATGAGGTGTTACCTTTATTGGGGGGAGGAGGGGGGAGATCTGACGTTGATCGTGACCTAAGATGAATCACCTCCCAGCGAAACCGTTGTCCTTGAAACAGTATAATCTATAATACGTAAGTTATATAATTATATTTAAATTAAATAAAATATTTAAACAATTATAACATCAAACAATAAAATAAAAAGAAATAAATCATTACAATATGTAGTGCACCCGAAACCTTCATTGGCTGTAATGATAAAGCTTAATTTTTATAGGCCTCAAAATAAAAAAAAAACTGTACCACTACAACCCGTGAACGGTAACAGTACATGGTAGTATATACATGAATGTACTGTTTCATGGCCAACGGTTCTGCAAGGAGGTGACTTTTCCTAGGTCACGCTCAACCGCCAGATTTTCCCTCCCTTATTTTGGGGGTGCCCTATTTTTATAACATTTTATAAAGACCGGGTGAGCCCCAGGAGGGTTCTAAATCCTCTATGAACAATCTCCGGCTGTAAACAGACTAAATGCTCTACCACTGAGCCATCCGCTCCCTACGAAATAAATACTAGAGAGAGAAAGAGAGAGAGAGAGAGAGAGAGAGAGAGAGAGAGAGAGAGAGAGAGAGAATTACCTTTTTGTTCATTACTTATTTATTATGTAATTTATTTTTTATTACTTTTTAACTTATTTTAATTTTTATTCACTTCATATTGTGTTGAACCAAATTAGAAATTTCATATCAAGCCACGATTCTCTTATTGACAAAGAAAATTAATTTTATCTACAGCGAATTTTACAGGATCGATAACCATTGCTCCTTATCTAACATCAATGTCATTACTGTGAACCTTCCTAAAGCTAAGATCTCAGAGAATTTTATTTTTAGTTTATGGTATTAAAATTTATAATGAAATTTCAGGGAAAAATGAGAGATAGCAACTCATCCATTCCTAATAAATTCAATTTTATTTAAATTTTCACCTCGTCGAATCTCGAGACCTTTTTTAGTAACTTTAATAACGTTTCTATTAAAATATTATATCTGAAAATTTACATTTTCTTACAAGAAATGCTTTAATATGTCCGCTTAATCTTCCCCTGCCGTTGTAAATAATTTTCAAATATTTCAAAACTTTGTTAAAAGTCCTGTCACCAGTGGTTCGCATAACAACCTCATATGCCTAATGTCACGGGATCACTGACCGTAGGTATTCTGAAGGGAGTAAAATATCATAATGTGCCGTTCTTCGTAAGAGGCGTAAAAAGGGAGGTCCCGAGCCTGTACTTTAATTGGCTTTATGTGGGCTCTCATTTAACATCGTCTGAGTAGTCATAACAGCATGAAGTTACGTTGAATCAATAAACTAAGAAAAGCCTAGAGCGAACTTGATGATTCTATCCGATACTACTATCCCTGTTAACAAGTACAAAAACCCACCCACGATTTACCACCCAAATCTATAAAATTAACAATAACGTAATCCTCCCATAAGTATTTAACACCTGACAACAGTTTTTTACAACTTAGTTGTATTTTTTTGTTTTGTTTTTTAAAGTAATGAATTCTTTATTTATTCTGGGACAAGTCCCTTAAGATTAACAATATAGGTTTCTATACAGGGTATTATTATGTCTTAGAGTATATTAATACCTGGCAGTATTATGTCTTATTACATGAGAAAAAAAGTTGCGAATTACCTCCGTTGATAACATTTAAAAAAGAAAAATAGAACAGAGTAAAAGAAATAAAAATAACAGAAATAAGATTACAATAATTTTATAGAGAGAAACAATAGATAATTACATATGTATGCAAATTACAAAGACAAGTGGAAACAAAGAAAGCAGAAATTAAAACAAAAATATGAACAATATCAACTAATATAGCTTGTTTTTAAAAATATCTAACTGGATGAGTGAAACATCAATAATATAAATATATATTGCTATGTTTCTACTCTTAAATATATCTTGAATATATATATATATATATATATATATATTGATATTTGGGATGCCAGAGTCTCATTTAGGACGAGTACTCAAATTATTATTTATATGCCTTTATCTTAATTTGATTCCTTTCCAAAGTTCTGTTCTTGTGTTTACCAATTTACTCATCTATTATACCTTCAATATATTATTTATAAATAAATAGTGTACCTGGGGTATGTAAGCACCAAAAGAACTACAATAAGGATCGTTTATCTATTCAATTTCAAACAAGGTTAAAGATTCAGATTTTATATAGATAAAAGGATTGCCATTAAATGGCTTACAGGAAATAAATTAAACTTATCTGTGAACAGGGGTAGGCTGGGTTACAGGTCGGTCTTCTTCTTGTCGCCTCCGTGACTCTCCATCTTCTGTAAGGTCTCTCCTCCTTGCTGTACGTCCCCAGAGTACCTCCTTCCTTTTCCGTGTCTATCTCAAGAGTACCTCTGTCCGCCCCCTCTCCTTCCTTATCAGGAACTTGACCATAAAGATTCCATAAGCAAAAGGTCTGTCCTTTGTCCAAAACATATTCCCTTTCATGTGTCCCGACATGACACATTTTCCCCGCTCCGCATCCCTTTCATGGTGCCAACAATACATAGCAATATAAAGGATGATATAAATATACTTATAAATAAATAAAAACACATCATTCATTTATCAGTCAAAAAATTTTAATCTGAAAACTGGGTCTGTTTTTTCGTTTTTTGGGGAATCGTAAGGATATAAGGTAATTGAATATACGGGATTTGAAGGTTGAAAGATTATTAGAACGACGAATGGAAGACGGTGCAGAGTTCCAAAGGGACGAGGATCGGATAAGTAAAGCGCTACCAAAAGAAGTAGTTCTGTGGGATGCTGTATAGAGGTCTTAGTTGTTTTTGTATCTAAATACATAAGTATTTAATATGTTAAAAATATTTATTGACTAATTTGTTTTTATATTTATCTCTATCGAATATCCATCAAAATCATTCTTTATGGTGAATAGTGAATATTGAGAATTCGATAACTATTTTACTACCCCTGAAGACCAAAATGATAAATTTCCCAAAGTTATGTATGAAGACAGAGATGGATGCAGGGTCTTATATTTTAAGAGTAACTGAGACAGTGGCCAGAAAGTGGTTTCAAGGAGAGAGCCCAGACAAGCGAGTAAATGTAGCCATCGCCCCTTTAACCCTTTCCAGTCTTAAATAGCTTTTGATTGCACTGTCTTTAACTATGACTCTAAATCACAACATAAGATAATTTTTATTCCATTCTTCTGAAATTTTCATCAAAACGGAACGGTAATTTTGCTTAATAAATGGTTTATTTTATATGACGTCATTAATTTTGCAATCGCTGCTAGGACCAGGCTACAGTGGGAGTCCTCAATCAATTTCACTTTTCCAGATATAATTAGGACCGCTATTATACGTTCCCTCCGAAGGGAGCCAAAACCAAGGAATTTTACTCTCTTTAAAAAATACTAATACACTACCAGCTACCGGGCTGCTATACAGGGACCTTCGGCATATAAGATTGTTATGCTAACCACTAGAAAACAGGTGACCTTTCAATTGGTGTAATTATGTTGTTACATAAAATATGTATTAGGCATGAGTGGGTAATAAGATGGAAATATGAGTGACAATAGTACCCAACAGATTTAGTTTTATTATTTTTGATAGTCTAGATTTGAGATCTCTCATACAGCATCTTATCTGTATTCTTCAATAATATCCATGGCACGCTGGCTTCAGCCATATATCATTATGTCTATATTTTATTATTTTACAAAATTGTTTATAAAGTTAGCCACTATGGATGGTTTTGTAATTCTCTTAACATAAGGCAGATTGTCAGGATCGAAGGGGAATAATAAATTTAAAAAAAAAAATAATAATAATAAATAATATTTATTGAGTAATTATTTATGAATAAATGCCAAAAATATTGTTAAACTTCAATTCATTGAAAAAGGAGAAGAGGAAGACCCAATCAGGCGAGGACAGATGGCCATAATAAAAAAAGAATTATTTAAAGAAAGCTCATCACAAACTCATAGTCCAAGAGGAGCCAACCAGAGACATCCTGTACCTACACCACCACCCCAAAGCAACTGAAACAAAAGCAATAGAGTGAGATAGCATGGAAAGGTTAAACTAAATAAGTTAAATAATAAATTATAAAATGAATAAGAGATGTACATTATACAAATTCAAATAGGTACGAAGAATACAAAAAAAAGAATAAAAGAAAAAGATAAGCCAAGAATGATCTTATTTAAAATTCTAAGTTCTATGAACTTACCAGAAGGTAGATACAAACTTCAACCTTAGTCAATCCAAGAACTCTATTAGAAGGTTCAATAATCTGCCAGTATGAGAAGGAGGATATTGATATGGGCATATTAAGTAATTGGGAACCGAGAGGTAGGTTAACGAAAAACCATCAAGAGAATGGAAAGTGCTTCCATTGCTTCAGAAGGTTCATGGGCTAGTATAGGGCTGGAAGTGTGTGACAGGACAGGATAAGGATGTAAAGTTGCAGTTGTGAAGGATATCACCAAAGATAGGCCTACGCTTTCTGCAAAAGAACGACGGGGGAATTAAAGGCTGAAATTTTCAGGTAGGAATCTAAACGACAAGGAAAGAACAACTTGAGGATGAAAATCTGAACGTTTGTTTTGTTTATCTAATCCATAGATGGCTACATAAGATAATTGTTTAAAAATAAATAAATAAATAAAAGAAAAAGGAAATTTAATTTATAGGTCTACAAACGGAATCGCAAAACTATTTTATGTAACTTTTTTTTCTAATATGCATAGGACTGATTGAAAATTTTAAAAAATAGCAAACTCAATTAATTTATAATAACGTTAAATATGCATAGCTTCATAAACTATAAGGATTGGAATCTAGACTTTAGCCTATCTTAATTGAAAAGTATGATTTTAATGGGCGCTAGATGTGCTTGGAATAAACCGGTTTATAATTAAGATGGCATACGATACGGCTTAATAGGAACATGCGATTCAGGTAGCACAATTAGAATCTAGATCTTGACTAATAGTTAAATTGATCTACGTAGTACACGAAATGAATATGCCGGCGGTAAATCACAAATAGCCCGTATCCTAATTTTATTCATAGCACAGAAATGCGTTTATTCTGTTAAAAATAGTAAGGAATATTTTTTACCGGCATTGCACGGGTAGTAAGGCATATTATGTCTACATGCTTTTCCTATCTAATGTATTTTATTATTTAGATATTATTAACATTTCTTTATGTACGAATTTATTATTTAGAAATGTTAAAATATCTAAAAAACACGTAACATTTCTCTGGACCCCTGGACACACCGGAATTCCTGGAAATGAAGCTGCGGATAAAGCTGCCAAAGAAGCTGCAATGATGAATAGCCCACCTCTACAAATATAGGAGCCGAACGATGCAAAGGCATTTTTAAAGAACAGGGTCAGGAAAAATTGGGAATCCATGTGGGCCGAAATACCACTGACTAACAAGCTTAGAAATATAAAAAAAAGTACGAAGCAGTGGACTCTTGTGTGGTTGCGACAAGGCTGACGATCGGTCATTGCAACCTGACTCATGCATATTTAATTACCAAAGAGCCCCAACCACATTGCGAATCATGTCAATCAACAATGACTATAAAACATATAATAGAAGATTGTACATTACTACAAAAAACCTTTGAAAATAATAAAATAGCCCGGTCTATAGAGCTTGCACTAGAAGATTCAAAAAATACAATAGATAAAATAATAAACCTTTTTAAAGAAATAGATCTCTACCATAAAATATAAGACGCAATTAAAGTATAAATTAGGAAATATATAAAAGAAAAAATTAGTACGCAAACCAAAGAAAATTAAAAAAGTAAAATAAATTAAAAGACCGTAATATACATAGAAGTGCAAAGGGCGTGATAAGCTAGATGTTGATCGCCCAAAAAAATCTAATCTAATCTAATCTAATCTATACGAATT
Source organism: Arma custos (assembly GCA_037127475.1). Taxonomy (NCBI): domain Eukaryota; kingdom Metazoa; phylum Arthropoda; class Insecta; order Hemiptera; family Pentatomidae; genus Arma; species Arma custos. The sequence continues at coordinate 213,692,606 of CM073759.1, forward strand.
TATTTTCATTTGATTAGTTTTTTACGATAACCCATAAGATACTCATTTATACTATATGATATAAAATATTCTAATGATGCGCATGAAATGCTTAAGGTAACTAAAGTATATAAGTTGGTTGGTTGGTTGTTTCAAGTTAGAGGCGTAAAACCGGTTCGTCATCAATGCCTTAGTAGTATAATAATTTTTTAGTAACAATAATTTTAGTAACACTAACATAGTACAAGTATAATAATATAATAATCTATAATAATAATAACAATAATAATAGCATATATAATAATAATATATGCCAGTATAATAATACATACAGTAGTATAATAATTTTTTAGTAACAATACTTTTTGTAACAATTACAATAATAATAACAAATAAAATTAAATAAAAAATACAATAATGATTTTAATGATTAAAATAGTATAATGATTTTTAGTGCCAATTTTTATTAATTAAAAAAAATGCCTCAGATATTTCTAATAAGTCCTTCTTTTGATAGAAACGTGATGACCTTATTAATGTATTCTTCCTCATTTCCCAATATCATGGATACATTGGCAGGTAGTCTTATTTTATCCATCGCTCTTTTGTAAAGGGCACAGCCCTCGAAGATATGGGCTATTGACAGGCTATCGTTGCACTTCTCGCATGGCGGGTTCTTTCATGTTGGCGGGTGTTCTTTAGTAATCAGGTGAGCGTGGGTAAGCCTTGTATGTCCTATCCTAAGGCGTGTAAGGACCTCTTCCTCTCTTCGGGTGCTACGACAGGAGCTGCTCCATGGTTCGACATCGGTTTTAATATGCTTCAATTTATTTGGAGGGCTATTGTCCCATAAGGCCTGCCACTCTTGGAGTACTTGCTGTCTTAGTGGTCGCGCTAGCTCAGATGGGGTCAATACAGCTTCACCACGACCTGGAAGAGCAAGGGCTTCTTTTGCTGCCCTATCAGCCAGTTCATTGCCTACAATACCTACATGTAATAATATTCGTAAGTTGATAAGGATGAAAACTGAACTCATCTAAATAGCTTTCCAAATACCGCATTGTACGTAATCAATTTTTCAGAAGATAAAATAGGTGCAGTAAGCTATCCTTAAAAGATAGATATATGCTATCTGTGACTTTTTCGTAGATCTATACTAGAGGAAAATTTCGCCATGCATTGTTTGAGTACCGTTGTATTTCAAAGGGTTTAGGCAGCGTCCTCGATGAAACCTCTCTGAAGGCTATACTTTTTTCAACTATCAACAATTATCGTTATATTCCAACCAATTCACACAAAACATGTTGACAAATAATATATCGAAACCTTTCCCGTGAATCGCTCTATCTATTAGTGAAAACAGCATGAAAATCCGTCCAGTAGTTATTAACCGCGAACAGACAGACACGGCTGAGGGCTTGGTTTTATAACATGTTTTTTATAAATGAAAAAAACCTGTACCACCACATGGGATCACTCTAAACCGTCAGGTTTTCTCCCTAATTAAAGGTGTACACTTTATAGAGGCTGTGTGAGCCCTAGGACGGTCTGCAGAACCCAGAGGGTTCGTATACGTAGCTATTAACAGATGGAAATATTATCTTATTATAATATTATCTGCTATATATGTATTTGAACTAAATTGGGGTTCCATAATTGTAACAGAATTTAAAAATAATGCATTAGTTCAAAAATAATAAGAAAAATAGTTAATATTTTGATAACATTTATAAATTTAAAGGTATCACTGATAAAGTAAGGATAGAGATAGCTGAGGGTGTAGTCAAATGAAGCACCAAATAAGCGAATACTTATTTATTGTGTGCCGACGTTTCGAACTACTTTGTAGGCCATCCTCAGGGCTATGAGAGAAAACAGACAAAACAAAGTAACTATAGAAGTACATTACATTACAGTACCAAGAATATAATAATATATGTAGAGCAATAGAAAAGTAAACGAAATAGTGAAAGAATTAAATGAATACAAATTATCACAGAATAAATGTACAGGAAAGTGATAATGCAAACAAAATACAAAGAGAAAAAGAGAAAAAAAAGAAGGTAAACAGAAAGATACAAAATGAAAAAAGTAGAAACTTAACAAGGTGAGATATAAGGGAGAGATATACAAGTATGTAAAGCCTTGTTTAATACAGATAAAAGATAACATATATGATAATAGACTCCTAGAGAGTAAAAATATTCTTATTCTAAACATATTCAAAATAAACATATTCTTTCAGTTTACTTATGTTAACTCTCTAGAAATCTATTATCATACATGTTATATTTTTCTGTATTAAACTAGGTTTTACATACTTTTATATATCTCTCTCTCTCATATTTCGCCTTGTTATGTTTATACTTTTTTATTTTGTATCTTTCTGTTTACCTTCTTTTTTTCTCTTTGTATTTTGTTTGCCTTATCACTTCCTGTACATTTATTCTGTGATAATTTTTATTCATATAATTCTTTCACTATTTCGTATAATTTTCTATTGCTCTACATATATTATTATATTCTTGGTACTGTAATGTTATGTATTTTTATAGTTATTTTGTTTTGTCTGCTTTCTCTCATAGCTCTGAAGATGACCGACAAAGCATGTCGAAACGTCGGCACACATAATAAATAAGTATTCACTTATTTGGTGTTTCATTTGACTGCACCCCAAACTCTCTCTATCCTTACATTAGAAGTTCCAGTCAACTAATTTCTTCTCCAACATGCATCACTGATAAATATTGACTAATAAATATAAAACATTAAATGAAAGCTTACCTTGAAAAAATTAATAGTCAGCACAAGTACTAAGGTATGGTTTGTGGTATTAGGTGTTGTTTCTATTTTGTGAACAAAATTTAGATCTAACGTTCCACTTTCACATTCATACAGTACCAGCGAGATAGGAAGGTTCTGATTCATGTGGGGGTTTCCCATAATCGGTAAGGTGGGAAATTCCAGAAAATATGAGCCAAAAGGTCCAAGGGTCCCTGTATCAGTCTCTTTCTCATGGTGTCTTATCCAATCAAGGAATGCTAGCGTTTACTTTGGAAAATTCGTCTCGATCTTTTTCTATTCTCATCAATCCTTCATATTTCAAACCCGTCCAATGTCTTATGTTTCTGGTCCAAGAGAGCTTTTTTCTTCCTATTCTGCGTTTTTCTTAAAGTTTACCTTGTATAGTTGCGCCAGAAAATACTTTTGATTCCTTTGCAAATGTCCTAGTTAAGAAGTTTTGCGGACCTTGATGGTACGGAGTAATTCTTTTTCTTGTTTTAAATAATCGAGAGGATGTCTATGTTGGTCGCATAGCAGTCCTTTTATTTGTGTCAATGCACATCTTGCTTGTTTAATTCTGTATTTAATCCTGTATAAGAATTTGAAGAATAAGACTTAACAAGCATTTGCTGTGCCTTCATTTAATTCCTGGATAATATCGTTTTAAGAAATCTTCTAAGAAAAAAATTAAGTTTTTAAAAGAAAATATAAGAGAAAATGCGATGCAGTGAAGTTTGAATTCAATAAAGAGAAATAATTATTCTTAAAATATATTTTTATGCAAATAAGAAATGCATAATGCAGATAAATAAAATTGCGTGCAACCGCTGAAATCAGAATGACGTGCATATATATCTGACGTCCGTCAGGAGTGAATAATACTCTCTTGAAAGAGTGAGATAAAAAACGGAGTTCCGTCTCACATATTGACTCCTGTGCCGGATAAAAGATGTCCTTAGTTTATCCGATATAATACAACTGACCCAGATTGCAAAGGTAGAGTGTTGTTCTCAGGCGATGTGGATGTCGGCAAAACCTTTGATCTCCTCGTGCTTTCTCACCTTCTTTTGCTACCTTGAGTGACTTAGCATAAGAAGACATACTGACCGATTCGTAGATCCTTTTTGAAGGACTCTTTGCATGCCACAAGATATACGAAAAAAGAAAGAGAGATATAGGGAAAGAAAAAGAGATCCCTTACAAAAAGCTTATTTTCAATACTTGAACTATATTGAGATTAGCATTATAACATTATATTGAATAAAAAAGAGCGATGTAACTCAGTACACAGGGTTACTGATATCTGCTTAAGTACGTGAGAGATATATTTTTAAAAAAATCTAAAAGTTAATACATTTATGTACAGTTTTCCATTGTGAATATATTATTTTAAATATTTTATTTGAAAAGAAAAGATATGATTCTATAAGTCAACAAGATACAAAAATAAAGTAATGTTCAATTAACATTCTCCCCGTGTATACATCGATAATTGCGAGAATACGGAGATATAGGATCAGGAAAAGGAAATGATAAGGCTGGGCGAGAAATGAAGCCAGGGTGGCGGAGATGGTTGAGGCGTCACCACGGAGAGGTGAAAAACCCGTGTTTGAGTCCCGGCTCTGGCTATATCTTTTCTTTTCAAATAAAATATTTTAAAAAATTATATCATATAATAATTAAATAAATTAAAATATATTAATATATTAATTAGACGGCATTAAAAATCCCAAAAAGAAAAGCCTAAAGTCTGTAAAATAAAAGGTAAATGTAATAACCTCCCCGCTGTTCGTGTATTATCTTCCTTTGTCTTGGAATGAGATTGCTATCCCTGTTTGATGAATAAATTTGGACTGTTGATGTGTAAGATGTGGTGCACATTATCTTCTTTAATATTATTTTTCTTTTGGCGTATGCCCTGATGATGCCTGAATTTGCGAGATGTTTTTTGTCTCTCTTTGATTTTTTTCTCAAGTTTATTGCTAAGTAATGATACTCTAATGCATTAAGAGGGTACGTGCATCCTCCGCTACAGCTTCCATCCAGCTCATGTTTGGCCTCCCTCCACCCGTGTGGCATAGATTCATTCTGTGAGGATCATCTTAGGAATCCGAGTGTCCTCCATCCGTGCCACGTGACTTGCCCATCGTAGTCGGTCAAGTTTGATTGCTCTGACAACATCTGAGGTCTTCTCTGTTGTATCGCCATCTTCATATTCGGCCAACTTTTATTGGTCCGAAAATCTTTCTCAGGATTGTACTCTCGATAATTAAGAGCCTTTTCTCGTCTGCCTTTGTTAGAGCCAGGCCTCTGAGCCATAAGTGAGTACCGTTCGAATCAGGGTTTTGTGGATCAGCAGCTTTGCCCGCCCAGAAAGGAACCTGCTAGTTAGATGCTTCCTCAGGCTATAATAGCACCTATTAGCAGAATGAATTCTTCTTCTTGTCTCCTCAGATATGTCATTTTGTAGGGGAGTAGTACAATAATACTTCTAACCATAAAAATTGTAACCATATCCAAATAAACATTACAAAATGTATAAAACCTGGATTATCGAAGATAATAAATCAGTATGTTTTCAGAAGTCAAATAGTGCATTTAATTTTAAACTTTTACTATTTTTTTAAATTATTATCGTTGATACATCTCTTAACAGGAGCCAGAACACGGGACGGAGGGGAGAAGGAAAAATTGCGGTGAGTTAATTTTTTTTTAATTTTTGCCAAAAAAGAAAAAAAATGCCCTAGCCTGTACAGAACGACATATTGAGACCGGTGACTCTAAGATATTAAATTCATATATGTATAGTCTGCACACCCTCAAGAATTCTCTATAATTCTGTTTTAAGGTTCTTAGGTAGATATGAATTGTACCTTCAACGCACTTCAACTAAGGATAATATTTTCGAGAAAATTGCTATTAAGGAGGTTAATATTCAGTTAATATTTAATATCATCCAAAAATTTAGAATATTATCTTAGGTTTTATATGATGGTGCAGTGTATAATGAGACCTAATGTAATGGGGCGGTGATGTTGATGATTGAGTGAGACAAGCGAGGAGATGTTGAACGTTGGTGTTGGTAGAGGAGACAATAATGTGAATTAACGACACGACTCAATTAGTACAAAGACTGTTCGTGTGTGGTGTTCCAACCCACGCTGCTACCGCATCTAATTAACGAAATGCCCCTTATTTTGAGAACTTGCTCTATATTGGTCTTTTAGTAGTTACATTACATCTCTTTGATTAAACTCTCATATCTGACCTAAAATTAATAAAAAAGTTAGTTTCAGTCGTTTTGGCGAAACCGTTTACTTACTATAGTTGTTATAAAAATCCGCGTTCATAAGCAAAATCCTTAATTCCAGCTCTTACAATTGATTCTATAAGAAATTTTTTTGTTCTTACTAATTATGCCAATGTTTACTTTGACTAATCTCTTAATTTCTTCTTATTTGAGTTGACTTTATGGGATCATTACTAATTTTAAAATCAGTTTTTATTCTAGAAGTTTTGACGGGGATTTTACCATTTTGCTTTGTTTGATCTAACAAGAACGATTTAACTCAGTGTACTTAGGGATAATCCCTAAGTCCTGTGATCGAAACCGATTGTAGCAGATAAACTATTTATTCTGAAATCGGATGCTGATCAGCGCTGTGGGTTCGGAAGACCATTCTGGGGCACACTATGCCCTATAAGTTGTGTACTTTTAATGGGTTAAAAACCTGAAGGATGGGGGTGATCTCACTTTATTCACTTGCTGTTGGCCTAGTAACTGTACTGTTCCAACCATGCACTGAACACAATTCATGGGTAATAGATTTCATCCATTGAGAAATCCCTCAGAACTGTATTTCGGTTTTATAATACAGATTTCAAATGGCCCGATTGGGACTCTTTTGGAAACAATGATCTCTGAGAGTCCTTCTGGAATAATCAGGCACTCAACACCAGTCATCTTCAGTTGTGTAAGACAGAAGAGCTTTCTTGGAATGTTGAGTTCTTCCATGGCCTATACAGTGGCGATCTATTGAGACTATCGTAAGCAGGGGATGAAACCGATATATGTTTGCTGCTCTGAACGAAACCATGATTTAAGGTAGAAAAAACAATCTTTCCGAAAATGCTCTATTTCGAATCCTATCCGCAAAAGATGCTTAATTCTGCTCCAAGTTTCATTCAATCTCGACCGGAGCGAAATTTTCCCATCCTTCGAGGATTCGATCTGGGCCAGAACAATAAATATCGATCCTTCGTATTTACTTTCTCATCCTTCAGATGAAGAAAGTATTGAAATCGCCAAAAAATTCGACTTGGATATTATGTTTCTTGGCCTTTCATAGGGCGTAGAATCCAAAAAACATTAAATCTCAGTGGTGTAGGTCCGTCCGTCCGTAAAAGTTTGTTCCAACCAATGCTCGGTAACTACAAATCGGATTTCAACCAGGTTTTTCCTAAATGTTTGGTTTATGATCTAGTTGATCCTAAAGAAGACCCGATAAGGATCGGTTAAGTTTAAGATAGTAAAAGAAAAAATTTTGGTTCTCAGAACTTTTTTTTTAAGGGGTGAGAAAGTACTATGCCTCTCTAGGCACATTTTTATCATTCCGGTTTGGTATTTTCTTGTGTAGATAGGTAAATGAGGAGGCCAAAATCAAGGTTCAGAAAGAAACATGTGGGATTTTTTCTCCGCAGGATCAAATCCTCAAGGGATCCAAAAATATCGCTCCTGGCGGATTCTGTTCCATTCGGGAGCGGTTGTTTTATAACAAAATGATATAGTTCCAGTCCAGATCGGAAAGATTTTCCTTATAAAATATTGCTCTTACTCCGAACGATTTGAATGAGATCGATTAGGAACGATTCTTTGGGAACGAATTTTCGACCACTGATTGTAAGCCACTTTGAAATCTACAAACATACGGTATGTTTTTATCCGATACTCTCTACCTCTCTCAAAAATCTATCTTAGAGAGAATATTTGGTCGGAGGTAGATTTCCCTCCCTGGAAGCAACTCTGATATAAACCAAGCTCTCGCTCTGCAGAGGATCTCACCCTCTGAAAGACATGTATGCACATGGGGGAAGTGAAATAGCGCTATAATTATGACATTCCAGTTGGCATTCTGGTGTATAGAACAGATGACAGTCGTAAACTAGGATCTGGTCATTACTTCATCCTCCCGTATGTCAATTATCAGGTCAAGGATTGTTTTCCTGAGAACTTCCCTACCAAACTTAAAGAATTCCAAGAGCAGGCTATCAAAGCCAGGTGCCTTTTTATTTTTATAAGTACTATAATACGTAATATGAGTTAAATCAATGTCACTTTTACAATTGAGCACTTTACAGAATGAGAAACCGTCCCGATAGGGAGGTATGTTTATATGGATCACTATGGTGTCCTTAGTATTCTTTAAAGGTGGTATAATAACCTCAGGTATGCAGTCTTTAACGTTAAAGACTCCTATCATAACTTTACCAGGGTAGAAAAATGATAGGTCTTTCACTGTAACATCATCCGATTATCCATATCTGCATAAAGTGACGTTTAATGAAACAAACATTAATTTAATTGTAAATAGAAAGAGGGTTAAACAAGGCTTGGCTTGAAATAGATCAGATAATATTGTCTACGGATTTTCTCTTACACATAACAGAGACTACAAAATACAATTTTTCAGAGAGGATTGAAGAATGGCCTAGAAAATTATTGTTATAAAACTACAATAGGTTTGATCACATAACTGAACGATGGTTGTTATGGTAACTCGGGGGAAGGGAGAGGACTTGCATTGGGTAATACAAGATCGGAATGGGAAGTAGTTACTGCACAGTGTTTGCTAGTTGTTGCAAGTGATATTGCCCCAGTTACAGAATTCTCCGATCGCATCTTCCTAAATCACCAACTTGGTCGATTAATGTCCTCGATTCTCGGACCATATGGCTCCATTCGTCCGGACCCTCTCTCTCCTCTCGAAGCTTAACGTTTGGGGCACGTGCAGTAAATCACTTCTAGCCATATGCTAACGTTGGAGGTCCGAAGAAATTAGGATAAGCTATTTATCCACCATAATTTTGACCTCCTCAATATTTGAAGAAAAATTATTCTCTTCTGTAAAAAAAAAAAAAAATGTGTAATGTTTGTCTAAAATATGTAAGTAGTCCTAGGCCAGATCTTGGCATGAATGATTTTTTTCTTATATTGCAACTCCATTTCAAGCTAAAAATACTAGAATGACATGATCCCACTTCCCTCACTAAGGTTAACTCATTGTAGACCGAATTCGACTTAGGTATTTTTTCAAACGGGCTACAGATACCTGTATGTACCATATGTGGGTAACAGTACATATGTGGTGAGTCAATATTTATAATAATAACAGAAATAATATCAGTTAGAGAAGAAATTAGTTGACTGGAACTTCTAATGTAAGAACAGAGATAGTTGGGCGTGCAGTCAATTAAAACACCATAAGTGTATACTTATTTATTGTGTGCCGACGTTTCGACCTACATTGTAGGTCATCTTCAGGGCTGTGTGAGAATTGACCCTTATTACTTTCTTATTGATCCATATTACTTGCGGAACAATATCTCTGGACGTTCGCTCCAGACGATTCCCCTGTTCATCCAATCTCATGTACATGATTTCCATGATACAGTGAACGGCTCCACACAGCTCTATAATTAGTCCGTTTGTTCCTCCGGTTTACTTTGATTCCTCTTTTGATCCGTTCATGTTTATATATAAGCTTCACGTTAAGAAGATAGAAAGGTATAAATAAAAATAGTTGTATACAAAACTAATTTTATATTCTTTATAATCTTTAGAACCTAATTAAAAAAGTAAAAGAGAACATTTTAAAAAAAATTTGACTTTTTCAAAGAAGTTTCAAATGACGCACTTGTCCTATATAGCGGGGTAGTTGCGTCATGACAAAAAATGAACGGGAAATGTCACAAAGTCATTTTGCCCTTTTGTATTGTCCGAGCAACCTTCATGCATCCACTGTCCACACTTAACACACATAATCTTGACGAATCAGCGAATAGTTCATTACAATACAAGCAAGGAATTCTCCCGTCTTCCTCCGAAATTTTCAATGTAGATACTTCACTTTTGCACTCTTTTGCCTATGATTCTCGTTTTATTATCAGAAAATGCAGACTTATTAACAAAAGTTTTATCGCCTTTTCCTCGTGTTTATGTTTATCGCAAGTTTTATCGCACTTGCCCCACAGTAACAAATTAAACTAATTGTCATTATATGCCAATTGGCAACGGTGTACATAACATCATCGTCTCGAAGTGGGTGCCGACAACTTCATACGAGTTTGGGGAATTATATATATTTTAATTATAATTCAATAATTTTTTGACTGCTAAATTATAAGAGACTTACCTATAATCACATTAACCGAAATTAAAACGCACTTAACTCAAATATTTCACCTATGATCGGTTTATCACATACGTAGCCGAATCGCATAAGAAAACTGAGATCGTAGCTTTGCCGTAAACTTCATAAAAACCTAAAGGCGCACTTGTTCCGTATAAAGCACTTGCCCCACTTCCCTCTGTAATGGTTAAAACTGTTTAATAACCCAGGATTTTTAAAGAATATAATAAATTCTTGGTTATGCCGCCCTTCAGAGAGGACATAAAATGGTGTCAGTCACTTGTTAAAGATTTTCCTCTCCTAATTAGACAGGGACAGGAAAATATTCGAACTACCTCTGTAGCATCGCCCGATTAGCCTCATCAGCATAAACAAGTTAAATGAAGGTAAATAGATTTTAAATAAATAAAAAATAATAATATACTAAAATCTAGTTTTCAATGAACCAGTTGTGAACTACTCAAGCGAATATGTGTAGACGATAGGTGTAAATCATCTCCCTCTCATTTTGTATTCCGCTCATGAGAGTGCCTTCTCATTTAATTTAGCCAGTGGAGGCGCCGCTTATTAAAAAGGCCCATAAAGAGACAAGCCATATACAGACAATAATCTTTAAAGGTGACTATCTTATTTTTCGTATAAATAATAGGTATGTTTATACAAAAAACCTGTACCATTACAACCCGTGAAGGGTCTGGGGCTCATTACATTGTAGAGACTGTACTTTTTCTCGGACAACGGTTGTGCAAGGCGGTAATTTGTCCTAGATCACGCTCAACCGCCAGTTGTCTGCCTTATTTTAATATTCTTCATTGGTTAGGTTAGGTCTTTTGGTTCAAATATTTATTTCATTATTTATTCATTCATCAGCGTATTTATTCTTTTGGTTCAATATTTAGTTCTTTATTATTCTTTCGGTTTAACTTTTATTTCCATTTAACCTGTAATTATTATATTTTACTGAACATATTATTATCTTTAAGAAGGGTTATCACTTTGTCTATATTTGTGGTGTTATTACCCAGGATAGTCGAGGTTTTCCTATTTTTTTCCTCAAGCCATGAAAATATTTCATGCAGGGGGCAGTCCTCCAAGATGTGGGTGATAGTTAGTTGCACCCTGCAACTTCCGCACTTTGGTGGAGCATCTCCTTTAATCAAATATCCGTGTGTCAGAGGCGTGTGGCCGATTCTTAGTCTCGTGATGACTACTTCCTCTCTTCTGTTGCTGCGGCAAGAACATTTCCACGATTTTATTTCCGCTTTAATACTTTTCAATTTATTATTTTCCTCAGTTGCCTCCCACAGCAGTATCCACGTCACGAGTGCTTGGAGTTTTAGATATTGCGAAATGTCTGATATGGCATAAACATTTGTTATTATTTATTAACATTTGTCCTTCATTGTTTATTCGAGTGGTACAGGTTTTTTTTATTAAAACTTTAGTGAAATTTGGGTGAAATCTCCTTTAACAGGTACTAAAATATAATAATTAGGGCCTATAGTTTTCTTTTTACTTTAATCTTGTTTACATTGTTTCTTATAATTGTTATTACTGCCTTCCGTTTGATTCCTTTGTTGTTCCTTTCTTGCATCTGTCCATACCTTGCTAGTTTTTTTATTTTGCTTTTTTTAGTGTTTTGGGAGTTTCTTTTTAGTGTTTTATTAATACTTATTAAAGAAAAACAATGTAGTGTATGAAGAAAGTATCGTCCAAATTATTATATTATTATTCCTGTATTAGGAAAAACAGTTTTTATCATCTAAAATAATTATTGTTTACTGTTTTGTCGAGCTCGATCAGTTAAATTACAATAATTTTAAATATTGGAAACTGGTTCAAACTGGTACACAAAATATAGCATTGCTATTGAAATCAAATAGAATAAATGGAATTTATCGATTTTGAATATGAGACAAGCTGCATCTTAAGGTACGTTTACACCAAAGTTGGCAACTAAAGGTTGACAACACATTTTGGAAAACTAAAAGTTCTTCTTAAGACGCGTTTACACCAAAGTCTTCTACTAAGTTTTCCACAAGTTGCGACAACTTGTTGCTGTTCTTACTAAATACAGCAACTGTTTTTGTCTTCCACTTGTGGAGAGACAAATCGTCCACTAAATTTTCGTTTCCCGCGGAGTGTGGGTAAAAATCAAAGAAAGTTGGCAACTAAAAGTGGAAGATTTGTTGCCGCGCGCTTTGCGCTAGTAACTTGTGGAAAACAAGTGGAGAACTATTCACCCTCCATGCGCCCTATTCATAATTAAATTGTGCTGTAAACGCATTTATTCATAAATAAATAGTGCATCTGGGGTATGTAAGCACCAAAAGAATTATAATAAATTAGTCAAGTATTAACAAATAATTTTAATGCCGAGGGCATATCTTTTCTCTTTAAAATAAAAATATTTAAAAATCAAAATAGCTGACAAATAATTATAAAAAAAAAAATTTCTTCTATAAATTTACAAGGTTACTTATTAGTATATTTTTACAATCTTTCAATTCCAGTATGTTATTAGATACAGTGGTAATGATCCAGAATTAATAATGGTACATCATAAAATTAGTAACATATTCCAAAGTAATATTAAAAGTCACACGTGTTTTTACTATACATATGTATTTCAATATTAAATCTTACCGTAATAGAGTAGGTACAGAAGCTTGTAATTTAAATGTCCTATTTTAATTAATAATTTCAATTACTAAGTTTATCATTAATACATGAACAATAATACCGCTAGTTTGGTTTAAATCAATAGTATGGACTATTTCAACCTAGCGCCTATATTTATTCTTACTAATATATTTTAATATCATTATTCAATAGTTATTGAGCATATAGACTTATAATTCTGATGGAGAAATATAGACGTATTCCAATATTTCAATTTTAGAACTGTTATTTCAATATTTAGTAAGCAATGAAATACGATTTAATTAATATTTTACTCATGAACTATAAATTATCTATAGTACTAACGACCCAACCCAGCTTTGCTCCGGCAATAAGCCATATTACGCCTACAGAATTTGTCTGTCTAATTTATTTTATTATATAGAAATCGTAAAAATAAAAATAAAACTAATTATTTCTTTAAAATGTGAATTTCTTTTCATGCACGTTAGATAGGATTAGGCAGCGTCTTCGATGAAACCTCCCTGGCGGCTATACGTTTTCCAACATTTCCACAAATTATTACAAAACCTCTACAAACAATTTACTTAAACCTTCCTGGCGAATCACTCTATCTATTGGTGAAAACCGCATGAAAATCCATGCAGTAGTTATTGAGTTTACCACGAACAAACGCGGCCCAGGACTTTTATAATATGTATAGCAGCTAACGATTCATATAATTCAATTTTATATTTGATGCCAAAAAAATACATAATATCTTAAAAACAATGGATCACTGAAGGGTTACAAAATAAGTAATAAAATGACCTTCATTTCCTAGAATAATATAGAGGCACCTTTATTAATACGTTAAGTGTCTTCTGTAGTATAATTAACAGTTGTAAAATCGCGTTTGGTCCGCTGTTAGGCCGTTCCTTAGTGGTTACCAAATGGGAGAAAATATAAAGTACAAGAAAAAAAATCTGGAAGTATTTTCATTTATTTTTGCTCGTACTAAAACTGACCAATAGATTGAGACGAAGATAGCTTGATTAAGTTCTTTACTGATGAGTTATTTTGATCAGGGTCTTTGCCCCGATCGATCAATGATGCCTCCTTAATCCACCTCAATCCAATCCGTCAATGTCAAAGCGAGTTATATTAGGAAAGTTTTTCGTTTGCTTTAAGCTCCTTAATGTTTACAGTATTAATTTACCCGATATACATATTCATGAAGGTGAGATGCTGTTGACCGAAGACGAATTTCTGGAGAAGATCGATGGGGAGGTAAACACACGTGTACTGTTGTGAGGAGTTCTGACGTTTCGGACTAAGTATATTATGCCTCTAGACACTCTTGTTAATATGGATTATATATGCCTAAAATAGAATGTTATCTTTTAATTTGGTTAAATCTTTTAATAATAACCAAATTATTTTTTTGGAGTTATGTTTTCTATGAGTCTGTTCTGACTAAGCAATATTAAAACAGTAATAGTAGTGTTGGAGTTACATAAAGTTCATCAATGCAATATATTTTTATCCTTATTTCCTATCCGATTATATTAAATATAGCATCAAGATCATGAGAAGAGAACCCTATACTCTGGCATTTTAAAACAACCTGCCTCCGATTTGGCAGCGCACAATGGGCCCTTCAATTACCTATTTTTTTTTTTTTTTTTTAATATTTTGCTTTATTTTATTTTAAAATATGTACAAATTTTTAAGCATTGGTGGGATAATCCCTTACAATGAAAATGAGTTCACATTACAACGGTTACTGATTAATATGTTATTGTTGTTAGTAAAATTTAAAAAACCAACAGAAAAGAGAGTACATAGAATTTACTTAAGACAAAATTTATGTATAACATAATACAACATTCATATTATTTATAATAGTATGTGTTTTGTTCGTTTGTCTCTGTATTTTGGTGTTGTTGTTTTTGTATAATTTCCTATTTCTTGTATGAGTGTGTTGTCTGAAAGTTGGCATGAGGTGAAGAATCTGAGGGTTTGTTGGTGTATGAATTTTTGTATTGTTGGGATGTCCAGTTCTTTGTGCATTATGGTGATTTTAGTATTTATTGGATAGTTTTTTATGATTCTTAGACATTTGTTTTGGAAGATCTGTATTTTGTTAATGTGTGTTTTGCTAGCTAAACTCCAGACTGGGCATGCGTAAGGTACCATGGGCCTAATGACTCCCTTATATAATATTTTCTTATTTTTTGCAGATAATTTTGACTTTTTGTTAAAGTATGGATACATTTTGTATAATATTCTGCGGGCGCTATTCAGTTTATTATTGATATGATTGTTGAAAAGTAGTTTGCGGTCTAGAGAAATTCCTATATATTTAATATGGTTTGATATAGGTATTGAGATATTGTTAAGTAGTATTGTAGAGGGGAGTATAGGTCTTCGTTTTGTGAAAATTATAGCTTCGGTTTTGTCAGTATTGGTATTGAGCCCCATTTTTTCAGATATTTTTTAATTTTGCAAAAAGGTTCCTGTAGTATTTTGATTAAATGACCTACTTTTTTTAGCTGTTGTTTCTCTCCATTCACATGAAGTCATTATAATAGTTTGGTTTAGGTCCGGCTACCATTGAATGATTTGGACCTGATATTATTATTTTTTAGACTCGGCTTATATTGGACTATGTTCCGAATTTGTAATGTGCTTTCACACTGCAATGACTAACACTAGTGAAGACTCTCATTCAGGTGGGGGATTCTCATCCCCCACCACACCTCTCCAATCCCACCTCCGATTTTGTGAAAGGTCGTTTTCTAAATTATCTGACAATTCCCACTTTTCAATTAGCAAAATAAAATTATTCTAAGAAAAAATATCAACAAATATAAGAAGGAACTATTACTGATCAGAAACTATTAGAAATGTGCTTATTGCTATGCTTACAATATGTGATAATTACCATTATGCTTTTTTTTTTTTTGGCACAATAATACAAAAACTTCATTAGGTCAAAAGGAAAACTGGACTGAAATTAAGTGTTAAACTAGTTTTCCCATTACAATTTGTATAATTAAAATCGCTTTAGGAAATGAAAATATTAAGAATGAAAATAATAAAATCATTGTAATAATGTATGTAAATATTTTTATAACTTTCTAATAGCAAATTATCATACATTTTATATCATTTCCTATAATTTAACTAGGTTTTCCATAATTTTAAGTGTTACCATTTTTTTATACGTACCTTTTTCTTTATTTTTCTTATTGTATCTTACTTTATATCTTCTCATTTTTCTTACTTTTTGCATTTCTTTACATCATCACCTTTTTGTACATATATTTTTTCGTTTGTTTGTTCATTTAACGTCACTTTATGCTGCTATGGCTAATCGGACGATGCTACAGTGGGAGCTATGAATTTTGCCTATCCAAGTTTAATTAGGATAGGGATTTTTAACGAGTACCTGACATCGTACATTTTTTTTTTTATTTTTTATTTTTTTTTTTTTTTTTTTTTTTTTTTTTTTTTTTTTTTTTTTTTTTTTTTTTTTTTTTTTTTTTTTTTTTTTTTTTTTTTTTTTTTTTTTTACCACCTTTCCTGCCAACGGCATACAGGTTTTTTGCCATGAATGGGGGTTCACCACTCATGGCAACTTCTTACCAATATTTTTTTTTTTTTTTTTTTAAATCTTTATTAAACCGGAACTATGGTGTAGCCCATAGTGCACGGTTGTACACCTTAGGGCTACACCTTATCCTTTCCTCGTCTTCTTCCTCTCTTTTAACCCTCGTCCTCGGAGTCCTCCATAGGTTGGTCCGGCGGTCTTCCCGGTGGCCTTCCTCTTCTCGTAATCATGAAGTGGGCCGATCCTACGGCCTCTTTCCATCCGTATACGAACTCCCTAAAGCTGGTGTAGTTCTCCTCCTCCACTAGCTCGGGGAACACGTCTTCGGTTATCGCATATATACCGGTCTTTGTGGACAACCTCGTCCTCAGGGCGTCGTATGCGATGCAGGATGCTACCACGTGCTCGGCAGTCTCCGGGACTCCGCAGCTGGGGCAATGGGGGTCCAGGTCATATCCATGTTGTGCTAGTTTCCATCTGAAACCCCCATGCCCCGTGAGGATCTGTGACATCCAATAATCGGGAAGGACCCACTTGGCCTTTAATCTTGATTCAACGGTGGGGAAGTATTTCCTAAGGGTGCTTCCTTTTTCGGATATCACCCACCGTCCATTCCATGCCGTCAGTGAGTCCTTCCTTACCTCATCTTTCCATTTGTTGGGGTTCGCCTGGATCCTCACTTGTAGTGTCTCCGGGAGAGCTGCCAAGCCTCTTCTCTTGACTTCAAACTTGATAGCATCTTCTCTCAGCAGGAGGTCAAGGGGTATACCTCCCGCTAGGATCTGCACCGCCTCGTGTGATGTCGTCCGATACGCCCTGGTCACTCTTAGCAGAGCCGTTCTCTGAGCCGTTGCCAACTTGTTCTTCTGTCTCTGCGAGAGATTCCTGCTCCAAAAGGGGGATGCGTACCTCATGATACCCAGTACGACTCCCTTGTATATTATCATACTCACTGGGTATCTGAGGCCCCAGAAAGCACCGCCAATTCGACTGAGACCGTTCAGTGTTTGGCTCACCCTCGTTGCTAGGTGGTTCAAGTGAGGTGTCACATCCAAATGTTTTCCAATTCTTATTCCTAGGTAAGTGACCTCCTCACTTGCCCTTATCCTGCTGCCTTGCACGCTGATGTTGATAGGGTGAGCCCTATCTGTTCTTCCTTTCAAAAGAACGGCCTGTGTCTTAGCGGCGGCCATCCTCATCATCTTCCTCTCGCACCAAGCTCCTACCAAGTTGGCACATCTCTCTGCCTCTGCCGAGATCCCGGCCCTGCTATTCGAGTACACTATTGCCGCGAGGTCGTCCACATATGCCGTGGCAGGGAACCGCTCTTCCTCCAATACACCGAGCAATTCGTCGAATACCAACTTCCACAGGGCCGGTCCTGACATCGTACAGGCTCCGGACCTCCGTTTAACGTCCCTTCCGAAGGACGGCGTAACTAAGGATTTTTTACTCCCTTAAAAAAATCCGAGGGCTACCTGCCGGGCTACGAACCCGCGATCTTGGGCTTAGTAGTTTGTTACGCTAACCACTAGACCACAGGTGACCGTAAAAAAAAAAATCAGATTAATTTTAATGTTAAAATGAATTATCATCTGTATCAGTGAGTAATATCCGTGCACGCTAGCTAAACTGCGCACGAAAAACAAATACCACTTGAATAATATTTTATGCAACATTAATCGCATTTGAGAGATGAGTTTTGGAATAGGTTTATTAACGTTATCGGCATCGAACCTTCGGATCATTATTATTAATTGCGTTGAAAACTGTTGAATTCCCCATAAAAGAGAGAATCCTATCAGGCTATAAATAAGGGAGAATTGTTGAGCCATTAGTGCGACATTTGACTGTGGTTGTAGCGGTTTTATGAAATGCGGTTTCAATGGCTACATTTTTTTTTTATAGCACCATAAATTCGAAGAGAAGTGAAAGAGATTTATTTTTAACGACGATCTGTAGCTAAATCTAAAACACTTTATCCCAAAATGAATGACTCTTTCTGCTTGATTGGTTCCAGCATCATAATTAGTGCGATTTGTATTTGATTACAGCCAAAATCAAAAGTAAAACATTCCAGTGATTATCTTCATAATTAACGCCATTATCCATCTTATATTATTCCAACCAGTGACCTAGAAATTAATTATAATATACATTAATAACATATTCCTATACATATATAACCTACACAACTATTTTAGAGGATAGGTGAACCTTAGGATGGTCTGCAAATCATACAGGGTTTTTTCCCGGCAGTTCACAGAATAAATAAATCTGCCACGGTCGGAGTTGAATCCAAGATCTTCGATTTGGAAACACACCACTCTACACACTGCGCCACCCTACTTCCTGAATATAGAATATATTTAACTATGCTGTACCACACATTGCAGCCCATGGAGGAGATTGAGTTTAGTTTATGTTAGAGTCTTTTTCTAATTCTCGTAAATTATTATTATAATTTTTATCATAGAAGTAATAGAATCTGATAATTAAAAAAAGTATTGTCTACTCCATCAAACTCCATTTTATTTTAAATCTCATTTTCTAAAACCATCACTCCTTAAAAGCGGAAAGGGTTTTATAAAATCACATGTTAATATATACAAGAAGATGTATTATATATTATGTATTATGTATATATATTATATATAATATTAATTTTTCAAATTCATTAATCCTATCAACTATTTTTCAAACAGTCATTGTACACTATTGTTACTGTACAATAGTATTTCTATTATTCACATTAGTTATTGTACATACAGTTCCATACTTTTCTGTAACATGTAACATCTTTAAGTCCGTTATCACACATTTTATATATTTATTTTACTAGTTTTTCTTTATTCTTCATGTTCCAACCTTTTTTGTATATGTAAATATTCTCATTTTGTTTCTTTTGTTTACCTCCTCCTTTTTGATTTTCCTTTTTATTATTTTTACTTTACTATCCTTTCTGTACATTTATTTTCTGTATTTTATTTTATATGCGTTATTTATAATTTATCATTTCTGTTCATTTTCTTTAATTTTATTAAATCTGTCTTACTTTATTATATCTGTCATTTTTTTCATTTTCTTTTCATTATCATTAATTTTGTTATATCTGTCTTTATCTTAATTTTATTATATCTGTCACTATTTTAATTTCTTTTCATTATCATTAATTTTTTTAAATCTGTCTATATCTTAATTTTATTATATTCTGTCACTTTTTTAATATTCGTTATCTTCCATCTTCATATCTGCCACTATTTTAATTTTCTACATTACTTGTCACCATATTATTGTTACTGTACATTTTTATATTTTTTGTTCTGTATCATCATTTGGAACATCGTATTATACAAGAAGATGTTTATTTTATCAGCTATACTCCCATGGCTAACCATTAAGCGCTTTTTCACAGAGTCGCTCCGCTTCCTAATTTTTATGATGAACAAGGGTGTGTGGTGACAATGTAAAGGAATTTGAAAAAAAGCTATTGCGTAAAGTATTCGGCCTGAAAAAGGATGGAAATAGTGAAGAATTTAGAAGATTACACAGTGTGGAATTGCATGCTCCAGGTTAATATAATTGAAGTTATAGCGTGACGAAGGTTGAGATGGATTCGTATAATGTTTAGGCTTAGTAACAAACGAATTACGAAACAGTAAACGAGGCGACGATGGGAGGATTGCGTTAAGAACGATCTAGTGTACTTTGGTTTAAGTACTTTCTCGTGAAAAAATGTTTGTAAGCTGGTGGTATCGGCTTTGAGCCTTAAGGGTCGCAAAGCCTTATTATTATTCATATTAATTTACATGGGAAAATCAAATAATTTGTCAGATGTCATTACATTATTTCAATTTCGATTAAACTTTACGTATTGAAAAAAAGGGCCTAAGCCTGCATTTTATTTCTTTATTTTCATTTATTGAATTCCTGTTACAGTCGCCAAATGTTTTGGACAGCAAATTTAGTTTCCTGGATGAAATAATAATTATGTATGTATTAAGCAACTCGATATGTAGAAATGTACACGACGATTTAACAACACAAATTATACATGTACTGCACTATAGATTCTATAAAACCTCAAACCATAAATACCATATATACATGTACTATGTTTAAATTCCAATAGATCCAATAACCTTCAAATCATAAAAAGGAATAGTATTTCAACAATTAAACAAGAGGAAAAATACATACTGTACACAAGGTGAAATAAATCCTCTAACATTTGTTGTAACAAAATTATATATAGAGAAATATTTCCATCTAAATTATCTAAATAAAATACAATAATTGATGTCTGACTTTTTTTTATGTCGATCATTCAAAAGTCTATAAACAAATGAAATATATGCGCGTTCACTAATTAATATATTTTTATTGCACAATTAAAAATTTATATTTTTTAATAGACAGATATAAAAACTAATGATGAATACAAACACATGTTGGTAGCTGGCTGCTAAAAATCTATTAAGCTCGATGTAGGGTTGTACAAAAAAATACACACTCTCCTTAATCCAAATAAATTTTTAAAATGTCTGGAGAAACTTTTAAAAAAGAACTTGACTTATTCGTCTGTTGTTCTCAGCACATTCTAAAAAGTATGTGCCAAATAAATTTAAAACTTTAGATTTATGATCACCCTAAGGACGTCCATGACTTTCGTTCTAAGCTAGTTGTGATTTGTGATTTCAATTTTCGGTTATTAATCTAACCTTTAGCTTATTTTTTATACTTTGTTTTTATTCCTCCAAATATACTTCCATATTCAAATGTGGCTCGAAATCAAGGATGATATTTTTTTTTCTTACATGAAGTTTTAAAATATTTGAATGATTTTTCCTCACTCTTGAGAGATGAATATCATTTATTTACCCCCTTAAATATCATTTTATTTGCCCCCTTTTTTTTTTTATTTATTATAATGGCCTTTATTGTACTGTGGAGAAAGAACATATTTGTTATTGCTACAGAATACCTATGTAATTACAATTAAAAGGTATAAATAACATAACTATATACTAACTGTTTTAATTAAATTATTGTTATTTTGTATTGAGCTTTTTGCAGCCCATCATATTGTTGTTGTCAAAACAATACCGCCTATCTACAACTTTTATGAAAATGGCTTAGCAACGGTAACGCATTCTACAGGTTGAATTCCACACTAAGGAAGGCAGGTATTAAGGTCAGCAACATGGCAGGGTGTGATTTATTGATACTTCTCTTCAATAGTTCTGAAAAAAATTGTGCGGTTTTTCAAATAGTTCTGTAAAATCGCCCAAAGTGTACATAGGCGGTATTGTTTTGACAACGACGATATGTTTTCATCGTATAATAAAAATACTTTATCGATAAATAAAATACTTTAAAATTAACATAAATATTGTTCGGAATGTCAGTGTAATTCAGACTAATGTTAATAATTTAAATTTATAAATTTGAAATTTATATAATCAGAATATAGTTGATTTAGAAATTAAAAAACAACATAATTATTCCAAAGGGTTGAGTTTCCACCTCTGTCGGCAGTCCTCGTGGCAGCCCATTTAAATTTTTCGTTTTATATATATATATATATATATATATATATATATATATATATATATATATATATATATATATATTTGTCAGGTAGCAGCCACTAAGGATCACGCGAATATCATTGGTTAGGCTCCTTTGGGAATCTTGATTTTCTTTCTTCCCATCTCAATTTCATGATCTTCTACTGCATTTCTTTTCTTTCTTCGGACCACTTTGTACCCCTCCTTTTTTCTCTTTCAATATTGGTGAGATTTTTCAGTGTTTTCCTAAATGTGTCTCTATCTACAGTCGGCTTCTGACATTTTAAGGTTCTTTGATTCTTCTCTTATTTGCTTCGTGTATTCCCACGCTTTTGTAGCTAAAAATTTTGTTAAAGATTGCAAAATCAACAAACCGAACAACCATTTCACGAACGAGGACTAACACTACACGAAGGACGGATCACCTGATGTCAAACGGCATCTAAAAAATAAATAATATTAATATTAAAAAATAAAAAGATACCTTACGTAAATGTTAAGACCGTGAAAAAATTCCAATGGAAAAGCCCATAAGTCTCCAAACTAAAACAGAATTTGAAATTATCTGTCGAATATTTCGCTTATTCAGGCATCCTCAGGGTAGAAAGAGAATAACAGCAAAACAAAACATAAATAAAGCACCCAAGAAACATCCCACCACCTACAAAGCTCAAATGCAACTAATGAATCATAAGGAAGGTTACTCGACCCTGGCTGGATTAGTTTGGATAAAACCAGCTGATAAATACTCCAGAATTTGAAAATTCAACATGCACTCACGAAACTTCTAGAAGTACAACAGGAAAAAAAATAATAGTAAACAACATAAAAACATAAGACAAAAGACCATATGAAAAATGAAAGTAAAAATGCAATAAAAAAAAATGTATAGCCATAAGTCCATTGGTTTCTTGATAATGTTCTTCTTTTTTTTCTGGAGTATTTATCAGCTGTTTTTGTCTAACCTTATCCAGCCAGGGTCGAGTAACCTTCCTTATGATTCATTAGTTGCATTTGAGCTTTGTAGGTGGTGGGATTTTTCTTGGGTGCATTATATATGTTTTGTTTTGCTGTTATTCTCTTTCTATCCTGAGGATGCCTGAATAGGTGAAATATTCGACAGATATTTTCAATTTCTGTTTTAGTTTGGAGACTTAAGGGCTTTTCGTTGGTATTTTTTCCACGATCTTAACAGTTATGTAAGGTATCTTTTTATTTTTTAATATTAATAGTTATTTATTTTTTAGATGCCGTTTGACATCAGGTAATCCGTCCTTCGTGTACTGTTAGTCCTCGTTCGTGCAATGTTTGATCGGTTTGTTGATTTTGCGATTAGTGGTATCGATGTTTGTGCAGTTCCTCCATGCACATGAGTCGATGCGATTAACGGTCAATCACTTCTGTTCGAGCGAGTACTGGGTTAGGGCTTAGCAGTTTAATACAGTGTGTAGCCAATGTGTATGTATCGCAAATGAGCATTAGTGTGTGTTTTCATGCAAGTGTATATGGGGACATTCACGATAGCTACTATCGCAACAACTAATATTGTTCAAATTATATCGCAATAACATTTACTAACTAACTGTTATACTTCCCTTCATGATTTCAAAGTTAACTAACCTTATATACATTATAAACAATGGCTAAATACTTAATCTGAATACTTAATAAGTATACACTAAACACTTAATAAATCTGAACTTAAAATTGGCCAAAAAAAAGGTAATTCTATAATTTAATTCATTTAGAAGAAATAAAGGTATAATTTATTTTCGTTTCGAATACATATAAATCGTTCTGGGTCGGACTGAATTTAATAAATAACAATTATTATTCATTATTTATTGTATGCCATCTGGCCTGGGAATAGAAAAATTGCATCAACAGTACTCAAATAGTTGATAATATCAAGAATGGGAGAATGGCATGAATTTATAAAAGTGAATAATGAAAATAATTTGGCAATCAATAATGTTATAAAACATTTATTATAATGATTATTAATAAAGGTGAAAATAAAATTATTTCATTTTTAAAAAAAATTTAAATAACTTAAATATTGTCTATAGTTTATTTTATGCATTTTTCGATCAATTTTATTAATCTTCTTTATTAAATTTATAATTTTTAATGATTTTCTCTTGTTTTAATAATCAGTATTTATTTAAAATAATAGAGCTCACTATGTAGCAATTCGCCAAAGGAGAATAAAGTGACGTAAAGAGACAAAGAAACAAAATAAATTAAATATAAAATATAGTGAAATATGAAACCTAAAATTATTTAAGTAATTGATATGACAATCAATTATGTTTGTTTGTAGTAAATGAAAAACCCATTTGTTATAATAGTTATTAAATTAGATATAAATTGAAATTATGACAAGATTACTGTCATTTTTTCACTATCTCATCTGGAAATTATTGTATCTCACTATCACGCTGACACTATAGATTATTTAGTTAAATAAGAAATAAATGACAATAATTTTTTTATCGTTTTTAATTAATCACTTGGATACCTGCGAATGATAAACAAGGATAATTATGTGTCAATAAAATATTAAAAGGTACCAGGAAAAAACTAAAAATTCCCAGAATACTGAACGATGACCCGACATAATGTATTTTAAAAATTAATTTAGTATGATGGCAAACTGATACCGCCTAATTAAAAAAAAAAGATTCGAATTACCGAAAGGAAAACGAGAGTAATTATATTCGTTAATTAAACCATAATTAAAATGACAAAAATTTATATTTGTATTTTATCTTTCAGATTGCTTTTTTTTCAAATAATTATTTATTGTTTAATATTTTATTTCATTTGTTTTATTCAGTTGCAATTAAATCTTGAACTGGGGATGATTCAGGTGGCAGTTAAATATTCATCAGATGGAATCTGAACTCTTACTATCCCATTCCTTCTTGAGTATTAATAGTGTAATTAATTAATAGTGTCAACCTTCCGCATACCTTAACAGAACAATTAATAAATATTAAAGTAAATTAAAATAATAGTTCATAAAACCCCATTTTAATCCGGATTTGTTTTCGTAAAATCCTACATGACCAGGAAATAGTTTTGTAAATTATCGTACATTTCTATATTAATGAAAAATAATTCAGATAATAACCATTATCAAGCAAGAAAACCAAGATCCAGCCTATATAATTATTTATTATTTAAAACGCAGTTAATGTCAATGACATTAGTCATTAACAATAATTAAAATATAACATTAAGCATCATCCTACAGCATATATAACTCTATAAAATTCATCTCTGAAAGTGCAATATTATGTTATTTAAAAAAATATATATTTATTGAAATTTACAACTGTATACAGAATACATCAAGTATATATAATGAAAGATAAATCATGTCCAGAGACACAGTCAAGTAGAGAAACTAATAAAAAGTCTAGCTTAGAAGGCCACGAGGCAATCTTCTTTTCAGACGCCTCGGAGGATTATGAGGAATTGAAGAGGTTGCGAGGTTTGAAACTAGAGGGTTTGAGTGGAAATGAAGTTTGTCTTGAAAAGATTGATATCGGATTCGGACCAAATCAGCAATAAACGGGACATAAAGATCATTATGGATTACTGTGTTCGTACCTAAGTAAGGAGCATTGAGGATTTGATTCAGGATTTCTGGTTGTAAGAATTGAATTCGAGAGGAATTCGATGGCTTAGTTGAACGCCAAAGCTCTATTCCGTAAATCCAGATGGGTCTAATGATTGTCAAGTATATGAGTCTTTTGTAATTAATTTGGAGCTTAGAGCGTTTGCCTAGTAAATGTTGAAGTAGCCTGAAACGGCGAGCTGTTTCTTGTCGTTTCATTCTAGTATGAGGATTCCATGTTAAGCGCTTGTCAAAGTGTAGCCCTAAGTAGCGGACCTGTTCTACAGGAATAAGTGGGATGTCAGTGATATGGGAGTGATGTGTACGGGTTGCTATAACTGGATCAGTGTTGACAGATAATAGACATGTGTCATCCGCATACTTGGTAAGGATAGTATTAGGATGAGTTGGGATGTCAGCTGTATAAACTGTTTAGAGAATTGGGCCGAGGATACTGCCTTGAGGAACACCGGCAGATTGAGGAAAGAGGGATGAGTAAACATTATTATGATTTACTGTGAATGACCTTTAGGAGAGATAGGATTGGAAAATGAGAAAGTATCTAGGAGGTAGGAATTTACGGAGATTGTAAAGCAACCTGGGATGCCAGACTCGGTATACTACATTACTAATTTCCAAAATTATCATCTAGGGATCAACTTATCCCCCATGGTTAACTGCTGGTCTAGGAATTGCTTATTATAGAGTTATATACGTTGTTGGATGATGCGTAACGCTTATATTTTAGCTATTAATAATGACTAATGTCGAAATGTTTTAAATAATAAATAATTATGTAGACTGGATATTGACTTTCTTGCTTGATTCTGGTTTTTAAAATATTGCAGTCAAGTATACATGAATTTAAAATTCAGATTTTACCAGCATTAAATTTAATGAAACTTATTAAATAAAAACATTCATAATTCTTTATACAGAATGATAATGTAAATTTTTAGGATATACATATTTCTCGGTAGAGCTTGAACAGTTCCTTGTTTTTCCTCTGACTCTATTCACCATCCAAACACACAGCCAATAGAATTAGACTCTTTCAAACCTATCTAGAAGGATGCCCTTTTCTTTTTGAGGATCCATTACTCTCCACTCTATGTGACTATATGACTTATTAGTGTCTCGTACATCATAAACTTGGTGTTACAGCTGACAAACCTCCCTTGGTCAATATTACCATTATAAATTTCTTTTGAAAATGACATGGATTTAGAGTATAATACCTTCGGAGGGATAACTAATTATTAACTTCCGTGTAGATACTGTTGCCTACTATCTGTTTGAGCAACCTCGAATCGTTGATAGCTCCGAAATGAATATGGAAAAAAAAAAACAAATTTCTGATTCAATTATACCAGATTGCATGTCATTCGAATTTTAACATTTTATTAAACTAATAACATAAATCACTTTGATAAATTAAATAACTAATATTATTAATAATAATTCATAAAACAACTCTGAGAGCTACAGATAGCAATGTGCACGTCAAGAGGCTCATGCCAACCATGTCTGGCTTGTAGCCGGAGCAAACAAAAGCCGATCGACTCCCTTTTGTTTTTCTTTCTTCTTTTGTAACATATGTTTTCAAACTTCCCACAAATATTATACTTGTCACTAAACAAATAAAATTACCTTTTAAATTAAATTATTCTAAAAAAATATGAAACTAAGCGTTTAAATTATTATATTAAAAACAAGGAAAATAAAATTAAGAAAAGTTCTTTTTCATTACATAAAATGATTTAATTGTTATGATTAAAACTTATGATCTTTTATAAGGTTACAACTTCATCTACTAAAGGTGCGTTTACACGTGAGAGGAACTCGCCGAGAGTGCTCTCGAGAGTAAGTCGCAGAGCCCTTTACACGGGAGAGCTAAATTCACCCTTGATGAATTTCTCTCTTCAAGGAAAAGAGAAATAGCAATGGCTTTGTTGATTTTGTACATGTCAAAGAAAAACGAATTAAAGCAGAAAAAAAAAATTGTTCAGGTATTGGGTCCAAAGACGGAATGATTTAGGCGCTTACCACACATTGACCCGGGAATTGGAACTAGAAGACGCCCAGCAATTTAGAATATTGTGAATTTCAAAATGTACAATTTTTATTCGTTATATGAAATAAACTTAGCTGATTTCTCAAATTGTGGATTTTTTTTCCATTTCAAACAAATTTGTGGCTATTTGTTCAAGAATTGTGTTTTTTTAAACTCTATTTTTGTAATCTCGCTCCTTAATTTCCCAAAGGATTGGGTGGGACTCGTCTGACATTTTGGGGAGGACTTCGATGAGTCTGCAAACTTCTTCGTGCGTCCATTTTTTTGGTAAAGACATTCTTGAGAGTACTCTCGGGAAGTCAAACTGGAATTGAATGTCTGAGAGTAACTCTCAGAAGCGTTTACACCTCCTACTGTGACGAAAGAGGGGGAACTCTCGGCGAGTTCCCCCTCTACTTTCGGCGAGAGCTTTCAGGACCCTTTACCCTTGCGAGTTTTAATCTCGAGAGTAAACCAGCTACTCTCGATAGTTAAAAACTCGCACGTGCACACGCACCTTAAGGTTAATACCTTCGGAGGGATAATTAATTATTAACTTCCGTGTAAATACTGTTGCCTACTATCCGTTTTCTATTTTTTTACTTATATGTATCAACTTTTATTTCATACAGGGAAAGGGATAGCTTATCGTATGCTGAGCTGATACGCTAAAAGTACCTGGTTCGAACCCAAATGTGGCTGCTAAATTATTTAATATTTCAACGGCCACGTATATCCACCCTATGAAATCTGCAGACACTACTGGTTTTTTTAACTAATTTTCCAATCTAAGGGGAGAAGAGTGGCTCAGTGGAAGAGCACTGATGTGAAATGTCGAAAATCTGGGTTTGATGGATAATATAGGACATAGGACCTTCCTGGAGCTTAGTTAGTTACAGTTAGTAGGTACATAGAATAAGGGGGAAATGTGGTGGTTGAGCGTGATGCAGGACCAATCACCTCCCTGCACAACCGTTGTCCATGAAACAGTACAGTCTCTACTATATACTGAACCCTTTGAACCTGTTCACGGGTTGTAGTGGTACATGTTTTTTTTATGGGTTCTGATCAATAAGCTTGGAAATAACAATACACTATATATGTAGCATAAATAGAAACAGTGAGAATAACAATAAATCAGCAACAAAGAACGAATATAGAACAAATCAGCTGTTATAAAAGGTAACTGTTACAAAATATAACTGCTCGCGCATGCGAACAAGTAGGCAAAAATAACTAGGGCTGCGTTAACACACAAGTACCAGTTTCTTTATAATAAAGTACATTAGCTGAGATGGGAAGAAAGAAAATCAAGACTCCCAAAGAAGCCTTAAAACAATACCTTACACAGACAAATTATGTAGGCATAATATGCCTTATTACCCGAGCAAAGCTGTGGTGGGTCGCTAGTAGTGTATATAATAAACAGATATGGAAGAAAGTACGATACCAATCGATATAACGAAACTATCAATACTTTCCTATCGATATGTATCATTGGTAACGTTATCAGTATCCAGTTTTTATTTCGGTATGAAGATAAAATACTAGTGAATCCGCTCAATACTGATACTACTAATCAATGCTTGTAAACTATTATCCTCGAACTGACATCCCAACGAAAACACGTACATTTAACGGAATCCTCCCATCTACGCCTTGGTCTACCCCTGTGACGTTTACCACTAGGCCCATCGCTAATGATCTCTTTAGTTCGTTCCTTGATTAGCACAAAAATTGTATAAGCTCATCTTAAGTTTGGTAATGATATTACAACAGTTATGGAGGGAGCGAAAGCTCAGTGGTAGAGTGATATGTTGCCAGGAAGGTCCCGGCTTCGAATCCTGGAGTGGCAGATTATTTATTTATTCTTATAACAGCTGTGAGCTCTGGGGACCTTCCTGGGGCTCATCCAGCCTCTATAAATTAGTTTACCTTAATTAGGGGAAAACCTGGGGGAAAATTATTTATTGATATTTACAACTGGTATTACAATAATACAACAAGTAAATAGGCTAAGTGATACATAATGGCAAGTAGAGTAACTCATTGGTAGTACTCAAATCACAAGTTCAACTAAGAAGATCACGTGGCCATCTTCTTTTCAGACGCCTCGGAGAATTATCGGGAATCGAAGAGGAAGCTAGGTTTGAAACTAGAGGGTTTGAGTGGAAATGAAGTTTGTTATGAAAGGATAGATACCGGTTCGGGCCAAATGAGCAAGTGGAACATTAAGGTCGTTATGGATGACTTTATTCTTTAAAAAATAAGGAGCAATGAGGATTTTACGAAGGATTTTGGATTGTAAGGATTGGATACGAGAGGAATTCGATGGCTTAATGGAGCCCCAAAGCTCTTCTCCGTAAGTCCAAATAGGTCGTATGATGGTCATGTAGATGAGTCTTTTGTAATTAATTGGAAGGTTAGAGCGTTTGTTGCTAGAATTGATGCCGTCAAGATCAAACAGTCACAGGTGACGGTTATTGCACTCCATAGTTGAACGGCAGTGCCTCCCTCCCAGTAATTACATCACTGCAGTTGCATGCAGCACTATGTTTACCCGTTTTCGGCTAGCCTTACTAAAAGATAATTTTAGTTGTGGTATTGTGGAGCACAATTGCACAAACTGCATC
This sequence comes from Arma custos, assembly GCA_037127475.1. Lineage (NCBI taxonomy): Eukaryota > Metazoa > Arthropoda > Insecta > Hemiptera > Pentatomidae > Arma > Arma custos. The sequence goes on from CM073759.1 coordinate 213,722,897, forward strand.
GAACCAGAGCTATGCCAAAGGCTAAGTATCTGAATTATCTGAGAATCTCGGTTGTTCTGGGATAGAAAACATAATAAATTATATATGTCTTTGAATCCTTAATTATTGACACATATTCAGTCAGAATTTCGAACTGTATAATAATTTAATTAAGTATTTATATATACATATATATATATATATATATATATATATATATATATATATATATATATATGTATATATATATATATATATATATATATATATATATATATATATATATATATATATAATATAAGTTGCTATTTTTTTCAGGTGAGTTCTGTTTGATTGATTCAAAAATTCAGATTCAATATTTGATGACGCATTTGGTAAGTCAGTTATTTTATTTATCATTTAAAAAGTAATCTATCTATCTATATGGCGCTACAACCTGGGGTGGGTCTTGGCCTGGAGCTTCCGCCATCAGCTCGATCCATTGCTGCTGCTCTCCAGTTCGGTGTACCTAGCAGTAGCCTGGAGCCAGTTGCCATACTATCCATCCACCTCAATCTGGGTCTGCCTCTGCTTCTGGTATGGTCAATCCTATCCTCGAGGACTCTTTTAGGAATTTCACCTTTCTCCATCCGAATCACATGGCCGGCCATCTTCCTAGTTTTATGAAGCCGACTTCATTAAAGTCGTTATATAGGGCGCATAACTCCCGGTTCTATCGTCTCCTCCAAACTTCTCCTTCTTTTACAGGTCCGTATATACTTCGCAAATTTTTCATTCGAATATAAGGAGGTTATTCTCATCAGCCTTTGTCATCATCCATGTTTGTGAGGCATATATTAGCACCTGTCGAGCTTTAGTCTGCCTCGTTAGTAGATGGCTCCTTTGGCAGAGCCTCCTCAAGCCAAACTAGCAGCGGTTGGCTACTGCAATCCTTAAAAAAGATGTCAGACTCGTTCAAAAGCCTGCTCCACGTCAAGAAATACTGCCCAACAATATAATCTACGTTCCAATGAGGAGGAAACAACAACCACCACATTATGACATTGCTGGATAGTGGAGTGGGATGTTCGGAATCCAGACTGGTGATCTGGTATAAAGTGGGTTGCATCCAGGATGGGTATAATCGTTTCTGGATAAGCTTTTCTAGCATTTTACCCACACATGGTAAAGATAGAAAGAACAGTAAGATGAAGGATTTTTTTTTACTTAAAATTAAAGTAGGTTCTGATTGTCTGACAAAATTTTAAGTCAATATGGTTAACAAATTTAACAGAGTTAGACTGCAGCAGAAGTTTCCTTATCCCTTCAACATTTCGTTTTATTTTAATCCATTCAAGAAAATTTAAAATAAAATAAAGGAAAAAAGAATCTGACAAAATTAGGGAACAGGAGAAAGGTAATATCCAATAGAGCCGTCTGTAATTCGCTTATTTGTTAGACTGTCAGCTCCCTGATTGCTGAAACCTGATTGGTAGATTGTTAAACGTTGTAACCAATCAGCTGAAGCCTTATTACTGATCATCAATTACCAAATCACAAGAGAGGGAGACCTCCTGTTTTTAGGTTTCTCTGTTGCTGAGAGCAGACTAAAATTATTAAATTTTGAGAAAGGATTTATAGCTTGACATTCTTGGACATTTGATTGTATTATTTGTTTATTCCTAACTATAGTCAATAATGTTAAAGAACGCTTACTAAATAACGTAATAATAATGAAACCCAAAGATGAAGTAGGGTTGAAGTAATGCAAATTAGAAGAAAACGTGTTTAGAACAGGAACTATGGTAGATACATAAGTAGGGATAAGTCTGAATAAATTGAAAAATTAAGTATTTAAGGTTTAAAATAACTAATGAAATATGATCATTTATATTTTCAATCTTTCTATTATATTCTTCATTTTATCATTTCAAAAATCATGTTAATAAAATGATAAATATTAATTGCATAACTATTAAATTACTTTTATTATATACTAGCTTTTGCCCGCGGTTTCGCTCGCGTGGAATTTGTTCTGCCCAAAAAGTTTCGTGACAGATCAATTTAAATAAATAATTTGATTTTTGCTTTACTATAAGTTACTTGTACTTCCAAAATTTCAGATGTCTAACTTCAAGACATTTTCATATTTAGGAGGAAACCCTTGGGTTGGCATTATCCAAATTTCTTTCTTAAATTATACAAAGAAAGTATCTCCAAATTTCAACATGCTAAGTTCCTGATTTGCCTTTAATTATGTAACGCAATGGGTTCCCCACAGAACACAAAAAAGTGTGGGGGGGCACGTTCCCCCATGTTCCCCTAAATCTCCCCTTGCTGTAGCCTATGTTATTATGATGTATAACCTATATTACTCAATAAGTTTCATCTAAATACTTTCAGTAGTTTTTGCGTGAATAAGTAACAAACATACATACAAACTTTCGCATTAATATATAATATCAGTAGGATATCAAAACAATAGCTTCACTCATGTTCTTTCTGTTATTTTAACAACTATCATCATGTGATTTGCCTTTAATTATGTACTATAATGGATTCTCGACAGTACCTAAAAAACTGCTGGGGGGCACGTGCCCCCTGCCCCTTCTCCATAAATCCGCACTTGCTGCAGCTTATGTGTTATTCTGATGTATAACCTATATTACTGTAATGTTTTATCCAAATCCGTTCTGTAGTTTTTGCGTGAAAGAGAGACAAACATACAAACTTTCGCATTTATAATATTAGTATGTTTATTAATCTTATTTCATTCGGATTATAGCCTTTAATCTAAAATTGATTTTATAAACGAATGACATAACAGGACAACAGTCTCGTTCAATCGTCACGAGCATATCGGTAACGCGAATTCATAAGCATTTTTCTACGAAAAAGTTTTCACTTCGAAAATAAACAACAGAAAATAAAGATGCGATTATTATAGGAAATATTTGTTATTTTTCGGTTTGATATTAAAATTTTGTCACTAAAGGCTATGGTTGGTCCCTAGGGATTTGTACGACCCTTCTGTGGCTCATCCAGTCTCTATAAAGTAATTAAAAGTAATAAGAGATACGTTATATTGGACAAATCACTTGCACAACCATTATCCTAGAAACAATACAGTCTATCATGTGCTGAACTCAAGACCCTTCATAAGTTTTAGTAATACAGAATAGAAATTTTTTGTGTGACTACAATAGCGTATGTTGAACAAAGTACAACTTCCTAAAGTATTTTATTTATTTATTTCTGATTTTTACATTAGAAGTTTCAAAAATAATAGTACATAAAAATAACAGAATAGTAAACATACAGAAAACAAGTTGATAATAATAATAAAAAACATTGTAATGAAGGTAAAATAAAGAATATGGACTTAGAGCTTTAGATAGGTAGTTACAGAGATTAACTACATCATTGTTGCGTTTAGGATTCAGTACTGAATAAATATTCTGATCGTATGAACTAATATATTTATTAATTTATATAGGTTCTATATAATATGGACAGCCGAAAAGGCTGTGGTTTAAATCGTCACGTGATTCATTAAAGCATAGAGGGCAATAGTCTTCAGTATTAATTCTCTGGGTATTTTTATTGTAGTAAACAACTGTTTTTTGCTATGGGAACTCTAATTTGGCTAAGGAGTCTTATTCTCTCTACGGGCAAATCTGAAGTCAGGTATGGCTAAACTGTATTTATACAGAATACGTTTTTGTACAAAACATTATACTGAGAGCGAAGTCCTCTATAATTTATTGCGCAGATGATACGATTCGAAAAAGAAAAGAGTCGACAGAAGAATTCAAGTTATTACACAATTTCTTAGTGGAGCGATGTAGTAAAAATGGATACTATTACATGTGATGGATGCCATGAGGTATAGAGAGAAATGGGTGTGAAGAAATGAAAAGGAGATAGTTGAAGGGAAGATATAATAATAATAATAAAAATGTTTATTTAAGAAATCATACAAATGATATTTAGCACATATTGTATTTTTAGTGTTCTTCGGAAAACCTCCCCTAAGGGATTCTCTTGAAAGCGTGTATGGAGAAACCTCCCATTGAAGGCACTCCTAGCGTGGCTCATCTCACTGTAGTAGAGCCCTGCTACAGAGACGTTTCAGTCTTCTTGTCGGATTATGTGGTATTGTGTCTGTCAGTAATGTTTGTACCAATAAGTTTGGATGCCCCGAAAGTGAGTCATGAAATGTTTTGTAGTTGTTCTTGATTGTGTCAGCCACGAGTGTTACGTTGAGATCTTTGTGCAATGTTTGAAGGGAAGATAAAAATGGGTAATTTTTCCTCTTTATTATAAAAGGAGTATCTTAATTGGGGTCCATGATTATGATTACCTCCCTGTATAACAGTTGTCAAGAGAACAGTACAGTTTCTTCCTTGTACTTGTAAGTAATGGTACATGCTTCTTATTTGTTTACAATTACTTATCGTACGCACTAATTATATTACTATAGTGATGGGCTAGTAAAGCTTTTGGGCATTGTACGGATTCCTTAAAAGTAAATTATCTTCGATACGACTCGTTAGGAGATAGACCGAGAAGTTAGTGGGATGATTGCGTTAGGGAAATCTTGAGTTAAGGCAGAGGTTTGTAAACAGTGAACAGTGCCATCATTATCGAACCATCGGGTTCTCTAAGCCTTGTGTCATTATAAATGTATTAATCAAGATCAATAGGTCGTTAGCCTGTGGGGTTAGCTACTTACTTGGGGGTTCTGGTTCGATTCCCGCACTAGATTATAATTACTTATAACTTATTCTGTAATATCCCCCCGCTGGAGCCGTAAAACCGTTCTGGAACTCACCCATAAATCCATAAAGAAGGAAATCTATAAGAAAGATTTGGTTAAAGAGCTTGAATTAGGCCAAATCATCTCCTGGGCTTAGAAATGGTACACCGTTTTCTTAATACTCAATCCCTTACCATGGATTGTAGGGTTAGTTTCAGTTTGTCACAGAAAGATAAAATAATAGAATAAAAAAAATCTGACCTGTAACCACTACGACCCGTGAATGAGTCTGGAGTTCAGTACATGGTAGTGACTGTACTGTTTCATGGACAACGGTTCTGCAAGGAGGTGACTTGTCCTAGGTCACGCTCAACAGCCAGGTTTTCCCCCTTATTTTGGGTACCCTATTTTTATAATATTTTATAGAGGCTGGGTAGGATCGTAGGATTAGTTTCAGTTTGTCACAGAAAGATATAATAATAGATAAACAAAAAAAAAAACGAAAATATTTTTCCGAGGTCACAAATTTAGATTAAATAGTTAAAACTTACTAATTTTGTTACTAAATCCTTCGTTTCCTGGACTGATTATATAATTGATTAATAATTATTTTTTTTTAAAATATTGCTGATTCAATTTTACTACTAGGATACATATTATTTTATCATATTATTTAATGTTAACGTTCATGTATAATCATGATTATAATCGGGATACAACTTAATTTATATTCTTATAAATACAACTTAACTTATATTCAACTTATATTTATATTATGTAATGTTCGTTAACTATGTATTTTTAAATATACAAGGGTAGAGCATATAAATTAAAGGATATTAAAGCTCTGTGTGAGGGTAAAAGTTGGGAACACTAGTAGTACAAATAGGCGGGTTGAGCCGGAGCCGTGACCTTGAGGTCATTGTCTGCTGTAGCAGGGTCGTGGGCGTGACCTTGAGATGACCTTGAGGGTGGGAGGGGTGTAAGGCAGGACGAGGGGGTGTTGACCTTGAGGTAGGTCCAGGTGTGCAAATTAAGATTTGGCAACGTCGCAGATGAGATGTGGCAACAGCGCAGTATAAACTAGGTCATGGTTTGTTCTGAATGGATGTTGGTCATTTTATGAATGGAAGTGTTGAATGGGCGTGTGACGTCATCTTATGAATGGATGAACTGAATGGGAGTGTGACGTAATTTGTCTTTGTGAATGGGATAAGAGTTATGAATGAACCACAGTAGTACAAATAGGCGGGTTGAGCCGGAGCCGTGACCTAGAGGTCATTGTCTGCTGTAGGAGGGTCGTGGGCGTGACCTTGAGATGACCTTGAGGGTGGGAGGGGTGTAAGGCAGGACGAGGGGGTGTTGACCTTGAGGTAGGTCCAGGTGTGCAAATTAAGATTTGGCAACGTCGCAGATGAGATGTGGCAACAGCGCAGTAGAAACTAGGTCATGGTTTGTTCTGAATGGATGTTGGTCATTTTATGAATGGAATAGTTGAATGGGCGTGTGACGTCATCTTATGAATGGTAGTGTGACGTAATTTGTCTTTATGAATGAGTTATGAATGGGATGCTTTTGAGATTATGACTGAGACGGGAGTTGCTTTAATGAATGGGATTAGGCTTGCTTTTAAGATAGGCTATTGGATGACGTTTCATTGATTTAGATTATTTAGCTTTTATGAGCTTGGATGACGTATGTGTTCCTCCTGAACTTTAGTAATATATAGGAAATTTTTTGAAGGAGCTGGAAAAGGATATGTGAAAGAAAAAAAAATACAGTTGTACAAAACATTTATTTTATACATTATATAAACATATTTTTTGTTACTTTTCTTGTACTCTAATTTTCTCATTTAAGTAAACAATAATAATACTACAAGTAGACATTCTTGAAATAAATCTAGTACTCTAATTACAGGTCTTTTCTAACTAAATATAAATTTAAGTAAACAATAATAATACTAGTATACAATCATTAATTGGTTCTTATACATTTACAATGTTAGATTCGTTGTTTCATTGAGGCTATAGTGGCCATAAGGGAGAGTGGTTTCATCGTGTAATGTATATCTTTTATTATCAAATGAGCATAATGACTTTTTATTTATCAGTGTGGTTTGAACGTTATGCTTTTTAGATTGAATTGTAAAATGAAGAATATAGACTTTTGCTGTCTTTAAATGTGTTTAGGTAATCGCTAAAAGTAAAATCGTTAACTGCCGATTTTTTTATTCCCTTTGACTTTTTAACCGTTATATCATTCTTTGTTATGTACGAATACATTTTGGGCCTCAATCCGACAAACTCTACTATAGGATCTCCAAAAGTTTCATCTTTCAACAAACCTACGACTTTTTTATTTTTTTCAGAATAACAGAAATGAGAAGTGGAAAAATTGCTTGTATCAAAATATTTATTTAACTCTCCAGAAATATCGGAATAAATATCTTCAGTCCTAATATTGTATAAAAATGAATCGGTGTCGGTATAACATAAAGTAACATTTTCTACACCATATTTTTTCAAAAACACATTGTAGTGGTAATGATACATCAAAACTTTGCTCAAGTCCAACACTGCAAATCCCACGTACTAGGGTTTATCAAAAATAACGCTTTCTTTTTCCAGCTGAACCGCTGTAACATTATCTGCAAATATAATCCTGCCTTTAAAATTTGGTTTATTGACTTGACGAAATAATGATTTTTCTTTTGTTACTATTTTTAAATCGATTCTGTTGCGCACGTTTTCCATAAATTTGCCGAAGCAGCTGTTATTCATCAATTTGTAAAAATCTGACTCGAATGTATTTTTTGCTGATGCTCTCATCATTGAATTAATTTCTATGTATGGAGCCAACCATTTTTTTTGTTTAAACTTCAACACTCTATGAATTTTTGAAATCTTTACCCCGAGTTGCAGACCTTGTTTTAAATTCACATAATGTACTATGTAACGTGTTTTGGGCATCAAAGTCGTCAATAGTTTAACTGTTTTAGTATTAGGTGGATTATTTTTTTCGGGTAAAAAAGGTAATTGAGAAAGATTATTATGAATTTCTTTGGGGTATTCAACATCAACGTCTAGCACATAACCGGTTTCTGATTCATTTTCAAATACATTCTAATACATTTAATTTTTCATCAACCCACTCAAAATCTGTATATGGCAAGGGCAGGTTCATGGCATAACCGTAAAGATTGTTGACATCTACGTAAAGTAAATAATTACTGGGTTTAGTCGAGTCATATTCATTTAGATATTTATTGTTAGCTTTCGCATACCGAGAAACAACTTGGCAAATGCCTCCCCTTATTCCCTTTTCAAAAAACTGTACCATATCAATATCTTTTATTACATCTAATTTTATTTTCGTGTATTTCAACATTGCATTCCAAGATAACTGTGGCAAAGTAAAAAACCATGCAGGATCTAGTCGATAAATTTGTTGACAGAGAAGTCGAAAGGCTTCAAAAACTTCGCACAACAAAATTACATCTGTTTGTATATACAATTCCGCATAATCTTTTAGTGTTTGGATGTTGAAGACTTTCCAGACACTTTTCGCGTGCTCATAGTCCACGTCGCTAATTGATGTTTTTGTTAAATCATTAAAAAATGAATTTTTGGAAGGTAGTCGAGTTTCGTTTAGACGATCAAAAGAATTAAAATAATTGTACGGAAATATGCCTTTCCTTGTCAATAATTTAATTTTGTTTTCATCATTAATAATATTTGCCATATGTGGAAATATATCAGTAATTGATTTAGATTTATTTTGCAAATTGTTCACTAATGTTTCCAAACTTGATGATAGAAATTTAAACGAGTCAACAAATCGTATTTTTGTACTACATCCTTTAAATTTTATGCTGAAACTTATATATTTTTCAGAATTACTAGGAATTACGCTGATATTTTCACAACGGCCCAAGAAAGGGATTATAAAATAAGAATCGTAACCCTGTAAGTTGTGCATAAAAACAGGTATAAAATCGGGCTTTTTTGCTCTTAAATTACAAGCATTATGTGCTGGTCCAACAAATTTTCCTGATAAGTGACAGTGATGTCGTACTCGATCGTGTTCGTCTAAAGGGTATTGACATACGATGCAATCTTTAGCAGAATAAAATATTTTATTTTCTCCTTTGCTCATTTCTTCCATTCGCATAGTATTACCGTATATTTTATCCGCTTCAACAACTATAGATTCGAGTTTTTCTAAAAACGCTAGCATACAGTTTTCTCCCGTATAAACAAACGGTTTACATTCAAACATTTTTGACTTGACCAGAAGTGAAACTGAAAAAGCACGATGCTCATGAACAGCTTTGTTCCAAGACGTTGACGGATTAGGAATAGGCCCCGAAATTGGTATCAAAAGAGATTCAATATCTGCATAAACTACGATTGGAATAGATTGTGTATATTCCACATGTTTAAATTAAATTTTTTCTTCTTTCGGAAAGTCAGATCGAATTGGTTTGTGATCACGGCAAAATAATTCGTGTTCGTCTTTTCGCTCATCGCCTTTTTTCCCATACTTGTTTACGTACGTCCTTGGAAATACGGTCAGACATCTACGACAGATTGAATATGCGCGTTTTGACAAAGATATTTGAGAACTTACTAATCGTGAAAGATTTGTGATCAAACAATAGTGAAAATTTTCTCCATTTTGTAAATACAACAGATCAAACGTTTTATCATAATTATCCTTTTTACTGATTCTAATTGGATAAACATTATTTTTATCATCTAAGCCATAAACATTTATAGACAGGTTATTTAAATTTTCGAAACGATTGATATCGCTAATTGGAGTCGGGAACGATATAGAATCAAAAGAATATGGAGTATGAATATTTTTGTACGCGTTAAAGTCATTTGATCTAATATTATCACTAAGTAAAGCTAAACGAAAGCAATCGTTAGTATTATTTTTTACATTTATAACACAACGTTTGTCTCGTATTTTTTTAGGTAATTCAATAAATTGAGATCCTCCGAAAGGCTTAAATTTAGTTAAATGTAGGCAGATATAGTTTGCAGAGGTATATATCCAACCGGAACCTTTTTTTTCAAACTCATCCTGTTCCTCTAAAATTTTATCAAAAATTGTTTCAATGTAATTTTCGAGGTTTATAGAAACATCTATCGTACTAACTTTCGATTTAAAATTAAAATCTGTTCTTTCACTAATAGTATTTTCGTTTTTCTTAATATATGTACATTCTAACATTATGTTTAATTTTAGATTTTTCCATTCATCTACATAACTATTTAGTAACTTTACTAAAACCTCTTTTTTCTTACTAAAAAATTCTGAAGCTATTAATTTTTTATTATCGTTAGGAATGTAAACATCTTCAACCGCATTTCCTAAGGAAGCTTTAATAATCCCATTTTCTTGAGCGACCGTCTTCCCTCGCATCTGTCTACTAAACATGTTATATTTTCTTTTTTTCATTGGTATCTGCATTGTGTTCACGTCGGGTGTATTATTACTACTAACCCCAAATTGACAAGTTAATTTATGCCGTTCAAAGTTAAACTTTTTGCTAAATTCTTTCCTACAGCCTCGACAATAGTAAAACAACGATTGACATCTATGTCGCCAGTTTGTAAGCAATAATCCACAATGAGCACATAAATAATTATTTCCGTTACTTTTATTATTCATTTTTAATCTAAAAACTTACTTGGTCAAACAAATACAAAAATATATACAATACAAAACAAAAAATACACTACCCCCTAAAAGTAATAAAAAAAACAAAAACAATTGTAGCCTAACCTGATTCAACCTTTTTTTTTTTTTTTTGTTTACATAAACTTTATGTCATAAGCATTTTTCTTCTTTCCCATATATTGAATTTTTAGCTGTCCTAAAACAGAAAATAATCACTTGGCTAAGTAAAAAAAAAAAATATATAACTTTTTTTCTTTATATGTTTAAAATGTAAGAATGTACCTTCATAGTTGAATATTTCTTCTTCTGTAAATGCGTAGACATATCTTTTAGGTAGAAAGATTCTTATTTTTTCTTTTTCTCTTTCATCTAATAATATTGCTTCAATTGATGGACCATACTCCGTCTCCTTCTTCGAAAGTTGTAGAATTTGATACGTCCGTCCTATAATTAATTCTCCAATATTTTTATATGCGGGTTTAATTTCATTTAATTTTTTCAGGAGGGACATCTAAAAAAAAAATTAAAATCATATACTTAGTTAGTAAACAGATATTCGAGTAAAATAAAATTAAAAAAAAAAACTTACTTTACTGCAGTTGTAATGAAAACTGAAGACGTTGAGACTATGAACTTATACTAGCATAGTGGCTGACTGATGGACTGTGAGGAGATAGCCCCACGCCTTGGCTTATAAGTTGGATAAGGTGCTGCGTCAGATGCTGATCAGGTCAGTCGGTATTTGGGCCCGCTTTCAGTAGAGTTATTCCAGACAGGTCGTCAGCAGTTCTTGATTTACAGGGTTATCGTTTGGAGACGAACAAGCTGATAGTGAAAGAACTGTCAGTAGTTAGCTTAAATTACGAGCACTCTAGTCATTGGATTTTTAAACCGCCTCAAGAAGCCGAAAATGCTGATCGGCTAAAGACAAATCTCTGGGTAAAAAAACATCTTCATGGTCTGGAATGGGACTATGGTGATGTAAATTATGAATCTTTGAAAAATGTTTTACTATCCGTTGCAGAAAACTATGACGTATTATGGGGAAAAGGAATAGAAAAGTGTAAGTTTATAGAAGACCTTATTGATAAACCTGTTTATGATTTGCACGACTTTGGATGCCCCAATCTGAAACAGTTGGAATATGATAAGATAGCATGTCATTATCATTTAGACACTTCATTCGTTTGCTCTTTAAATCAAGCTCATCGTCTGGCTGCATGGGTAAATAAAAATAGTGAGGCTGTAGATTTCACTAAAAGAGACGTTCGTAAACGAACGTATAGAGACAATTCTTCTTCTCCTCATCATATGCTGTCATTTGCTGGATTTATACGTGGAGTCGAAAATAGTGTTAAATGTGTATACTGTGGACTGTTGTATGACACAGATTCGTTAATAAACCCTCTCAATTACCATAGAGCGTGTAGCCCGCATTGTTTATGGTTTGAGGAGGAGTCTATTTAATTAAAATATGTTAAATGTTGTATTTACTAAATCAGTATTTCATTTAGATTTATTTTGTAATATGTTTTTCTTATAATTGCTACATATTGATGTAGATGATTTTTAATTAAATTTTTCATTTATAAAAAAATAAATGTTTTCAGTTAATTTGTTTTTCTCTTATTCCTCTTTTTTTTTCAAGGACAAATAAAATACGTCGCACTTACTTAAATTAATAAATAGGTTAGAAAATTAGACCAGTGAACAGATTATTAGATTTTTATTTTTTCAAGAAAAGTAACAATAATTAACAAAAATTTTTAAGTATATGATATATGTATAAAAATAAATGTCTAGTGCAAGAGCATATGTTTTTTTTTCTTCTTCTTCAACATTATACGATATCCTTTTTATTAACCCAGCTGCGTTCATTAACACCGAACCACTTGACATGTAATTGATTGCCTTTCCTTTTTAAAACCTTTTCTACCAGGTATATATTTGGATATTTAGCCTGTTGTAGCTCTTTTTCATAAAATGCACCACTGATCGGTTGCCCTTTTAGATCTTCTAGCAAATATGTGTACGGATATGTCTTCTGAATCTTGACTACCTTAAAAATTTCACTTGACCAATTAGGCTTATAGCCTTTTGAAAAACTTGTTTTTTGTTTAGATATTCTTACAAAATCGTCTTCTATAAATTTCTGCTTTCGTACTTTCGATTTAGTCACTGTAGAATACACATTTTTTAGCAAGTATCTCTCCATCTTTTTATGCCGAGCATCGATTGGTTTCATACCTATAGTCCTATGAAATGATGTATTATACTCTTGTAGAATTTGGGGTAATATATCTAAAAATTTATAATTTCCTCGCAGGCTGAATGCTCTCCAAATTCTTTCTTTTAATGTTCTATTGAACCTCTCTACAATGGAAGCTTTTATATTAGAAAAAGTTGAATAATGATTAACATTGTATTGTTTCATTAGAGAATTAAACTTTGAATTGTAAAATTCTTTTCCTTGATCACTTTGAATATGTTTTGGAGTTGATTTACTCGATAAAAACACACTCTCCATTGCTTTGCTCACGTTGTCCGCTGTTTTCTGTTTTAATGGCACAGCCCAAGCAAATTTCGAAAAGCAGTCTATGACCGTTAACAAATATTTATTTCCTTTATTTTCTCCAGAATAAGGTATCATTTCCACAAGGTCTATTTGCCATAAATCGTTAATTCCTTTCAAAACAGTTTTCCGTCGTGGATATTTTCTTCGAGCTGGTTTGTGCAATTCATTTACGACAGCACTTTTTAACAACGATGCATTCATCTTTTAAGATAACCGAGCGTTATTAGCATCACCGAGATACACACACACAGTGAAAAGATATTCACTTAATATAATATATTTATTTCTCGTAGATCTTCAATTATCGATTCTATTTCGTTTTCATGTCCTTCGTGACCTGCATTCGCCGAAGATATTAGCAACCTCAGCCGATCAACTAGCTCATTAGGATCATCCCAATACTCATAAATGGGTTTATCGGCTCTCATGAGACCAGTGCCTTTGTGTGAACGAAGTGTGGCTATTTTACTAGGAGGGGGTGTGGTATGACGAGGTGTGAAAAGCATCGCTATTACTTTTCTATATTTTTCTGATCTGATTCCTTGTCTCCCTCGTTCTTCACTATAGCCTTTTTTGTGAGCATTGGTCGAGATTAAAATGTTTTTATACATTTCCAAGTCTTTTTTTTTCATACTTTTCGGGATTTTTCAAGTAAAGTAACTGCAACAATCCCTCTGTGCCTTCATAAGTTACCCCGTTAATTGTTATGTCATCGCTGTTTGTATGTAGTTGAATATCAGTTGAGTCACATATTGCGAATCCTCCATCGGGCATGACTCTAATGCCATAACGTGAATCGAAGGTTTTATTATCGCCTCTCAACAATTTCTCCAAATATTTTCTTTGTTGGTTTCCAAACTGTTTAATTGTTTCTACTAGTGAATCTTCAGTTTCATGATGTTCATTTTCTACTTTAATTTCAGGAAACGCCAAACTAGATGATGAAAGTATTGGAGTTGTCGGATGAGTCGAATGGGCTAACTCTGGTGTCAATGTTGCTCTTTTGTAAATATCTTTTGTAAACTCAATCTCATCATTTTTGTTTCTAATCTTTTTACTTGACGGCTCCGATTTGGTTTCTTTTTACAACTTTAACGACTCTTTAATATCTTCTAAAGGTTGTGATACAGGTGTAAAGAATGCTTGACGAACCTCATCAACATCCTGAAGACCGCGTTTCAATGTCCGAAATTTATTTTTTAAAATTTCGCTAGTTTTTATAATCTCACGGGTGACTTTAGGGTCCATGACTGAGCTCCGTCAACGACTGGAAACCCTTTATATATCTACAATAAATGTATCGATTCCTTTTCTAAAACGACCATTGTTTAAATCCCTACTTTTGTCAATAACGAGATAACCGAAAGGCTCTTTCCAACATAATGAACACATGTCTTTAAAAAGTTGGAAACCGATAGCAGGAGTGCTCACATGTTCATCGTAAATATGTTTTAAACTCAATTCGTCCTGAGGAAATATTATTAAAAAGTTAAAATTACACCTGATCAGATGTCTAGGAATGCAAACATAACTTTGTGTTAAGTAAAAACAATCTAGATTCATATGTCTTCCATAACTGAAATATCGTTTAATTATATAGTTAAAGGGTAGCTGCAGGTGGCTTTCTCAGAATAACAGATCAACTGCAGGTGTCCTTCTTAGAAACTAGCTAAGGCATATTCAATCTTATTTAAACCCCTCCTAATTAAAATGGAAGAGTTCTCATTTAGACTTAGTTAGAAGTAGGCTGTTACTCTGTCAGTTTATGTACCATTATCAGTTTTGTTTGTTCTTTTCAATAAAGCTTTCTTTTTAAAAAGGCTTAACTGATTCACCGACATTTATCTGGCGCACGAACAAGGGACTTGAGGGCTTTATCCAGCATAGAGAGATCTTCATAGAAGCATCATCATTTTACTGGTAAAGAAGATTGTTTAAACAATTTCCAACTTAAGTCTGAACATTTTGATCGAAGAATATAGAACTTCATATTTATGAACTTCTACTTCACGCTATCTTCACGAAGGAACGTCACTCTGGACTAATAGTCAAGAAACCGACCTTAGAGGAAGCAAGATCAGCGATAAGGACGAGTCAGAGAGAAGACAACAGGCTATAAAGGTCAGCAATATTGTATAACTTTATTGTAAACATAAATTGACTAGTAACATTAGTTTTAATTAGTTTTAGTATTAATTGTTAACTCCAAATTTAATTTTAATTATTCATGAACAGTTTACAAGATAGATTAAATAATTTAAGAAATTTTGATACAACTTTTATAGATCACACAATGGCTCTTGAAATTAAAGAATATGATTTTAAACTCATCCCAGAATATGATGGTAACCCCTTATTATTAGTAGACTTCATTAGAAGTACAAAGTATGTTTTAGATTTATATTGTAAATTAGATAATCCACATAAGGATATTAATCATTCGAAACTACTATTAACAGTACAAAATAAATTAAAAGGTAAAGCAAAAATTGCCACGTATGATAAAGACTTCAAAAATGTAAATGACGTACTTGCTTATTTAACTTCTAAATATCAGGACACTAGGACTAAGGAACAATTACTTGCTGAAATTCTAAATACTAAAAGCTTTCCTAACGAACACCCACGCGAATTTATTGACAGATTAGCTATGAAAAGATGTGATCTTTATGCTAGAACTTATGCCGACAATGAAATAGCAGATAAAGTTGACGAAATGGAACGATATGACAGACAAATTAGTCATCATGCAGTACATCAATTAAGACCGGAACTGACTGATTTTATTTATCATACAAAATTTGAAACTTTAGAAGATATAGACATTATGCTTAAGAATACCGCATCACACATAGTACATAGACTATACCCTCCTCGTAGAGAGAATAATTTTAAACCATTTCATAAAGACAAATTTCATAATCAACAAACAAATCATAATAAAAATCATAAACCTTTTAACCAACAAAATAATTTTCAATCACCAAGACATAATCAATATCGACCTAATTTTAATAATACTCATTACCAGAATCCTTACGGTTACAACCATCAAAGGCCAGTTTGGCATAATCAACATTATAATGCACCACAAAACTTTAATAAACCGCAAAATTATAATCAAGGACAGAACTTTAATCAAGCTGTTCATAATCTTTACTGATTCACCGTCATTTATCTATATATTTATCTATATCCTCCATCGTAACATCATCGAATATACAGACTGAATTAGATTCAACTTGGTGAGGCATATCTTTTGCATCTTCAAAATCGTAAAATCCTATTTCAGGAACTATATTTAAAACATTTTTTAAATACTGGTATTTGAGCTGGTGTAAAGTTTTTCCGAATAGATATACATTTTTAAATTTTAAACCATTTGGATTTAATAAAAGTCCAATCATAATTCGTCTTTCCACATCCGCTTGATCCGCATATCGACGCTCGTATGGTGTTTGGTAATAATGTGCTATGTTTCACCTCAGTAGATTCGTCAGGCAAACACTTCAAAGTAGAAAAACGTTGTTCTTGTTGGACTAATTTCATTTTGAATGCAGACAAAATCATTCATTTTCTGTATATATATATATATATATATATATATATATATATATATATATATATATATATCGCCGATTGTCATTTTTCACTACAGTATGATTCGTAAGACTCGCAAAGGAAGAGGCTTGATAAACAGTCTCATAAATAAGTTACCGTTTGAATTACACCTGCCAGGATACCAGTATTGTGGCCCCGGTACAAACCTTGAAAAACGACTAAATAGAGGAGATAGTGGAATAAACCAGCTTGATAAAGCTTGTAAAGAACACGATATTGCTTACAGCAAAGATAAGGATATGCAAAGTCGTAGAAAAGCGGACAAGATTTTGGTTGAAAACGCTTGGAAACGAGTTAAAGCTTCGGATTCATCATTGGGAGAAAAAGCTGCGGCTTGGTTAGTTACAAATACTATGAAAGCGAAAGGTAAAATTGGTGCCGGTATTAAGAAGAAGAAGAAAAATAAAAAGATTAGTTTCAAAAAATTAGTTAAATCGCTAAAGGTTGCTAACGTATCATCGATCCTCGAAGCTTCAAAAATGGCATACAAAAAGGCTAAAATGCATTTACGTGGTAAGACAAAACCTTTGCCTCCCAGAGTTCTTCCTTTGCCAAAAGAGGGAGGATTTCTTCCATTTCTTGTGCCGTTAATGGCGGGGCTTTCTGCAGTGGGATCTTTAGCGGGAGGAGCGTCGAATTGTGGCTAAAGCTATCTACGAGGCGAAAGAAGCTAAACATAAATTAGATGAGCAAAAGAGGCATAATTTAGCGATGGAAAGTCAGAAAATCGAAAATGGACTTTATTTGAAACCATATCGGAAAGGCTACGGCCTGTTTATAACTCGACAAAAAAACAAATCTGGAAAGATCTGACTACCGAATAAGCCATTGACGGATTTAGAATTAAATTATTTGGCCAAAGTTTTAAATATCCAACATTTTCGCGGAGTGTTTATGATTGATAAACTTCCTAGATATCCAAACAAACACGAGTCTGCTATTGTAAATTTAGAGCCGAGCTCAGAACTTGGTTCACATTGGGTCTGTTATGTAAAACAAAGTAATTTTGTGAAATACTTTGATTCCATTGGAAACTTAAAACCACCACCACAGTTGCTCGAGTACTTTAAGGGGCTAAAAATAACTTATAATAGAGAGCGTTATCAGGAGTGGAATACGTCGGTTTGTGGACATCTCTGCTTACAGTATTTAGTCGATGCTTCTCAGAGCGTTTGATCATTGTTAATCATGAGCTATACAGTAACGCTTACGGGCAACTCTAGCGTACTTTCCGCAAACTTTTTACCATCGTTAGAATTGGGGTCAATATATACTGTTGGGTTGTTATCATTTGAGACATATAATACTATTCCGAATATAAAAAAGGGTGCTAATGATATGTTTTATTTTGGTGATTTTTCGATCCAAATACCTGAAGGATCGTACGATATCGATGCTATAGCCTCCTTTTTACGTGAAAAAATTTCTCATCTTGACCCTACCGCTGTAGTGATAATAAGAGGAAATTCCAACACGCTAAAAACGGAAATTAAAACAACTCATGCAGTATACTTTAACTATTCCGAGAAGCCTCACTCTATTGGTCCTCTTTTGGGTTTTACACGATCCGATCATGTCATTCCTCCGAATCGCTCCTATACTGAATCAAATGACATTGTTAAAATTTTCAGCGTAAACATTATTTCAATTCAATGTAACATCGCATCGGGGTCTTATGTGAACGGAGAACCGGATCATAATATTCATCAATTCTTTCCGCGTGTAGACCCAGGATATAAAATAATAGAAATCACGAATCCGGTCATTTACTTTCCAACCAACGTGAGGACTGTAGACAATATCATCGTTCGATTAGTAGATCAGAACGGAGAGCTTATCGACTTTAGAGGAGAAACGGTTACATTGAGATTACATTTAAAAAAGAATGGGGATTGATTTTTCTTCTAGAGATAGTTGTTGCATCGATTATTATAAAAGGAGATGTCAAACAACGGTTAAAACCAGTAAACCTAAATCAACAAGAGCGCTAACAACTGCGAACGCTATATTTTTAAAACAGTGTGGTTTTCGGTTAAACAAACATTATGAATGGCATACTAGACGTTACGACGGATATAAAATTCGTCGATTCTCTTACACAATTTGAATATCACTCGCACCAGCCTTATACGGGAAATACCTTTAACAAATCCGACGAGATTAGAATTCCTATTCATCAACAAGATATTTATACCTTTCCTTCTCAAAGTTTTATTTATCTCGAAGGGAGGATCTTAAAAAGTGATGGCACTATCGGTGCCACTCCAAAGTTGACTAATAACGCATTCGCGTTTTTGTTTGACGAAATTAGATATGAACTAAACGGTATAGAAGTCGATCGAGTACGAAATCCGGGGATAACTACTACTCTTAAAGGGCATGCATCATTTTCGCCTAATCGAGTAATGGGATTAGAAAATGCGGGGTGGACAATGCCCGGTAAAACTCTTTCTTTGGATAAAAACGGCGTTTTTAGCGTATGCCTACCACTTGATATTCTTTTTGGGATTTGCGAGGACTATCGTAAAATTTTAATCAATCTGAAGCAAGAGCTCGTTTTGATCAGATCAAGTACTGACCTAAACTGCGTGCTCGGTGACGATGATGTACAAATAAAACTTGACAAATTGGTGTGGAGAATGCCTCATGTTCGTGTTTCAGATTATGAACGTCTGAGGTTATTAAAACTAGTAGACAAGAACAAGGTCGTTTCTATTCCATTCAGATCATGGGATCTTTACGAATATCCCAATGTACCTGCGACGCAGCAGGAAAATTGGTCGGTCAAAACTTCAACAAATTTAGAAAAACCGCGCTATCTCATTTTTGCATTTCAAAGTGATCGAAATAGAACCTCTAACAAAGATAGCAGTCTGTTCGATAGTTGCAAATTAAAAAATTTGAAACTTTATTTGAATAGTGAACAATATCCGTACGATGACTTAAATTTAGATTTTGAGCAAGGAAAAGTAGCATTGTTGTATGAAATGTATAACGAATTTCAAACGAGTTATTATGGCGTTAGACATTCTCAGCCCTTGCTTTCAAGATCCGATTTCGAGAAACTAGCGCCTCTAGTGATTATAGATTGTTCTAAGCAATCTGAAGCAATCAAAAGTGCGACTATCGATATCAGAGTACTATTAGAGGCGAAAGAAAACTTTCCAGCCAATACTAAAGCTTACTGTCTCATTTTACATGATAAAATAATAGAATATGAAATGGGAACGGGTTTGGTCCGTAAATTGTACTGACTCTCTGTTTGTTTTTTTGTTTTTTTGTGGTTGTTAGAAGAGGAGTATACTAATTTCTTTTTATTTTACATGTAGATGTAAAATGAACGTACAAACAAAAAAAATATAAACGAATTAGAACTCGATTCGGAAAATACAAAATATCGAGTAATAATATCTTTTATTTAGGTATCTTTCAAGCCTGATGAGGACCTTGTTGAAACTCGTACTCTTGTAACATGGAATTATGCTCATCGTGCAGCACGTATCAGTCCATGGGAAACACATGCGAGGGACAGAGTAAGATTCGAAAACAGGATTCAACATATTTCAAAGATACTGAGTCCTATCCTGGAATCAACCCACAGATCAGCTGTTTATCAGAAACATTACAAGATTGTTAATTGTTAAAATTTTTATATTTACCTTATCAGTATTTGATTCAGATTTATTAAATTTTTTTTAAATTAAATTTTATATTTACATAAAATAAAAATATTTGATTTCAGTAAATTTGTATTTTTTTTTTCCTTCTTCCTATTTTATTTTTCAAGGGACAAATAAAAAATACAACATATTAAAGGAAACTTATTTTATTGATTATCATCACAATTCAATTCATTTAAGTTGTAAAACAGTGTATTTGTATTTATGCTAAAATCAATTGGTTCGCTATCTACACTTGCTTCATTCTTATTATAAAGTTCAACCATCTTTGTTATCAATGCTAGTGAATCGTTGATTTTTTCTATATTTGCGCAAAGTTTGACCGTCTCGTTCCTGTTGAAATATGCAGATGCAGACGATGGTGGAAGGGTCTCATGATTAAACATTGCAAACCATTGCGTTACCTGCTCTATCCGCATCACCCTAGTGCGTCCTCTTGTAGTAAGTTCACAAATCACGTTTTGACATCTTGATCGGTCTTTTTCATAGGATTTTTTTCGTTTCTGCAGCAATAACAAAATTTTCGGAGCTCGGGTGGTAATATATGTCCATTCCTCAACATTCATGTAAACGACAGTTTTCTTCTTTTCGCTAATGGCGATAGTCGGCACAAAGTTACACAAAACGATTCGAAAACATTTACTGTTGGTGAGTGGGTACTCGGTCACAAGGTCCATTCGACGATCCATCTCGCGTATCATCAACGACAAGACTGTGTGGTATAACGGAGTGGAGGGGAGAAAGCTGCAGCTGTTCTAGTTTTTTTATCACATCATTTATTTCCCTTCTTTTTAGTTCATACAAGGAAATGCATAATTGCAAATCTTTGAGTCGATGTAGAAAATTGTGAAGCCTTTTAACAACATACCGTCTCTTCGCTATCATTCTCGTCAGACACTATGATTTGCAGCTCATTCAATTGTTCACAATACTCGATAAACGAACAGTTTTTAGACCATTTTTTATGGTCGGCAAAAGGGTCGTCATACTCCTTCCATTCATGCAAGATTACTCCGCAAAATGGACATCTTGTCCTATCAGACACTTTCAAGTAATACAACCCAGCAGCCGCTAGTTTCAATGGACTCACCGGTGACGACCAGCCGACGAATGTCGACAACCTTCCGTCTTCGTACCTCAGGTTCTTGCTCCTTAGCCGACCCATACTAAACTAACTGATTGAGGAAGCAACAACGTGCTTCATTCATAAGACAAAATGATGACACTCTCCCATTCGGAAAACAATATACTCTCTTTCATTATGCTGTGACCTAGTTTCTACTGCGGTGTTGCCACATCTCATCTGCGACGTTGCCAAATCTTAATTTGCACACCTGGACCTACCTCAAGGTCAACACCCCCTCGTCCTGCCTTACACCCCTCCCACCCTCAAGGTCATCTCAAGGTCACGCCCACGACCCTCCTACAGCAGACAATGACCTCAAGGTCACGGCTCCGGCTCAACCCGCCTATTTGTACTACTGTGGTTCATTCATAACTCTTATCCCATTCACAAAGACAAATTACGTCACGCTCCCATTCAGTTCATCCATTCATAAGATGACGTCACACGCCCATTCAACACTTCCATTCATAAAATGACCAACATCCATTCAGAACAAACCATGACCTAGTTTCTACTGCGCTGTTGCCACATCTCATCTGCGACGCTGCCAAATCTTAATTTGCATACCAGGACCTACCTCAAGGTCAACACCCCCTCGTCCTGCCTTACACCCCTCCCACCCTCAAGGTCATCTCAAGGTCACGCCCACGACCCTGCTACAGCAGACAATGACCTCAAGGTCACGGCTCCGGCTCAACCCGCCTATTTGCACTACTAACACTGAATGAGCAGAAGTGAAGTTTTAAAAATTAGGCTGGAAACGCTGAACTATTGCCAGATTTCGCAGATAGATACATTTTATTTGCTTCTTGTACATACATTACTCGTATTTAATCAGTTAATACGCTAAAATTGTATCATATTCGAATTATCTAATAATTTGTTTCCCTATACTTATTGATATTTACAACTTTATTACAATAATACAACAAGTAAATAGGTTAAGTGATACATAATGACATGAAATAATGACAAGTAGAGAAACTACCCACTGGTAGTACTCACATCACAAGTTCAACTAAGAAGGTCACGTGGTCATCTTCTTTTTAGACACCTCGGAGGGTTATTGGAAATTGAAGAGGAAGCTAGATTTGAAATTAGAGGGTTTGAATGGGAATGAAGTTTGTTATGAAAGGATAGATATCGGGTTCGGGCCAAATCAGCACCAAATGGGACATTAAGGTCGTTCTGGATGACTTTATTCTTAACCAAATAAGGAGCACTGAGGATTTTACGAAGGATTTTGAATTGTAGGGATTGGATACGAGAGGAATTCGATGGCTTAGTGGAGCCCCAAAGCTCTACTCCGTAAGTTCAAATAGGTCGTATGATAGTCATGTATCTTTTGTAGTTAATTGGGAGCTTAGAGCGTTTGTCTAGTAAATGCTGAAGTAGCCTTAAACGTCGAGCGGTTTCTTATCTTTTCAGTCATGTATGAGGATTCATTTATTAATTGAAAATCAATAATAATATCAACATATAGTTAAATTATGAAGTTTTTTTTCTCACATGAGTAAAAACCTCTTTAATTTGGGTTATATAGGATCATTATTTTTAGAGTTTGCAAACTACATTTAATATATATTGTTATTTTTAGTATAATAATGGTACTTTAGTTTGATTTTTTTCAACTAATTTTTATTTTATATAACAGATATGTTTTTTATTAACTTAATGATTTTTAATGATACTTAATTAGTGTTCACACACTTTTTGAGAATGCACTTTTTATTTTAACAAAATAAACTCTACCAAATGGAGCCATGTTAGCTTCTTCCCACGGAAATCTTACTCTAGAGAAATGGAAATGAACTATGTACGTTTTATAAATTATGTATGTTATCTCGGAAAAAGACATACTTAGAGCTTACCTACAAAATTAAAAATACACGAACCAACAAGACGATACAGTTTTTTCACTTTACTTAAGATACAAAAACTTTATCTACTACACTATACTAAGGCCTATTTACACACATGAGGCTGGACTTTGGCGTTAAGGAAAACACGTACATTTACACAAGATGCAAACAACAACAAATGCTCCTTCGTTTGTTTGGAATCAGGATAAACAGAACGACATGGACTTTCAGCTATAAAATCTTATGTTAATATAAAGTCATATACAGTAAACACCCCGTTCGTCAGGACATCACCCACATTTCTTGTTTTTTCACTTTCTTATTCTCTGCTCCCTATACTTGCTATGAGAATGACTAGTGACTAGCTCTGAAATCGAAAATTTCATAGTCCTGCAATTAGCCAAGAAAAAACAAAACAAAATAAATTTTCATGATGCGATACTATAATGCTGGATAAATAAATAAATAATTAAATGCAATGAACGTAACCTAAAAGAATAATAAATAAAATATAAAAGTATTTTATTCAATACAAAAATGTTGGTCATTTTTATTTAATCCCAAACTAAATCATATCTAATAAATGCTAAAGCGGTACCCTTCGCCCACCTAACTATACAAAGTTAGACAATTTTATTTTTTAAAGAGAAAAGATAGGCCCTCGACCGGGATTTGAACCCGGAACCTTTGTCAAGACAATTTTATTTTTTATTGTACTTATTTGAACTGATTTCGCAAAATAATATTTAATACTATACTTGAAATAATTAGAGACTCAAGCAACATCTTTATTTGTATCATAAACTTGATATTTTATTTTTTTTTTAAGTGGGAATCTTGCCTTTAACGAGTAACTGGTATCGCTCAGCGCCTTCATTTTACCTCCCTTCTGTACGGAATAATTAAGAATTTTATATTCCTTTAAAAATCCTAATGCCACGTGCCGGGATGCGACCCAGTGGTTTTACAAATACACCAGGTTGTAATTCCAACAACTTCACATGCGAACCCTCTAGGTACATGTATACAACTCATGTATATCAACAAATGGGATTGCTTTGCCATTTCCCTTTTTTTAATTGAATTACGATTATTCGAAAAACACTGAGCGATATTTATTCCGATAATCGACGATATTCGTTTGTAATATTTATATATTACTAGCTTTTGCCGGCGGCTTCGCTCGCGTGGAATTTGGTCTGCTACATGAAGTTTCGTGACAGACCATTTTATAAATAAATTTAATATTTTTTTTAACTATAAGTTACTCGTGCATCCAAAATTACAGATGTCTAACTTCAAAACTGTCGGATTCCATACAATCTTTGAACCCCTATTATATTAAAAGGGAAACCCTTGGGGTGGAACTATCCAATTCTTAAACTATACAAAGACCTATCTACAAATTTCAAAATGCTAAGTTCCTGATTTGCCTTTAATTATGTACTATAATGGATTCTGCACAGAATACAAAAAACTATCTGGCCGAAAATTAGATTAGATTTGCCTTTAATTATGTACTATAATGGATTCTTTACAGTACCTAAAAAACTGTCTGGGGGCGTATTTAGGGGGTGCACGTGCCCCCTTGACTCCCCCTAAATACTCCCTTGCTGTAGACTATATTACTGTAAAGTTTCATCCGAATCCGTTCTGTAGTTTTTGCGTGAAAGAGAGACAAACATACAAACTTTCGCATTTATAATATTAGTAGGATTATATTGCAAACGCTGAAAACGCTGGTTGGCATATGTTTTGATGTGTATTCATACCATGTTCGGGGATTTGGAAAACCTCCCCCTGAAGAATCGAAGCCACTTCTAGATTGCTTGATGTCTCTGTAATAGATTCCTGCTCTAGAAATTTTTCAGTCTCCTTGTCCGATTTTGTGGTAATGATTCTGGTACGAATATTACTGAGCATTACCTACCACAGAATCTTTTGTGTTTATAATCAGTTTGGGTGTCCAGTGATTCATGAGATTTTTCGTATTGTTTCTTAATTTTGTTAGTCACAAGTGGTATTTCCAGATATTTGTTTAGTGATTTGCTATTTATCGACGGCTTAGGCGCAATAGGTCGTATCCCACACAAAATGTGTTTTTGGCGTCTTTTGATTCTCACAGTCAATATTTTTTTCCTACAATACTTCATAAGCCACATCACCCTAAAAAAAAAAAAACTGTTTTATTATTTCAAAAGGTCGTATCCCCAGCGGTGGTGAAAGTGAAGCGCAATAGGTCGAAAGCCATCATTTAAGTGCTATAGTTCGTAACCCTAACAAATTGATTACAGAATTAGTGCTCTATCAAAAACTCTGCAAATGTGAAGTTATTTAAACATTTTGAACTGTTTTTGTGTTATAGTTAAAAGGTGAGTGTATGATTTTATCATAAAGATAAAACATTTCATGAGCTAACTTTACTAATCGATTTTATTGATTTATTTTTTGCGTGAAAATGCAACAACGTATCAAGGCGTTCCTGAATTACCAAATATACCAATTTTTAAGTTAAGTCGTTGTTCTTTTGAAGTTTAATCATCATGCATAGGCCGGGTTTTTGAAGGACGCAAAAAAATGAAGAGAGCTGCATTTTTGATTTTTGATGATATATATATCTACTCTCTTCAATTTTGCGACCTTCAAACACCTGGCCGCTGGCCTATAATGGGTAAATTGATACAAGATCAATAACTTAACAGGTATCATAATTTTAAATCGGATTGATTATTGTGTCTCTAATATAAGAGCTATTGAGAAGAGGGGCGGAGAGAGGTAAGGGTTATACACGAGGAAGGTTACACAAGCGGATCTCTTGGAATTGGGTTTTGATCGGCCGCCGCTTACAAGATACTCTTCAAGGCAATTATCTCTTTCAAACTTTATCGGAAGGTAAATATACGATTAAAATTACAACAGACATCCATATTTATCCATTATTAAATTATTTCTGAACTAATTTTATATATTCATTATTAATATTATTATGAGGTAGATTATTTAGTAGAGCGCTGAGTTGCTGTGCCGAATTCGGACTCGAATTCGAATCCGACTGTGGTGGATAAATTAGTTTATCTGTTAGCAGCTATATATAGATCCTATGGGATCTGGGGAACCTCCGAGGGCAAATTCTACATCTATAAAATTTATATTGCATATTTTATTAATATATATAATAATTTTTATTTAATACATTGCTATTTTTCCTTAAATGAAGAAGAAGATGCTTCCTTTATGATGAGGAAACTGCTCTCATCATAAAGCCTATAAGGCAGGAGGCCTGTAAATCAGCAAAACAAAAAGCGAGTACATGACATTAAATAATACTGGAAACTCCTCACTAAATATTGGGGAATGGGATTTGACCCCAACTGAACAATTTAAATATTTAGGCAGGTGGTTTTCGAAAGGGAGCAGCAGAAAACAAAGGTTATAAGAGCCAGAAAAGTAATTAGGACTTTAAATTCTGTTCTGCGGAGTAAGGACGTCATGATATCAACAAAAAAGAGACTCAAGTACCGCCCTGTATGCCTCAGAAACCTGGTCCGTTTCAACTGACTCGGCAAGAAAACTGCTTTCAATGGAGATAGATTTTTGGAGGCTTTGTTGTAGGATATCAAGACAACACGTTCCGAATAACAGAATTAGGGAAGCAGTTAACAGACCACTTAACATCCTGTATTCAGTTGAAATGAAATAACTGAGCTGGTTTGGTCATGTTATGAGGATGGCGGACTACTGATGGGCTAAAAGGGCACTGAAACATTTACCATCGGAAAGGAGGAAGAGAGGTCAGCCAGAATAGAGGTGGATGGAAGGGATCCTGGAGGCAATAGCAGCAAAAGGACTTTGAGAGGAAGACTGTTATGATAAAAAGAAATGGCGCCAGGGCTTGTATGAATTAGGCTACGACATATGACGCATTGTTGTAATAAAGTAGTTTAATAAAATATTGCTATGTTTGATAGAATACATTTTGCTCACAAATTACTTTATGTATCTTTAATAATTGGGTAACTGAATGATTCACGAAAAAATAAAATTAATTATATATTCATGTTGAAGAAATTGGTCCGGGTAGAGGTCACTGAATGAAATTCTCAAGTAATTTCAGATGATATTTATTGTTAGCCAACGTTTCGACCTACGTTGTAGGTCTTCTTCAGGGCTATAAGCAAAATACAGACAATTTAAGAAAGCGGTATGAATATAATAAAACATTTTAAATATAGATAAACTAAAAGAAGGTGAATACAGGCAAAAATTGATAATTATGTGTAATAATGATGATAAAAATTGATAAAGGTGTACAGTAAAGTAATTATGAAGGTTAAAATGTAGAAAATAATAATAAAACATGAAGAAAATAATAATAAAACAGAATTATTTTCTTCATGTTTTATTATTATTTTCTACATTTTAACCTTCATAATTACTTTACTGTACACCTTTATCAATTTTTATCATCATTATTACACATAATTATCAATTTTTGCCTGTATTCACCTTCTTTTAGTTTATCTATATTTAAAATGTTTTATTATATTCATACCGCTTTCTTAAATTGTCTGTATTTTGCTTATAGCCCTGAAGAAGACCTACAACGTAGGTCGAAACGTTGGCTAACAATAAATATCATCTGAAATTACTTGAGAATTTCATTCAGTGACCTCTACCCGGACCAATTTCTTCAACATAAATTATCATAGGTCAACAATTATTATCAATATAATTATATATTCATTTCATTTAACATATACAGCTTCATAAACTTAAAATTTATATATTGAAATTTACAACTGTATAATAATAATAAATGAAGTGGAATGAAGGACATATAATGATATGAGAAATAGGGAAATACAATAACTACCCACTAGTAACTATCGAATAAGATATCAACTTAAAAGGTCACAAGGCCTTCATCAAGGTCAAGAGGTCATCCTATTTTCAGACGCCTCGGAGGATTATCAATAATTAAAGAGGTGATTGGTTTGAAACTGTTGGCTGTGATTAGGAATAATGTTTGTCGTGAAAAGATTCATATCGAATTTCTCCCAAAACAGTAACAAATGGGACATTAAGCTCGTTATGGATGACTTTTTTCGTAACTAAGTAGGGAGCATTGAGGATTTTTCGAAGGATTAACTATTGGATACGAGAGGAATTCGATGGCTTAGTGGAGCCGCAAAGTTATACTCCGTTAGAGCAGATGGTCTTATGATTATCTTTTATACGAGTCTTCTGTAATTGATTGGGAGTTCAGAGCGTTTGTCTAGTAAACGTCGAAGTACCCTGGAACGGCGAGATGTTTCTTGTCTCTTCAGTCTATTCTGAGGATTCCAACTTAATCGTTTGTCAATGTGTAGTCCTAAGTAGCTGACCTGTTCTAGAGGGGACAGGGAATCTTTGGTTTTCGATGGAGTGTTAAAGAAGTTTGATTAATAAGACCTATCTTAATTGAAAAGTATGATTTTAACGGGCAGTAGTTGTGCTTGGAATAATTCTGGCTTATAATTAAGATGGCATACGATACGGCTTAATAGGAACATGCTATTCAGGTAGCAAAATTAGAATCTAGATCTTGACTAATAGTATAATTAACCTACGTGGATTTAGTTAAACCTTTCTTTACAACCAAGTCCTTTTTTCCATAGTAGAATGATTGGTTTATTCCTTGAATAAAAAATAAAGACAACATATTTTGTGGGGGAAATCCATGATATTGGATAAACTATTCCACATAATGATTTCATTTTTATTCGTTTATATTGGCTAATATCATTTTAAATTAGAGTCGTTTCTTACAAGTGCCTACGAAAAAAGAAATTCTGACTTAAAATTTCGGTACCTCCACAGTTTGGTTCCTATTCACAACGACAAATCAATCAATTAATAATGTCACAAAGTTTATATGTGATAGTGCTGTATCTTTGAGGCAAGATGTGTATTTTGAACAACTCATCGTGTTGAAATATCGCACCATATGAATAACAGCATGGCTCCCTGCCAGAATAGTATAAGAATACTTTAGGCAAATCCCAAAATATCACTGCTGCTTTAACGAAATCAACCTCCATACTTCATATTGATAAGGAAAAAGGTTATTTGTCTGTTACTGATAACAGTACAGTATAAAGCAATCATGTAATTTGTTGAAGTTTGTTATTGATTTTGTAAGAGTGTGTTTATGAATACCGCCTTTACAGAGTTTTTTGGTTTTATTATAAAATATGTTGAAAATACCAGATCTTCTAAAAACAGAGATTAGTGCAGTTGTGTTTTTTCCGATAAAAAGGGAGATTGCCTCGAAAGAAGTGTTATCAGGAGGGCCACAACATGAAATTTTGTAAAAATCAAATGATTTGGATGTGATATTAAAGAAGATGCAGTAGTATGTGCAGTTTAATAACTGAAAACTGGCTGGATTTCTTAAGGTCATAAGATTTATTTACTTCTGGTGAAAAGAAATGACATCAGTTAAATTTTTCTCAGAAGAACTTAAAATGTCTACAGCTTAATATTATTAAATTATTTATTTCAAATTATTTTCAAATAAATCATTTCCACTTGTTATTATCTATACATATTGTTACGGGCTACTTGGTATTAAAATGAATTAAACTACTGCTAAATTAAACATACTAATATTTATTAACAAAGTAATAAAAAGAATACAATTAAAGTATTAACTAATATTAGACTAATATATATTTACAATAACAGTATTCTAAATGTTTATTATAACCTAGGCCTATTTAATTATTATAATAATAGAAGATATTACTAATTCTAAATGACTTAACTATTTAAATAAGTTTGTACAAATACCATAAAATTACAACTACTACTTAACTAATCAACACTTACAGTTCACTAATTAAAGTCCACCGACCGTAAGAATCTCCAAATATAACAAACTGACACACAGTAAAAAACAGAAACGGTTTATTACACTCGCGAGGCCGAACATTCTAGAACACGGAAGTAGGGGAGAAGTTCTGGGAGTGTTTAGAACCTTCTTAATAACTTCCGACAAAAAGAGGCGTTCGAGAAGGTTCTAATCCAAACTTAACTTCTCCCGCCGACGGGCTTAAGCCGCTAATCCCTTGTTTCCGTCCTTCCCCCTGTGGCCGTAACAATATTATAAAACAAAGTCATCCCACTTATCTGTCTGTCTGTTTATCTGAGATAAACTCGAAAAATACTGTATGGATTTTCACCAATAGATTGAATAATTCATGAGGAAGGTTTGGGTATATAAGTTGTCAAAATTTTATGCAAACTGGTTGGAATATAACGATAAGTGCTGGAAAGCGTCAAGCCACCTGGGAGCTTTAATCGAAGACGCTGCCTAAATCTTTTCAGATAGAACAAAACATTGCATAGTGGAATACTCATGTTTTATAGATCTTTAAAAAGTCCAGGATTGCATTCAATGCGGTATTTGGAAAGCTATTTAATCCTTTAGTAAAAAATTTAAAATTAAATACTTTAGTTACCTATTTTTTAAACCATATGTGCAATTCAAAAGAGTATCTTTGTGGTTATCGCAAAAAATGAACATGCGTGAAAATAAATTCATATATGTATAATTATTTATTTTTGTTTTTATGTTTATAAAATCTACATTATAAAATACATTAAATTACTTCATGTAGTGTAGACATTATGCTACATTAAAAACTAATCCACATATTCGACGCATCAAATAAATGCGGTCCTACAACATACAAAACATGTAAACGTAATATGCTCTACTAGCCATGGGACGCCGGGGCAGGTCCGCTAGTTATTAATAAAATGTTCTTAGATTATTGAAATGTGCATGTTGTATTAATAAATATATTGTAAATATAAATAAATATAAATATATATATAAATATAAATAAATATATAAATATAAATATAAATATATTGTATACGTTTGTGATATATTTCATTACGTCAAAAATACTAAACAGCGACGCTAACGTCGGAATGTAAGGTTTAACAAGCTTATCAGTGGAGCCGCTCTAAGAGAAAAGTACCGGAAAAAGTGGATAATATTAGGTTAGAGTTATGAACTAGGATACGCTGGAGTGACTGAACTTGTTCCAAGTTAGCGAAGCAGTTAATAGACAGGACTTTCTTATGTCTTTTGTCCCTTATCTGCATTCAAAGGCCGGGTTAAAACTGCCTAAGCGCTTTGCAGTCTTTCCCCAACTCCCTAATTGTCTTTTCTTCCTCTTTAAGGTTTATCCAATGAGATTACTAGATTAGCTTTGAGCCTATTTAATGTCGTCAGTCGGTTTCAGTAGCTACTGGTTTTTATTTTATTTTTAATTATCTCCTAAAACCCTCCATTACAAAAGAAAATGGACAAAGAAAGTTCCTTTCTTCAATTTCATCCCTTAACTAGGGGATACCTTTTTATTTGATTAATTTTCTAAGTTTTTTCTCAACAGAGATATGGCAGTCGGAAAAAAAAAGAAGCAGTAATTTTTAAGACGGGCTTTATTTTAAAAGAATAATTTAACCTAATCCGTAAATTCCTACCTTCTACATATTTTTTCATTATCGAATCCTATCTCTCCAACAGGCCATTCAAAGTAAAGCACAATAACGCTTTTTCATCTCTCTTTCATGAATCTGCTGGTGTTCCTCAAGGCAGTATCCTCGGCCCTATCTTCTACAGAGTTTATACACTTGACAACCCAATCCCAATACCATCCTTAACACGTATGCTGATGACACATGCTTATTATTAGTTAAAAATGATCCAGCTATCGCATCACATAATCTTCAATCACCTTGACAAATGGGGTCGAAACTGGAGGATTAAAAGAAATACCCACAAATCCCGTCAAATCACCTCCGTCGTAAAATCAGTGACTTCTCGCCCCCCAGTATCGTTTGATAACATCCCACTGATTCCAGTAGAACAGGTCCGATGCTTAGGAATACACCTTGACAAACGTTTAACTTGGAATCCCAATACTAGACTAAAACGAGAAGAAACTGCTCGCCGTTTCAGGCTACTTCTTCATTTACTAGACAAACGCTCTTAGCTCCCGATTGAAAAGTATCATACACATTACAATGATAAGACCCATCTAGTAACAAAGTAATCTGTAATGATCTTAGTATCAGATTCGTAACTGATTTGGCCCGAATCCAAAATCAATCTTTTCATGACAAATTTTATTCCCACTCAAATCCACAAGTGCAAGGATAATTCTCCGGATAATCGCTTACATCTGAAGCTAAAAAATAAAAAATGTCCAAAAAATAATGTACCACTACAACCAATGAAATTCTTGAGTTCAGTACATGGTAGAGACTGTACTGTTTCAAGGACAACAGTTATGCAGGAGATGATTTGTTCTAGATCAAGCTTAAGCTCCAAGTTTTTTCCTCAATTAAGGATACCCATTTTATATAGGCTGAGTCAGTCCCAGGAGGGTCTGTATATCGGAATTTGAATCCGGAACCTTCAGCATTGGAACTCAGCACTCTATACACTTCGTCACCCAGCTCCCAAAGAGGTGACCAACGAACGTAACAGAACTTGTTCGTTTACACAGGTCTGCGAAAAAACTTTTTTGTTCAAGAAGTTGTTTTGATTTAGTTAACTGATCTTTATGTGGTTTTTGTGCTGATTTAAAAAATGACATGGTTTTTTTCTATCACGTAAGGCTTGCCTACAAAACAAAGTTTTGTAAACAGTATAAAAAACGGAACATCTTGGATTTTTTTTTTTTTTTAATTATTTTAACGTGAAGTAAAGCAAAAAAACAATGAGCATAAAAGTGATGCACATGTGTTGTAAAGTTATTATATGACTTTGTAAAAACGTTTTCTTTTTCTATCAAAGCTTGGTGGAAGCGTTCTCCTTGTTCCTCACTTACAGCCCCAAGATTTTCTGGAAATTAATCCAGATGTGAGTGAAGAAAATGAACTTTGACACTCATGTTGCAGCCCAACATTTTGTAGTTTTGTAACAATTCAGCAACCAAAGTTTTGTAGTCCAAAGTTTGGGTCTTTTTTGTTTCCAAGAAAGCCTGTTACAACAAGTTTAAATGAATTCCAGGCATTTTTTTTTCCATTTCAATTTTAGTGACAAAGCTTTCATGTTGTAAAACTTTTCTGATGTCAGGCCCAACAAAGACTCCCTATTTCAGCTTAGCATCGGATATACCAGGAAACTGTTCATAAAGATACTTGAAACACTCTCCTTCTTTGGGTAATGCTTTCACAAACTGTTTTATTAGCACCAATTTGATACGAAGTGGTGGAAGTAAGATCTTTTTTTTTTAATTAAAATTTGTATTTAAACATTTTTAACTCTAGCATTAAGAGCCTTTCTGGTTTGCCACGTCTGCTTGACATAGTGTGGTTTCCTGCCACGGCTATCCCATTCACAGAGGAAACATGGAAAGTTTGTGTAACCACTTTGTTGACCTAGTATTATAACTTTCAAATCCCCACAAATGGCCCATTTATGATCAGAGTAGCCGAGCTTATTAAGAAAGATTTTCGTAGCATGCTTTCAAATGGGCTGAGTGTCCAACAGGCACAGAAGCATATCGGTTTCCATCCACTATGAAGAAGTACAGCTTTCAAACTCTTTTTTGATGAATCGATTAAAAGCCTCCATTCCTCTGGTTCATACGTGATTTTGAGCACAAATTCCTCTTGTCTAAATCGGTACCATGAAAATGAAACACCGGAGGCTAACATATGTATTTCTTTAAGTCTAGACCCTACAGCATTCTCTGAAATTTGTGACTTATCTAAGCATGATTTAATTTTTTCACTATGTTATTCGTAATCAGTACAAAAAATACTGTTATACCCACTGGTTAAGTATGCTACAATTTTTTCATCGCAGACCTGTGTAATGCATACTCTTTTTTTCCTATTTTATTTTATATATTACTAGGGGGGTAATATAAACTCTTCTAGTAATATATAAACAACCTCAATTCTATAAAATATTATCGTTTAGTTGTTGTATTACAGTAAGGATTTAACGTTTGATACAACCTGTACTATTCAAGATATTAAGTCTATTAAAGCATCAGTGAAATCTTGGTATTAATTAGTAGTCAATTAGTTATAATTTAACTGATCGAATAACACAACACACTGGACAATAAGGATGACCTCGATAAGTTGCTAGGCAAGGGAAATAAAATATTACATCACAAAAAACTGTTTTATATAATAGAAAGATTATAGCATATTTCGGAATCGACGTAGCTCAGTGCTTGAGCGCTAAGTTTCTATACTGCGGACAGTAGGAATGGGAAGGGAGCAGCGCCCTGAAAGTCAGAAATTTTCAGCTGCAATTTGTGACTTATCTAGGGGTGATGGAATTTTTTCACTACTTTTTCCGTAATCAACACAAAAAATACTGTTAAATCCACTAGTATTTATCACCTCAGTGTTAACATATAATAATATGTGTTATTATTACAAAATCACAGCTACGAGTTTGGTTAGTAAAGAGAGTTTGGTTCATTCTAATTTAATAACTTACGGCTATTACATTTGCTATGTTTCTACTCTTAAATATATCTTGAATATATATATATATATATATATATATATATATATATATATATATATATATATATATATATATATATATTGATATTTGGGATGCCAGAGTCCCATTTAGGATGAATACTCAAATTATTATTTATTTTCCTTAATCTTAATTGGGTTCCTTTCCAAAGGTCTGTTCTTGTGTTTACCAATTTACTTATCTATTATACCTTTAATATATTATTTATAAATAAATAGTGTATCTGGTATGTAAGCACCAAAAGAATTACTATAGGGATCGTTTATTTATTTAATTTCAACAAGGTAAATGATTCAGATTTTAATATATATATAAAGGATTGCCATAAAATAACTGAAATAACTTAAACTTATCTGCGGACAGGGGTAGATTGGGTTACAAGTCGGTCTTCTTCCTTGACATCTCCGCCCGCTTCGTTCGGCCGCTCTTCTCTCTCGGGGTACCCGTCCTTCTTCTTTCCGGCCTCGTCTCCCGAGTACCTTCCTGCTCTGCGTCTATCTCTCGAGTGCTTTCTTCAGCCTCGCTTTTCAAGAGTTTTCTTCTCTCCCCCTCTCCTCCCTTCTCCACCATCTTGGACCATAAAACCATAAGAGGACCAAGGGTCTGTTCTTTGTCCCAAACACATTCCCTTTCATGTGTCCCGACATGACCCATTTTCACCGCATGCATGGTGCCGACAATACATAGCACATTATATGCATAATAATAAAACGGTGATGGAAAAAAAAAGCCAAGAGAAGTATCAGGTACGATAGCGAAACCATTGCCGTTCTTCATAGTTAGAAAATAAAAAATTATTTAGAAAGGTTTCAGGTCATAAAGAACAGTTGGGAGGAAAACTATTTTATTTTATTTTTTTTTCGAGAAAAGGATAGGAGTTCCTGAAGGGAGATGAGTAATGCCAAGCTAAAACCCTAATAAGAAAACCTCTTCTTCATTATCCTTTTTGTTTTTTCATAAATGTTTCATCATAAATTTCGTTTTTTCTAGCTACCTACAGATTAAATTACTAAAAAAAAGATAAAAACGAATTTTGGATTTTTGTTTTGTT
Source organism: Arma custos (assembly GCA_037127475.1). NCBI lineage: Eukaryota > Metazoa > Arthropoda > Insecta > Hemiptera > Pentatomidae > Arma > Arma custos. The sequence continues at coordinate 213,758,795 of CM073759.1, forward strand.
TAAAAAAATTAATAATAATAGGTTTTTTCAAACCCTAAGGATCGATGCCTATATCATCGATCGCTGTAAATCTTCACCTAAGTGTTAACTTTTAATCCCAGTTCCATAATATCACCCTTAAAAGAATCCTCCCACAGACGCTTTGATCAATCTTCCAGACATTCACCGTCGACTCAGCGATAAATCTGTGGCACCTGTGCATATTTTCTCTTTCCTTTTGTCTAACACGCTAAGTGTTCCGTCCATAGCAATGATGGATATTCCTTTGTGAATCGTGGGCTGATACTCCAATCTTGAACTTCAAATAAATTCAGAAAAATGACGATTCTAAGTAGATAGCTTGAAATTCACAAAATTCGACTTAGCCCACTATGCACAGGTGCCATAGAAATGTCGTTTTAGAAATTATTGCTAAGCCCAACCAGGTCACTGAGACATATCAGTAATCGTGGTGATATCACTTAATTTATTTTAACTCCATAATTCCGACTTGTGTATCCTCTTGATTTTTTAAATACCCCTTTCGTTCTTCATAGTTAGATGAAGGAGTTTTTTTTTAGAGGATTTCTCCATTCGTATATAACATCATAAAATGCCTCTGGCCTAATAAACTTTGAATAATTCCTATGTTATGCATTAATAGATATCGACTTTTCACTGTAAACACTCTGAGTTTAATTTACATCTAACTTAGGTTTGTTAATTTTGTATCTCGTTGTTTCTTTCTAGGAAAGAGTTTTCCTCGTTGATTTCCCAAAGGTATTTCAACAACCTTGTCTTTATATTATTTTAAATTTCGTTTTCGTTATAGATTAATTGAATGTAAATATTTAAATTTTTCAAAGACGAGGACGGGACAGCTAGGAGGCTCTATTAAACCATTGAATTCTTTCCTTACAAACCCAAGCTTTCGCGAATTCCTTAGTGTCCCTTATTTTGATATTATTAAAGTCGTCCATAATGACCTTAACGTCTCCTGTGTACCTATTTTGGCCCTAAACTGATATCAATTCTTTCATGACAAACTTCCCACTCAAACCCACTAGTTTCAAACCTAACTTCCTCTTCAATCCCCGATAATGTTTCGACGCGTCTGAAAAGAAGATTATTATAGTACTGTCATTGCGAAATTTCTTCACTTGCCTTTACCTCATGCCACTATATATCTTTCATTTTATTTACTTGCTGTACTGTTATAATAAAAAAACCTGTATCACTACAACCCATGAAGGGTCTAGGGTTCAGTACATGGTAGAGACTGTACTGTTTCACGGACAACGGTTTTGCAAGGAGGTGACTTGTCCTAGGTCTCGCTCAACCACCAGATTTTCCCCCCTTATTTTGGGTACCCTATTTTTATAATATTTTATAGAGGCTGGGTGGGCCCCAGGAGGGTCCTAGATCCCATATAATCCATCTCCCGCTGCAAACAGACTAAATAAAAATCATGGTCTGCAGCGGGATTTGAACCAGGATTTCCGGCATGGCAGCTTTACCACTGAGCCACTCCGTTCCCTGTTATAATACATTTGTAAATTTCAATAAATGAATTATAAACAAAATTTAAAATAAGAGTTAAATAATTAGTTTTGGGTGTTTTTATTATTTTGTTTTGTTTTTATTTAATAGAATAAATTTTATTAGCTGACAAATAGACAGCAAGTTATTAACTTTATTTGATGTGTAACTGATGTTAAACTTTAGAGAAAGACTTGTTGTTTGATGACGTCCTCGAGATGGCAGCACCTAAAGACCTATTGTTCGTTACTTGGAACCAACTCGACGATTATCCACTCTTGGCTCTCATTGGTTCAGCTGGGCGGTAACTTACCCCCTCCCTTTCTCTCTCTACACTCCACAGCCTTCCTAATAGGCTTTTCTTTAGAGGTGAAAATAGCCGCAAAGAGAAAGGGTAAATTACTACAAAATGGAGGGAGTATATCAATTGTTCCTTAGTTACTTCAACTTCAATCATTGAGAGAAAAAGTAGAACGTTAAATACTCTGTATTTTGTAAAGAGTTGTATTGCTAAGTATCAACTAACCAAGTTACTTAGATTAATTAAATTTCGTAAAAAAAAAATGTCCAGTTAAAAAGGATGTTAATAGGGAAAGGGACTACTTATACAGGGGAAAAACCTGAACCACTACAACCCGTGAAGGGTAAGGGGTTCAGTACATGGTAGTGACTGTACTGTTTCTTGGACAACGGTTGTGCAGGGAGGTATTGTCCTAGATCACACTCAACCTCCAAATGTCCCCCCTTATTTTGGTTACTCAGTTTATAAAGGCTGGGTGAGCTCCAGGAGGGTCCATCTTCCTCCGGCCGCTAATATAATACATAAAGGTCTAGCGAACAGGATTTGAACCCAGAACCTTTGGAACGGCAACTTATAAAGGATAGTGTCGATATAATTAATGAAGATAGACATAATTATAATGTATTGGTTAAAATTTTTTAATTGAGGAACAATATATCTGATATTCGATCTCAATAATAAGACATTATGATTTTTTTTTTAATAATGTCATATTTTCAGTTGTAAGATGTTTGAAACTGAAGCTTTATGAGAATAATGACATAAGTTAAAATAAATAAAAAAATCAATTTTTTAAAAAATGCTGATCATTTAAAGATTTTCAATACCATCATTCCAATAGGAATTTTTGCTTTGTTTTTACCAATACTCAATTTTTTTATTTTTTAAACTCATCTGTTATAATTTTGAAATTCATTGAACTTTAAAAACCTCTATTGAAAAATTATTTTTTTTGAGTAACGACGACATTGTTCTTTTAAAGGAGCGATTTATCATTCTCTTGATAAGGAAGATTTATTGACTAACGATAAAATATCCTCTCTTTCCTATTTTTTTTCCCACTTAAAACTTTTCTCGACATATTTCAATAAAATAAATTGACAATCAGCAGATTTTCTGTCTGTAAACTTATAATAAATTCGAAAGAGTGGAATAAAGAACAATAATTCTTCCAAAGATAACTCTTCTGTGGCTGGATTTAATACTCTTATGATAGTAGATCTAGTAGAGACTGTACTGTTGCATGGATAACGGTTCTGCAAGGAGGTGACTTGTTCTAGATCGCACTCAACCGCCAGAAATTTCCCTTTATTTTTTCCAATTTATAGAGGCTGGGTGAGCCCCATAAGACCCATCTCCGGCTGCAAACAGACTAAATAAAAGTCTTGTCCGCAGCAGGATTTGAACCAACATTTCCGGCATGGTTTAAATATATTAGACATGGTAATTTAAGAAGTGAAATACTAAATTAAAAAACTATAAAATAATTATTAAATTATTAAAACTAGTTTAAATAAAAACAGCGGACCGACCCCGATTTTACAAATTATTTACCCATTCGAGACCGATTGCAGACCTTGTGTGCAATAACAGTAATGTGCAATTATCAGTAATTCTGAGTAAACTAGTTGTCGAAATAAGATGAACTAATGAAATCTGTGAGGTACAGGAAAACAAAATTTGGCATTGGTCTTACTCGGTGGTTTTTCATTATTCAACTTATTTTATTTTTATTTTTTATAATTATTGGTCAATTTTTTTATTTTTAAAGAGAAAAGATAGGCCCTCGGCCGGGATTCGAACCCGCATCCTCTGTCTTTCCGTGACAGTGCCCTACCATTTGTGCCACCAAGGACGCCTGCCGGCAGAGCAGAAATCTTTTCTCTTATCCGATCCCATGCCCTCGTGTTCTCGCAATTTTTGCGATGAATACACTAGAACGAATGTTCATTGAACATTAATTTAATTTTAGGATCTTATTGACTTACGTCATATTACTATTTATATTTTTTTTATAATTATTGGTCATTTTTTTATTTTTAAACATTTTTATTTTTAAAGAGAAATGATAGGCTCTCGGCCGGGATTCGAACCCGCATCCTCTGTCTTTCCGTGACAGTGCCCTACCATTTGTGCCACCAAGGACGCCTGCCGGCAGAGCAGAAATCTTTTCTCTTATCCGATCCCATGCCCTCGTGTTCTCGCAATTTTTGCGATGAATACACTAGAACGAATGTTCATTGAACATTAATTTAATTTTAGGATCTTATTGACTTACGTCATATTACTATTTATATTTTTTTTATAATTATTGGTAATTTTTTTATTTTTAAACATTTTTATTTTTAAAGAGAAATGATAGGCTCTCGGCCGGGATTCGAACCCGCATCCTCTGTCTTTCCGTGACAGTGCCCTACCATTTGTGCCACCAAGGCAGCCTGCTGGCAGAGGACAATTCTTTTCTCTCATCCGATACCAAGTCCTCGTGCTCTCGCAATTTTTGCGATGAATACACTAGAACGAATGTTCTTTGAACATTAATTTAATTTTAGGATCTTATTGACTTACGTCATTTTTTATAATTATTGGTCAATTTTATTATTTTTAAATCTTTTCTCTTTTCCGATCCCACACCCTCGTGTTGGTGGCTCATTACGCAATAAAAATTTTCTGAGGAGCGAGCTGCACATCCGGTAGGCAATGATCTTATTTATGTGAATTCACTTTCGAATCGGATGATTTCCATAGAAAATATGTTTTTTTAAAATAAAAAATGAACAATTTAAAGAAAAAAAAATTGATTGAGGTGTTACACAACATATAGTAAGTATTATTTTTGAATTTAAATGGAAGATTTGACTTGATTTAAAAAACTAAACAAGTGACGCAATTTCGATTTCAGAACTGATATTTCAATTCAGAAAACGCAGTAAAGTAAAAATAAAAATAAGGCACTTTACTTCTAAAATACAAATTGTATTTTTATCCATAAAATAACCCCAAAATAATAAAAAAGAACATTATTTTATTAAATACAAAATACCCAATATCTCAAGACAATACTAAGTGGTTTCTTACGGTCACCTGTGGTCTAGTGGTTAGCGTAACAAACTACTAAACCCATGATCGCGGGTTCGTAGCTCGGCAGGTGGCCCTAGGATTTTTTTAAGGGAGTAAAAATCGTTAGTTACGCCACCTTCGGAAGGGAAATTAAACGGGGGTCCCAAGCCTGTACAGATGTCAGGTGCTCGTTAAAAATCCCTATCCTTATTAAATCTGGATAGGCAAAATTTAGAGCTTCCACTGTAGCATCGTCCGATTAGCCATAGCATCATAAACTGACGTTGAATAAACAAACAAACAACAACAAGTGGTTTCTAATAATTGAATGGGCTCTCTTGGGGAGTGAAGGAGGGGTAAAAAATAAGTAATAATTGATTTTGAGAATAATATCAAGACATCTCGACTAAAACGTTAAGTAACTATTGAGTACTAACCAACCAAGTAACTACAATTAACCAACCAAGGTTGATTGTAGAAGGAAATTCTATTGAAGAAGACTAACTGAATAAAGTACTAATCATAATGCTCCTTGAAAGGCCTGTAAATAGAAAAGAGAACACCCGAAGTAGGAAGCTGTCAATATTATTGACGAGGGTACTAAGAAAGACCCGAAGGAAAAAAATATTAGCCTTTGTGTGAAAAGCCAATTTTAGAAATTGACACATTGTCACAAATAAAATCAAGTAAAAGGTTCTAAGTAGGGCTAAAGTAACTTAAAGTAATTTTTAAAAAAACACACGGATAAACTTTACCATGAACAATCTATAACCACTAAGAGAAGGCAAACATCCCTCACACTAAAGAAACTCGGAAGGGAGGAAAAATATAATAATTTACAAAGGGAGGAAAGGCGCTATTCAGTGCGTGGTAGAGACTGCACTGTTTATTGGACAATGTCTGTGCGGGGAGGTTATTTGTCCTAGATCACATCAAGCCGCCGTAAGCTTGCAAATCAGTACTCAACAAACTGCGCTACCCTGCGCCATGCTGAAGAGGGAAGCTGTGACTTAAATCCTTGGTCACTGTACACGCCCCGAAGAGGACCTGTGAACATATGATAGATTTTGTTCCATAGACCTTGATGATGAAGCATAGAATATGAATTCAATTTAACGATAATCTTTGTTTAGTTTTTATAGTTGTCTAAATTATGCTCAGACGATAGAAAACAAGATAACAATATAATCTTTTTTTTATGAATATTTTGTACTTTATGAATATTTATTACTTTACCGCTTAGAGATAGACGTAGGTGTAGGACCGCCAATACTAAAAACACATCGATAAGTTACCTACATATGTACCTAAAATATTCTAATCCTTTTAGTTTTGTTAAATATTTTATTTGAAAAGAAAAGATATGGCCAGGATCGGGACTCGAACCCGGGTATTTCACCTGTCCGTGGTTACGCCTCAACCATCTCGGCCACCCTGGCACGTTTCTCGGCCAACCCTATCATTTCTTTTCACTGATCCTACATCTTTTAGTTTTGATTTCTCGCTGCTACCGTACCTGCTACCTGTGAAACCGTCATAATAAGTAATCCTTTTCAATTAATTCAATAACATTACATACTAATCCTTTACCGACACGAACAACAGTAAACTTCTGTCCGTCCCGTTTGCTAATCAGTGTCAATGTATGTTTCACGGCTGTGCTGATCCGTCTGTGATGACATTTGATTTGGATAATCTCAAGCCTGGGGAAGGACATAGGCTGCTTTTTATCAACACACCACACAGGCGAAGTTTATATAAAACTGCAACCTGATTGACTAACACACCCAGTGGTCATCGCACAGCAGAAACCACTGAACTTAGCATCTTAAAATTCGCAGATAGGTTCTTTTTATAGCTTAAATAAGAACTAAGAAAGGAATACGGATAATTCCACCCTCCCCCCACCTCCCAGGGTTTCCCCTTTAATATAAAGGGGGTTCAAAGATAGTACGGAATCTGTCAGTTTCGAAGTTAGACATCTGAAATTTTGGATGTAAGAGTAACTTATAGTCACAAAAAATTAAAGTATTAATTTAAAATGATTTGTCACGAAACTTTAATTGGAAGACCATTCCACGCGAGCTAAGCCGTGGGCGAAAGCTAGTACAAGTGAGAAGAAAAACTCTACAGAAATAACTGCACTTAGTCAGAAACGCAGCAGCTGGTAATAGGTTACAATTGGGTCTGCCAATCAAAGATAAATAGTTAAGAACTGTAAAATAATTAAGTAAAAAATAAAAATGAATGTATTCGTAATAAATATAGAAAATAAATGAAGTTATTGAGGTTCTGGCTAATTCTTTTCTCAGAAACCTCGGTTCCATCCAGCTATTTGTAACCTTCACAACACTCTCGTCACTGAAGCAAATATAGGAGACCTAAGGTAACGAATAGAGCATAATATTGTAACCTTAAAAACTAAATTTTTTTCAAAATGCACCAATACTAGGCTTTAAAAACGTTAATTTTACCAGTCTTTACTTAAAGGTTTTTTTTATTAGAAAGGGTGATTTGAATTTGGAGAATATCGTCGTCAAAACTGACGGTTATAAAAACTAGATCACGTAGTTAAGTATGTGGGGAGAGGGTACCAATGCTCTGGAGGGAAAGAAGGTTCGAAGACTTCACTTCTGGAAGAAAAACCTGCAGAGAAAGCTGGCTACAGAAGATGGCTTGGAAGGGAGAAGAAGGCCTATGGCGGAAGAACTTTGGAAATACTCATGTTACCTATAGAGAAAAGAGAAATACATAGTCAGTTGAGTAATTATCTTAAATAAATATTCATTTCATCCCAAAATTTACAATATACATAAACTATATTCATATTATAACTTAGATTTCCATAATAAGAATGTCTGATAAAAGAGTACCAAAGAAGCTGGGTAATGTAATTGGCAAAAGAAGAGTTGGCCGATCACACAGGAGTTTGATGCAAGATGTCGCTAATAGACTGCTCTACTGTATTCAAACCCTTGACGATCTGAAATTCTGAACTATTTACGCCAAAAAAAGTATGAAAATATGGGATTAGTTCTGGAAAAATTAAAAGTTTTAGACTAATGATATCATTTTTCCATTAATACTAAGCAGCAGGTCTTTGAAATATTAAGAAGATTGATGTAGTTGCTCCTTTAATATTACGATCACTAATTTCATAAAAGTTAGAAAAAGCCTCCTTTCACGAACTTTACTCATCAGTCCCCCCTCTCTCTCACTCTCTCTCTCTCTCTCTCTCTCTCTCTCTCTCTCTCCCAAAATCTTAAAATTATTTTTTTTAGTATATTTTCTATTCGGTGAAGAGTGATGGGTTCAGTACATGGTAGTAACTGTACTGTTGCTAAGACTTCTGCTGTGCTGGGAGATGACATGTTCGAGATCAAACTCAACCTCCAGGTTTTCTCTTGCCCATTCATTTGTCCACGGCTTCACTCGCGTGGAATTTGGTCTGCATAAAGTTTCATGACAGATCATGTTAAATAAATAATTTAATTTTTTGTGACTATAAGTTACTCCTACATCCGAAATTTCAGATATCTGACTTCAAAACTGACGGATTCAATACTATCTTTAAGCACCTATTATATTAAGGGGGAAACCCTTGGGGGTGGAATTATCCAAATTTCTTTCTTAGTGCTCAATCAAGCGATACAAAGAACCTATCTGCGAATTTTAAGATGCTAAGTCCAGTGGTTTCTGCTGTGCGTTGACCACTGGGTGTGTTGGTCAATCAGGTTACAGTTTTATATAAACTTCGCCTAAGTATGTTGATAAAAAGTAGCCTATGTCCTTCCCCAGCCTTGAGATTATCCGAATCAAATTTCATCACAGACGGATCAGCACAGCCGTGAAACATACCCTGACTCTGATCAACAAACAGGACGATCAGAAGTTGCTTTCCTTTACTGTTGTTCGTATCAGTAAAGGTTTAGTATGTATTGTTATTAAATTTATTGAAAAGGATTACTTAGTGTAACGGTTGCACTTGTCGTACGGCAGCATTGAAAAATTAAAACTGAAAGAGAAGTTAAAATGTTCAAAGAACATTCTTCCCCTTGTATACATCGCAAATTGCGATAACACGGGGATATGGGATCAGTGAAGATAATAGAGGTGTCTGACCGAGAGTCGACCCAGGATGGCTCAGTTGGAAGAGTACCATGACGGGAATAATGGGAGACCCGAGTTCGAGTCCTAGTCCTGGACTTGTCTGTTCTTTTCAAATAAAAATATTTAAAAATTAAAACTGAAAGGATTAGAATAATGTATATATGTAGGTAATTTATCGATTTGTTTTAATTTAGCGGTCCTACTTACCTTCCGCAATATAATCCTACAAACATTTTTTGTTTAAATCCTCTAAGATTATATACGTATATATATATATATATATATATATATATATATATATATATATATGTATATATAAATGTTACCTTTCGGTGTTTTAAGGCGCTACAATGGGTTGAGCCCGAAAAAAACAGGGAGGTACCGTTTAGCGGGATCAAGAAATGGTTGTAGAAAGAAGAAAGGGGAGGAAGGAAGAAGGAAAAGGTAGTAAGGATAAGGGCAAGGGAGCACTTACCCCATCCCTAGATCAAATGTAAGAACATCGACCAAGGGAAGGTGGTTTTAAGTCCCTAAATAGGGGGTTCGCACAGGTCTTCAGCCCATCAAAAAAATTTATGTTCCTCCGGCCTATGGACTCGGGCACCGAGGGAAGCCGAAGCTCCTCCCGGATGGTGGTGTTAAGTGCCCCCTCGAGCGATGTGCCACTTACGATCTTCCTTAGGATGGAATTATATTAATGATTTGTTTCGTTAATCGAAAATATGTATATTTTGCGAGTAAGAAACACGTGAGAAAGCTACTCAGAGGACAGAGTTTTATCCGACTTACTTGATATTTATCGTTATATTATGACCAAATTACACAAAACCATTATAAAGGGAAGCCTATGTGTTGTTCTGATGTATAACCTATATTATTGTAAAGTTTCATCCAAATCCGTTCAGTAGTTTTTGCGTAAAATAGTAACAAACATCCTCACAAACTTACACATTTATAATATTAGTAGGACGTGGACCATATACTGCTGTTAATAGATTAAATAGTTTACCTTCTAAACCGAATCCTCAGCATAGCAACTTAGCGCTCAACCACTGACCTACGTCGATTCCGAAATATGCTATAACTTTCTATTCTACAAAAAAGTTGTTTGTGATGTAATATTTTATTGCCCTTGCCTAGCAACTTATCGAGGAACTCCTTCTTGCCCAGTGTGTTGTGTTATTCGATCAGTTAAATTATAACTAATTGACTACTAATTAATACCAAGATTTCACTGATGTTTTAATAGACTCAATATCTAGAATTGTATCAAACGTTAAATCCTTACTGTGATACAACTAACTAAACGATAATATTTTATAGAATTGGGGTTGTTTTTGTATATCTAGAACAATTTAAAAGTATGGGTTACCCCCCTCCCCTAGTACCATATAAAATAAAATGGAAAAAAAACCAGTATGAATAACACAGGTCTGCTATGAAAAAATTATAGCATACTTAACAAGTGGGTTTAACAGTATTTTTGTACTGATTACGGATATAATAGTGAAAAAATACTATTACTCCTGGATAAGTCACGAATTTCAGGTAAAGTTTTAGGGTGTAGACTTAAAGAAAGACATATGTTAGCCTCCGGTGTTTCATTTCCATGGTACCGATTTGGAGAAAACGAACTTGCCCCTTTTTTACACAAGAAGTCAACCTAATTTTCTGCAACAATGCACCTGGAATCATGGAAATGTTCAAGCTCACGTATGAACCATAGGAATGGAGGTTTTTCAGAGATTCATCAAAAATGTTTGAAAGCTGTACTTCTTCACAGTGGTAACCGATATGCTTCTGTGCCTGTTGGATACTCAGCCCATTTGAAAGAATGCTACGAAAATCTTTAGTTTGTTCGTAAGCTTGGCTAATCTGACCATAAATGGACCATTTTGGGGGATTTTAAAGTTATTTCCATGTTACTAGGTCAACAAAGTCGTTAAACAAAGGTTCCATGTTTCCTCTGTGAATGTGATAGCCGTGACAGAAAACAATGGTATACCAAGCAGAGGTACATCACTTTTAGGTTCATTTTAGCTAGGTATCGTTCTTGTTTTTACTTCACATTAAAATAACACAGGCCAACGATGAAACTTTTATACTGAAAGTACCTTATTCCTATAGTTTTTAGGGTTCTGAATCCAAATATAGTATTAAAAAAGCTGTATCACCAACAATTTCTTCACATTTTATAGTTAAATTTATTAAATTAAGCGATTTTTAAAGAATTGAACAGCTTTAATATTTAAAACTAGGTCTATTGGTGTGGATTAAGTTGGTAGCCGTGCTGAAACACATTTGCTGGCCAAAAAAGGTTGATTCATTTTTCTGTTAACAGCTGATGTTTTGTTTACTGTCAACCTAACCTCACTTTCACGTTTCCTGTACGTGTGCTCAGTAAAATGTCTAATCGCGGTTGCAAAAACTCTGCTGACAGTTTTTGTTATATTTGTGGTGAGTTTATGATTACAAAAACACTAAAGAAACATTACAGACTTTGTGAAAAAGATTTTTCTATCATACTTTGGTACTAAACTTGGTGATCAGAATAAATCTTGGGCCCCGCCTAAGGTATGTTATGCATCTGTCGAAGATCTAAGAAAATGGTCGAAAAAAGAGAAAAAAACAAACTTTAAATTTCCTGTCTCTATGACATGGAGGGAGCCAAGAAATTATTCCGATGATTGCTACTTTTGCAGTGTCGATATTAGAGGTCATAATTAAAAAACAAGAAGGTAATAAGCTACCCTAACCTTCCTTCCGCCATCCGACCAATAGGGCACTGTGTAGTTTTACCGGTCCCTGAACTACCAAATGATTTAAATTCTATGCCAACGGAAGTATTTTCTGATGTACAATCGGAGTTAGATGAACAAGATGATGAACCATTCCAATGGTTTACAGAAAATGTTAATGCCTAAACTGTTTATTCAAATCGAGCTTAACGACTTGGTTAGAGATCTTGGCTTAATGAAAGAAAACCTGAATTGCTTTGCTCTAGACTAAAAGAACTTGTTGGCGGCTGGAACCAGCATTTATGTGCACAGGAAGAGAGAGCAACAATTTTCTATGGGTACTATAAACTATGGGTGATACAAAAACAATCATAAAATCTATATAGATCAACTCCCAAAGTTAAAAAGTTTTCAAAAAAAATGTTTTTGTTGGCCTATTTAATTAAAACAAATCCAAAATTTTCCGTTTTTTGTAGTTTTTACAAAAACTTTTTTTAAAAATTTATTTATTGATATTTGCAACTGTATTACTGTAATACAACAAGTAAATAGGATACGTGATACATAATAACATGAGAATGACAAGTAGAGAGACTAACCACTGGTAGTGCTCAAATCAAAATTGAACTAAGGTCACTTGGCCATCTTCTTTTCAGACGCCTCAGAGGATTATCGGGAATTGAAGAGGAAGCTAGGTTTGAAACTAGAGGGTTTGAGTGGGAATGAAGTTTGTTACGAAAGGATAAATCCCGGGTTCGGGCCAAATCAGCAACAAAAGGGACATTAAGGTAGTTTTGGATGAGTTTATTCTTAACAAAATAAGGAGCATTGAGGATTTTACGAAGGATTTTGGATTGTAAGGATTTGATACTAGAGGAATTCGATGGCTTAGTGGAGCCCCAAAGCTCTTCTCCGTAAGTCCAAAAACGTTAACTTTGTTTTGTAGGCAAGCCTTATGTATTAGAAAAACACCAATGTCAACGCAAAAAACTGCATAAAGCTCAGTTAACTAAATAAAAACAATTTTTTAAAAAGTTTTTTTGCAGACCTATGAAACAAAGCCGATAATATTAATTAGTAATCTCAATTAGGTTATCTCTTGCACACTTTCTTTCTCAGAGTATTTTCAGTGATCTATTTTCCCATCTTACCTGCTTGCACTACCTGTCGATAAGTGAAATGGGGTTTTTACAGAAAGTTTTTTTTTTTTTTTTTATTTGATTATTTTATTGAGTTGTACAACTGTATTACATACATCTAGTACAATTTCTGTGAGAGTAAATAATACATGATAGGACATGTAGAGATACTACCCACTGGCAGCACTCTATTAAAGTTCTATAATAGAAGGTCCCGAGGCCATCATCTCTTCAGACGCCTAGGAGGATTGTCCGGGATGGAATTGGATGCAAGGATGGAAACTAGTGGGTTTGGATGGGTTTGAAGTTTATTGTGGAATGATAGGTATCTGGAATGGGCTAAATCGGTAACATATGGAACGTTAAGGTCATTATGGATGGTTTTATTTGTGACAAAATAAGGAGCGTTTAGGATTTTGCGAAGGATTTTGGTTTGCAAGGATTGGATACGAGAGGAATTCGATGGTTTGGTGGAGCCCCATAGTTCAATTCCATAAGTCCATATAGGCCTTATAACAGTCACATAAATAAGTCTTTTGTAATTGATCTGAAGCTTTGAGCGCTTATCTAGTATGTGTTGAAGTAGTCGGAAACGTCTAGCTGTTTCTTGTCTTTTCAGTCTTGTGTGAGGGTTCCAAGTAAGACGCTTGTCTAAGTTGAGTCCCAGGTAGCGAATCTGTTCAACAGGGATAAGTGGAGTACTATTAAAGAATACAGTAGGACAGGAAGTCAAGGGTTATCGACGAAGGGTAAAGGTAATTTGATGGGACTTGCTGGGATTGATTTTAATTCTCCAATTCCGACACCATTCTTCGAGGCTTGATAGGTGTAATTGAAGGGATTGGGATGCAATATATGGGTCGTTATTAACACATGTGTCATCAGCATACGTGGAGATGAAGGTGTTAGGATGGGTTGGAATGTCAGCTGTACATACTGTGTAAAGGATAGGACCGAGGATGCTACCTTGAGGAACGCCAGCAGACTGGGAATAGAGGGATGAGTAGGAACCTTTATGACTTACTTTAAATGTTCTGCCAGGCAGAAAGGAGCGAATGATTAAAAAGTATGTAGGAGGAAGGAATTGTCGGATTTTGTAAAGGAGACCTGGGTGCCAGACTCGATCAAAAGCATGTTCTACATCGAGAAAGGCTTCCGTGCAGTACAATCTACGCTCCAATGCAGAGGAGACAACATCCACCACACGATGACATTGCTGGATAGTGGAGTGGGATGTTCGGAAACCAAACTGGTGGTCTGGGATTATGCGGTTACTATCTAGGATGGGATAAATACGTTTTAGAATGAGTTTTTCGAGGATCTTGCCCATTATGGGTAAAAGGGAGATAGGACGATAAGAGGATGGGAGTTCTGGAGGCTTTTTGGATTTTGGGATCATTTTTACTATAGATAGTTTCCATGTATCAGGAAAATAGGTAGTACGGATTACAGAATTATATATGTATGTCAGGAATAGGATAGCTTTTCGAGGAAGGGATTTTAGGATGTGAGCTGTAATAAGGTCATGTCCAGGAGCTTTACGGGAAGATAAACTATGAATGATATTGGATATTTCTGACGGATGAAAAGTCTTAGGTGGGAGAGACATTTGGAGTGGGATATCCAGTTCTGCTTCAATACGCTCAATGTGAATAGGGTTGAGGATATCAGGGTGTGGATTAAAGGTTTTGAAGAGGTGTTGGGCGTATATGTGAGATTTTTCTTCATCAGATCTGGACCAAGTTTGATTTTCAGTAAGGAGAGGATGATTAAAATCTTTGAATTTAAGGATCTTTTTGGCGGTCGTCCATAGTGATTTGTTAGTAGTCGTAAGATTTTCAGTCACACTAAGTAAATTTTGGATTTTGAAGTTTCTAATCTCCGTTTTCAGTTTGTTAGTCAGTTGGGTGTAATACGTTTTATCTGATGGGTAACGAGTCCTATGCCACTTAGATCTTGCTCTGCGTTTTTCGCTTAGCAAGATGCGAAGGTGCTGTGGCAGGTTAGTCTGTTGTGTGATATTATTTCTGTTTATGGTAGTGTTATCTCTTATACTTTGTGTTATTGTTGCTGTAAGTATTTCTATTGCGCTGTCAATGTCTTGTTTAGTTTTTAGTGGAATCCGTAAGTCTAGTTTGCTTTCCAAATCGTTATTAAATTGCTCCCAGTTAATTCGTCCTGTAATCAATGAAGGAGAGGAGGGCTTAGGAATGAAGGTTGAGATTACAGAAAGTTAAAATAATCTAAGTCTTAGCCCGAAACTGCTATGGATTTCTATTTCAGCCGACATACTCGATCGCAGTTGGGTGAGTATAAATGAAGTTTCAAAGGATATAAGAGGTTGATAGGTTAATTAATTTTCTTACTATTTACTAAAAACAGAGTGGATTTTAAGCTTGTAAAAGTCAAATATTTACAATCCTCGAAGTAGAAAGATGGAACTGCCATGATAGCTACTTTTTATTATTATGTTAGGCTTGATAGTGTGTCATTACTGATTAGACGCTAAGTTAACTCTATTGCAGTGACTGAGACTGTCACCACGTATGCAGGGTATTATCCAATGCTGCAAGGCATTAAACCTTCCATCAATGTCCAGTCAGTAAATTAATTTTATTACATTCATATTGATTTATTCTTATTATTTATTATAATTAATTTTATTTCCTCATTAACCATATTGTAACTTAAGGAAATCGTGGGAGTTTTCAGCCTGACGATTTGTAAGTGTGTTGAAACAAAGACAGTCGATTTTCAATTTTAATGACTGAAATTAATCCTTTTATGTTTCGAGCTAAAGGTATTAAGTAAATTTATCTTGATTAATAATTAGTTGGGCATATAAGTATAAAGAAGAAAATAATCCAGGTTAAAAAAAAATGAGACGTTTTGATCCATGTTGCAGGTCTTCTTCGGGGCATAAGAACAGCATGTTTGACGGAACGTCGGATTCTTATAAATAGTGTGTCATTACTAAAGGGATTATATGTTTACCTTCATCAGGTCCATTTTTTTTTTGCTGTGAAAAAGATGTATCAAATCTCTTTAATTTTTTATAATTTATTGTTATGGTAATTATTTTTAAATAATATTGTTTTGAAGAGAAAACATTTGTCCTGGCCGGGATTCGAACCCGGGTGGTCTGCTTCTCCGTAGCAGTGCTCTAAGCCACTGAGCTACCAGCGGTCGTACCCCAATCAGACAAATCCTTTCTCTTCACCGATCCTATACCCCCGTGTTCTAGCAATTTTTGCGATGTATACACTGGGAAGAATGTTCATTGGTCATTATTTTTATAAGGATCTTGTTGACATACGTCAATATATTATTTATAATTTATTTTGATTTATTATAAATTATCTTTTAAGTATTCGTTAATAATATCTCCCTTGTAATTTTGTTTCTTGATTGATTTTCATCAAGACTAGCTTTGAAACATTTGGAAACTTTTGTTTGATTTTTATTTGGAATGCTCCAGGGTTCTCAATTTTTTATTTCTCTTGTTTTTCTTCATGTTTAACTTTTGACTAGTTTTTCTTCTGTCTAGGTTTAACTTTGAAATAGTTTATAGTTTCCTCTTTAAACAATGTAAAAAAAGTCAATGTAATGTTGTATTCAAGTTCTTGAAAAATGTTTGATCAGTGATTAGTTGGGATTAGCTTAGTGTGTGTGAGCTAGTTTTTTTTATTTAGACTTTACATCTCTTTGGGCTTACGAAACTATATACTAATTTATTATCCGAATCACACATAATAGACATCCTGATGGGAGTCATATAACCTCATTTCTGGGAATCATGGTTCAGGATGCCCATACCTCCATAACCACTCACTTTGGGAGAGATTCCAGTTTCCTTTCCACAGACATAGAGCCGGGATCAATGACAAAGTACCGACAAATCGGTCTAGAACAAAGGATTACGATTTTTTGGGTTGAGCACGAGGACCTATTGTGCTATCTCCGAAGCAGATCCCTGGACCAAATCTCTATACCGCTATTGTCATTGGAAAAGCCACGGAAAACGACACAATTTCCCGTTGTTTATTAATTGCCTCCAATAGGCTGACGTGTTTGGCTCCCGTTAGGGTCAGGTAATCAAGCGCCTAAAAGTTTGGGCTTATTTTTTTTCCAGTATTTTTATCTCATACCTTTTACTGAATTTTTTTTGTCAACTTTACTTTTCAAAATTGGTGTCTTAGGTTCACAAAGGCATTCTAATGGCTTAGTTTCCTATGTTTGGAAATCAACTTTTTGTTGTAAATATTTTGGGTGAGTCGAGAAACAGTGCCCATGTCCTGCCATCTAGTTTCGTTCTATTCCATTTTTCTGATTTTTTTTACGTAAATGTTTAAAATATGAGAGATGTTGATGATTTTTTGTGGCAGTGCCCGGCCTTATCCTTAGTTTCTTTCGGGATTTCAATCTGATTTTTGACTATTGAGAAATAACGAATTTATATTTTCACAATCTAAACAATCTACTACTAATATGCGTCTACCGAGAGTAATTGATTGGTCGATATTGAGGAAGGTTTTCTATTCGCACAAATCTTGAATCACTTTTTCAAGGACGCTGTTGGAGTGAAGTGGAGACCAACTATCTCTTGCTACGAATAAAAAAGTTCCCTATGAATATTACTAGGTGTTGTTTTTGCCAATATCCGATTTATGATTGCATGTGTTGCAGGATACTAATCCTGTTCATTTAATAACTGGAACAGTTAGTTAGTTGGTGGTTAAAGTAAAACAATAAACACTTTTAAAAACACCTCACTAAATCCGTATACATATAAAACCCCTAGGTCATCAACACCTAACTGAAATAGGGAAATAATTAGGCTTTTTTGAAGCCAACAAATGTGCATACAACATATATTAATTTATTTAATATATATATCATTATCATCTCTCTACATATTTGTCTATTTTTTTTTGTGAAGTTTAACTAATCTTTGATATTAATACTTATAGACTTTGCGCAGCTGCTAAAAGAAGTTATAAAGTAATTAATTATTTATGTCCTCAATTTTTCTTATAAAATCTATCATAAAAGTTCAAGTCCAGGCGAGCTTAAGCCAAATACCTAATTAATCTCGCTGGCACTCTTCACCTTCACTGCACCAGTTTACCTGACATGTCCTTTCCTCCTATTTGGGCAAAGTGCCAGCAATATATTCTCTTTCCTCTCTTTTTCCTTTTATTCATATAACTGCGTTCAGACTATATCGGCTTCCTAGAGCCGAGAGTAACCTCGGGAACAAATATATGTGAGAATATATACTCCCATATTCGAAGTATCACATCTTTATGGATTTAAAAAAAAAATTGATGTGTTCATTATTACTTATGAGTTTCCTGCGCTGGCATTGCATATGAAAGAAACGTAGGGATACTAATTACTTCAACTAATCTCAGTCTGAACACAGTTATATTCTTTAAATTCGTATCCCAAATTTACCATCCAAAATCCTTCGTAAAATCCTCAATGCTCTCTACTTTGTTACGAATAAAGTAGACCATAAAGACCTCAAATTCCAACCTGTTGCTGACTAGAACGGAACCCTATATCAATCCTTTTCAAACTTCATTCCCAAACCCCCTTATTTCAAACCTAAATTCCTCTAAAATTCTTGATAATCCTCCGAAGCGTCTGAAAAGAAGATGGCCTTGTGACATTCTAACTAAAATCTGTTTTTTGAGTACTACACCAGTTTTTCTACTTGCTTTCATTCATGACTAATATGCATCATCTATACGTTTTTATTAATACCAATGTAATAATATTTACTTGTTTCATTGTTATAGCACAGTTATTAATCTCAAAAAATAAAATAAAATAATGTCACCATTAAGAATGAACCATTAAGATTATGTATTCAATATTTTTATTCACTCCGTACCCCAAAGCATATAACGGAATATGTTCTATAAGCAGAAATTGGAACAAAGTCTGCAAGAAAAGAAGCATGAGGCAAGGAGTCTAATAGTCCACAGTGAGAGTCTTAAATTTTACCTATCCAGGAATAATTAGGATAGGGAGCTTTAACGAGTACTTTGCAGACTCGGGATCCGAATTTTCACTTCTCACGAATGACAGCACATCCAATGATTTTTTACTCCCTTTTTACTAAATTCCTAGAGCCAACTCCCGAGATGCGAACCCCACGACCTTGGTCATAGGAGGTCGTTAAGCGAACCACTAAACCACAGCTGGCCCCTCTGTAATGTACTCGGCAACCTATAACAGTTCATAGCGGGATACGACCCCTGGTAGCTCAGGGATATATGATCGGTGAAGAGATCGGATCTGACTGGCATACGACCCCTGGTAGTTCAGTGGCTTAGAGCACTGCGACGGAGAAGCAGACGATCCGGGTTCGAATCCCGGCCAGGGCAAATCTTTTCTCTTCAAAACAAAAATATTTAAAAATAATCACTATCAAAATAATAATTAATAAAAATAAATTATATGTAGACGTAAGTCAACAAGGTTCTAATTAAAGTAATGTTCAATGAACATTTTTCCCCGTATATACATCGCAAAAATTGCCAGAACAAGGGGATATATGATCGGTGAAGAGAACGGATCTGACTGGGATACGACCCCTGGTAGTTCAGGGCTTAGAGCACTGCGACAGAAGCAGACGATCCGGGTTCGATTCCCGGCCAGGGCAAATATTTTCTCTTCAAAACAAAAATATTTAAAACACTTTAGGTTTTTTTTGTTTATCTTTATAAATGACTGAAGTATAAGTATTTTCTACGAAGTGCTTGAAGGATGTATTATTTTCAACTATTGTTCGAAGCTAAAAATGTTCAATATTAAAAATAATAAAACAAAGGTACACCATTTAATTATTCAGGTTACATAGTCCTTTCTTTTAGGTGTTATTTTATTCTAAGATCTTTGAACATTTTTCAATTAAAGTAAATTTATTTTATAAGAAAACACTAAGAGAGGTTGAAATGAACTTATTCCAATGCCTCCTTCCACACGTCGTCGAAGCCTTTGTAGTAGGATAATATATCTTATTGGCTAGCTGAGAGGAAATCGTTACCTGTAATGGCGTTGAGCCCTATTTCCCTTAGCAATCCAATCAGCATCGCCCCAAACGTGGTGAAGTGATGCAGTTTCTGGAACATACAACTGGCTCTTAGTGGGTTAAAGCCTTTTTCAAGGACATGCACTTAAGCAACGATTCCCCTATGCCCTGCGTGGGGCGACACCCAATAGCCTGATTAAATCCATTTGGTTTCCGAAGGAGTGGACAGTCGGATTTGTATTTTCTTAAATTTGGTCTTTAAGAAAATACAGAATAGAAAGAATAGAAAATAGAAAATACTAGAAGAATAGAAAATACTAGACGACTAGAAAATACTAGAATGGTTTCCAGGATTATTGTTCTCTTTCGTTTTCTAGAATCCACTGCAATGTTGTTCAATAAGTTATCAGGAAAAACTAAAGACAATTGAGCCTATATGATAGTTGAGTTTTAATTTAAAACAATTTAAATATTTAGCACTGACTTCAGATGGCTTCTTTATTCTTCCATCAACCTAGAAATCAGTAATTTAAAAAGTGAATTTGAGTAAATTAAAAATTGAATTTGAAACCAATTTAAATATATTTCTGCTTTATATAATAATAGCTTTTGCACGCGACTTCGTCCGTGGTGATATTAAATAGAAATCTATGTTGACTTCAAACGGAGAGTGAATCTTGGATTCCATGAATGAACTCCATATTATAAACAATGACTTAGAGTATTTGTAAGCCTACCAATGCTTATCCCTCTGTTGATTGATTTTAATAAACTTTCCTATTAAATATTAATGGCATAATTACAAAACTATCGATAAGTTTTGTATTGAAATCCACCGTTTGGATAAAATACACAAAACTGTAATATTTAGGGGTTGATTTTGCAAAATCATGAATACAATTATTATTATGTTAAAATTTAAAGCCTGCTTACTTATTTACTTAACATGTTACGATTTCTCGTATTTTACTCCTTTAGGGGCCGATTTTAAAAAAACAAACAAAAAAACATATTGCAACGGGCTACTGATGTGTTAAAATGAATTAAACTACTGCTAAATTAATGATACTAATATTTATTAACAATGTGACAAAAATAATACAACTAAATTATTAACAATTAAATTATTAAACTGATATAAATTTACAATAACAATATTTTAAATATTTATTATCTAGGCCTAATTCCTATTTAATTATTACAATAATATAAGATATTACTAATACTAAATAGCGATTTACATAAGCTTGTACAAATACCATAAAATTACAACTACTACTTAACTAATTAACTGCTACTAATTAACACTTACAGATTAATTAAAGTCCACCGACCGTAAGATTCTCCAAATATAACAAACTGACACACATTAATACACAGACACGGTTTATTACACTGACACTCACTTATTACAAGTTCATCACAGCGCCTGGTCTACTCTCTGACTGACTCCCTCGAGGCGAGCAGGTTATTTAAATAGGCAAGGCCGAACATTGTAGAACACGGAAGTAGGGGGAGACTGTTCTGGGATTGTCGAAAACCTTCTTAATCTCTGGTAGGTAGGCGGTTCTGGTATGCTAGAGAAGGTTCTAATCCAATCTTAACTTCTCCCGCCGACGGGCTTAAGACGCTAATATCTTGTTTCCGTCCTTCTTCCTGAGACCGAATCAAATTTCTTTATTTTTAAAATCTAATAATAGTAATCATATCTAATAATAATAGCTAGATCTAAATTTTCATGGCGCTTGCACTAAAAATGATAGGTTTTTTTTTTATTACAAACGTTTGTCACATTCTTCACCTAATTAGAGAAGATAAAAGGCCAGGGAGTAGAGGACAACGAAGTGGATACGGTGGGCGTTTGGATGACTCATCCTTATCTGGTAACTAAGCCTTCCCTCCTTAATGCAAACTCAAAAATTACAACGAGTATAACTCAAGAACGCCTGAACCGATTTCGATTTTTCTTGGGTATTCTTCTTTTTTGGCCGGAGAGTAGTCCTAAATGGTTTGAATCATCAAAATCGGTCCAGGCGTTCTTTACTTATTAGGTCAGTAACTAACGCCATATATAAATTAATAAATTATCACTTCTTAAGGAATGCTGCAAAATATTTATAAATTATATTAATAATTTCTGTACCCTATTTATCCATTTTGTAAAAAAGCAGTTTTTAGTTCCATAAGTATATAAGTATCAATAAGTACTACTCCAGCTTCCAATGGAAAGATAGCTCAAAAATCTAATTTACTTTATAGGCGTTCCGACAAGGTTTGCCTCAACTGGGCAGAACAGAGTTCCATGCCTCCAGATCCATCCAATTCTCTTCCTGAAGTCCTCGACCAGCCATCTCCTCCATCCGTCTGCTTCCGGGCCGTCCGCGTCATCTCCTCCCTATTGGAACCAAATCCAGGACTCGATTCGATTCGGCCAACATTCGAACGCCATTATCTTCACATGGCCGTACCATCTTAGGAGGCGTGCCCCGTTCCTTTCATTTGTTGATGTATCCACATCCATCCTCTGTCGAATATCTCCATTTCTTAGTCTATCCAGCCTGGTGAAACATAGACAACTCCTCCAGAAATCCATTTCAACCGCCTGTAGCGCGGTTTAAATAATTAAAATCCTCCTTGTTCCTCAAAAAATAATATTAAAATTACCACATAAAATATAATGACGGAAATATTTTTTGAAACTAAAAGAAACTATAAGGATATCTGGGGTTACTCCCTGACCGTTAATGCCATTTTACAGACTATACAACTGTTATCATACAAATCACATATCATCATGTTTGAAATTGTATTATGTAAATATAAAATATATTTTCATAATTAAATGGTAACAAATCATTTGGTAATAAATGTTAAAACTGGTTTTATCATGTATGAGAAATAGCGAACATAAACCCGAAATTTCCCTAGCAATATCTCATCTAAACTAAACTGGTGGAGAATTTTCAGAATTAATGGCTAAACATGAAGTTCCAGACCAACTACATATAGCCATACAAAGCAGAGAGATATGGTCTAAATGCACTTTGAAGGTTCGAACATAAACAAATATGTCTTAAAGCTAAACTCTCTTTAATCCCCTAACATTATTACACAACTTACATAAATCCAAATATCTGTAAACAATATACTATCCTTGGTTACAATCATCTTTAAAATCTTACAAGATATTAATCTTAGAATACTGTATTACTACAAGTTACTAGACATCTTGAGCTCTTTAAGAAATAACCATGGACTACATATTCGTATCTAGTTTTATATCGAATGCAAAGGATATAAGTTCTAAAATTCAGCCAATTAATATAAAACTCTCTTTTAAGGACTTTTCGTTTATTGTTATCGTTTAAAATTAAAATTTGTTATTAAACTTTAATAAACTCTTATTATCGATTCATATGGGATCTAGGACCCTCCGGGGGCTCACTCAGCCTCTATAAAGTGGATACCCAAAATAAGGGGAAAATCTGGTAATTGAGCGTGATCTAGGACAAATCACCTCCCTGCACAACCGTTGTCCATGAAACAGTACAGTCTCTAGTAAGTACTGAACCCGATATTCTTTCACGGGCTTTAGTGGTACATTTTTTTTCTTATTAGCGAAACTGCAATTCATAAATAATAAGCAACAATAATTACTGATTAAGGTAATGTATACACAATCACAAAATTATAGACCTGCTGATTCTAATTCTCATCCAGAAAAAAACGGAAAACCTCTCATCCAGTCATGAGGTAACAAACTCCTTCCTTTAGATTTCATCTTTCTTAAGCTCATATCACGAAACTTCTCACCAGTCTTCAATTTCTATTATATTGGAAAAAATCAACTCATATATATTAATTCCCGCTACTGTAAACATACTCTGTGAATATTTTCTCAAAACATTACAAAAGTTGTTTCTCTCCCTTACACGAATCTGCAGGGTCTACAAAAATTGCGTGTGTAAACTGACTGGGCAACACCTCGATCACTGGCATGATTTTATCCTGGATATTATTTTTTTCACAGGAGTTTCCACTAATAGTTGGTTTGCTTAACCTAGTGATTGGATGGCTTCCGTCCATAATGTCGTAACTAAGGTCCATTATTCCCGTAGACCATGACCCACTATGGATTCCTCCACTTCGATATCCCAGATCTTCTTTTTCTTCTTGTTCCCTAATTTTCCATTGGTGGACTACTTTGGGCAGTCTTCATCAAATCTTCTTTCTGCATTCTTTTCAAATGCCCAAATCATTTCAGGCGTTTTTTTCTCAATATCTTCCAGGGTCGTTCTTTCAGCCTCCATCTTTTCTCTGATGATCGCATTTCTTACGGTGTCCATTCTGGATATTCCCGCCGCTCGTCTCCAGTAGTCCATATCTGTAATTTGGAGTTTTTTCTCTGAGGTTGTTTTTCAATGTCCAAGTTTCTGATCCGTATGTCATACTTCTTAGTAATATACTATAATATATATTTTTTTGTATATAGTAATCATAACGGCACTGATATCAATAATAACAACAATCTAGTATGTATCTTCCTAATCCTTGAATATAATCAGACTACAGTCCCTATCTGAATATTATATAATGTTTACATCATTAAGTATATCTAACTATGCAAGAATATTTATGTACATAGAAAGAAATTAATATATACTTAAGGCAAATAATATCAATCCTCAAAGAGACGATGGTAGTGAGACCTGTATAAAAAAGAGTTGAGGTGCCACTTTGGAAATGCAATTGCTATCAGTGGCCATGTGGTTTTCCTCAATTTGCTAAGTGATCCAGTCATCGTAACCGAGCTGTCATCTTGCCTGACCTAATTACTCCTCTAAGATGCTGGAACGAATCGTGAGATTGAAAAAAAAATACAATATTACCAAGTTAATATATAATATAATACAATATATCTATGTTTTCAGATTAAAGTATGTTAGATTTTGTAAAAGGAAAATCCCATAAGTTTATATTTTTCAACATCAATATGCATTTTAAGGTCTTCTAATAAGTACTTTTCTTTATAATTTTTTATAACTATTGGTCATTTTTTATGAGTTATAAATATTTTTATTTTTTAAAGAGAAAACATGATGTCACGGTGAGGCAAAGGTTCCGGGTTCAAATCCCGGTTGAGGGCCTATCTTTTCTCTTTAAAAAAAAAACAAAAAAACTTTTCTTTATATTTGAAGATTTTTGTGTTCATTCATTTTCCAAGTTCTCCATATGTCCCCTTAAATGTAATTGTTTCCCTTGCAGCCTTTTGGTGTACATGAAGTTTAATAGAGGATCTGCGGAATATTTAAACGAATTATAAATAATATTATCAAGTTTATTCGAATGATTTATAAAATCCGAAGTCCGTCTAAATAAGGAATAGATGAGAAAAGTTGATTGAGTAAGTTGAGGGGGGGGGGGGGCATGAAAATTGCAGGCTCTGCCCATCCTCGCTATCGGATATGGAGATGAGAAATCTAATGATGGGCTCCATCCTCCATCCACATCTCCTGTCCCACCCGTCTATCGCTCCGTAATGGAGGAACGTCTTCACATGTATGGCGATTCCAAAATATATCTGGAAAAAATGTATCCAAAATAAATCATGGAAATATTTTTTACAAAAAATTAGGTCGTTTCATATCACACCTTCAAGAGAACAGTGCCATAACTCAAAAACTGATTTTTAAATAGAGGTGTTTGAATGCTCTATGTGAGTTGAAAAAAATTTTTTATTGGTAAACAAAGCATTCCTTTTATAATGATGGTGTTTAAATTATTTTATTAACCATTCGAAAATTTTTAAAGCTTGAAACTTCTTATGTCATTAATCTCGTATAACTTGAAGTTAAAATATAAAACAACTCAAAATATGACCTTATTAAATTTTAAAAATAACATGTTGGAAATGGAATATCAGATAAGTCGTTCCTGAATCACCAAAAATACCAATTTTTTACTTAAGTCGTTCTTTTGAAGTGTAACCATGATAACAGGCCAGCGGCCGGGTTTTTGTAGGTCGCAAAAAAATTAATAGAGCTGCATTTTTGATATGTTGTAAGGGCATGTCTGAGACATGTAAATCCAAGGTTGCAACCGAAAAATGGATGAGATAACTTTTGGTGGCCAAAAAATCTCGAAATTTTCGGAGTTAATTTAGTTCTTGGCCATAATCTCCTAATCGGTGCGTTTTTGATTAAAAAAACTAAGTAACGTTTTTATGTAGATTAAATTTTCTACAATATGAATCCAATCGCAGCTCTGTAGCTTTAACAGATTCTGAGGTACGGCCAAAGTCCAAATTTTAAGTGTTAGCACACTTTTATGAGGAACACCGGCCGAAGGAGTGATTCTGCAATGAAAGTAAAGTAAAATGGAGTTGTACTAAATTTAATTAGCTTTAATTTAAGGACAGAACGAGGCCTTTGGATGTAACAGATTCTTTTTTTTTATTTATTTATTTCTTGATCGACTATTCCTATCCTTACATGGTTTTTTTTAATAATGAATTTTAAATTTTAACATAAGGTCAAAGTGTGGGTTTCGTCTCATGCAAGAGACACCACAACTGTACATTATCAAATAATATACAAGAGATAATATAAATATATAATATTTTTTTTCATATAAAAGAATTATAATGTAACAATAAACAGAACTACAGTACTATAAATAAATGGCAAGCCCCCTGAATTAAGAATCTTCAACCAATAGAATTGTTACTGAAGGTTTCACTCAAAAATGTCGTTCTTATTTTGAAGGTGGCATATCGCTATGTCCGTTATTATTATTTCTAAAATTCAAAGTGGAATTTTCTGTCATTTACTATCTTTATGTTTACATTTATTAATGAACTGTTATCAATTCTCCCTTATAATAATATGATAATATTCACTACCACTACAATTGAACGAACATTGTTTAGTATGCCATTAAATTTGTATAAGGAAACAAGCGATTTTCGTGAATTTTTTTTATGAATTTAAATTCAAAGTTTCAGCTAAAGCTGCAAGAAACATTACCACCACGTTCGTAATTACCACCGAAAGACCAGGATATATGTCAAAACCAAATTTTCAGCCATAAAAATGTTGATTTCCTTGTGGTGTTCAATAACTGGAATAATTCATTTATCCTTTCTACTCAATGAAACCATCACAACCACATCTTATTGCATGCATATCGATATAATGGAACAGCAATAAATAGAGCTAGTGATATCTGTAAAAAAATAATTAAAAAAAACACAAATTATGACAAAAATAAATGAAATATAAAAAGGAATGAAAAAGTACAAAAAGAATAGCTCACTAAACAGAACTCTAATGATACAGGGGAATTAAATAAATTGTACAAGTTATGTATCTTTAATTTTATGTCCGAATGATTCCGGATATTGCGAGATGTATACCTAGCAGACATATTTTTTGTTACTTAGGAGACGAAGCTGGGTATAACCGATTGTAGAGTGGTGATTTAATATTCTTAACGTCCCTGGTTCGAATTTGGCTTATAAATTACTTAATTTTTTAACAGAAACGGATTTTCTTTGATCTGCAGAACCTTCTAGGGCTTACCCAGCCTCCATAAAGTGGGTACCCTAAATCTAGGACAAATAACCTCTCTACAAAACCATTATCCTAGAAACATTATAGTCTCTTTAATTGACTTAACCCACGAGTTTCATATGATGTAGTGGTAAAAGAAAAATGAGTTTAAAGGATTTTTTTCAGGATTTTTCAGTCATGTCCTATCAATTATTTTGTCTCTTTTGAACTTATTTTTTCATATTAATAAATTATGACATTAGCAAAAAACTTAATCTTTTTTTTGTAGCCTTTGAACTCCGCTTTCACTTTTGCAAACATTTCGTCCCTGAGTATATTAAATCAACATTGTTCAGAAGCAAACCTTTATTTTATTTATTTATTTATTAAATGTGTTTGAATTCCACAAATTATTCTGTTGTTTTTTCCTCTCGTTTTTATGACAACAAAGAAAATATTATCTGTTAATAACATTTGTTTTTTCAGAATAAATTTATTCAACCTTTATTTAAAAATCCAAATACCTATAAGCTGATTACGGGCCAATCAAAGGGATTCAGTCCCACCCCCCTCCCCCCGATTTTTTATATATTTTTTTATTAGAAAATCAATATATGTCGATTATTATTGAGGTTTCACTTTTTTAAAAATGAACTTTTTTATTCTCTTTCTCTAAATTAATCCTGGAGTAACAAGAATAGGTTTCATTACTGAACTAGTGAAATCGTTTCCGAACACTTCTGAAGTAAAAATATTTATGTTTTGAATTTGAAGCTTGGGGGGAAAGTAGAGTTGGTATAACCTAATGGGAAGAATCAAGCAAACAAGACAAATACTGTTATTCAAAAACTGTATTTCTAACAATAAATATTTTTTATGTAACCGATTCAATAAGAATTTAAGTAACCTGAACGGGTTTTGAGTGAGTGACTACTTCCTTTTCAACAACTTCAGACGTAATTTTAATTTCTCGTTCTTCCATTTGTCTCGCGATTGCTTTATGAACTTCTTTTTTTAAGATAGTAAACACCTCTTTGCCATAAAGCTAAAGCTTCCTTAGTCTGATCATCATATTTAAAGTTAAAACATTTAAGTTAAAAATCAGATGTATGCCAAAACATACGATTTCGAATCCTGGACATATCGTTCAGTGTTCCAATGCTTTACGCACAGATCTACCTACTGTAATAAGGAAATAAAATTAATATTCATCTACGGTGTCGATACTCCTATTTTTAAAAATCAAAAAAACAATTGAGTTTACTCAGTTTTTAACTCAAATACAGAATAAATATTTTTTCTTTTACAGCCGGTTTCAAATTTCTAACACATGGGTTAGCGACCTTTTTTGGCCACGGTTCAAAATCAGTCAACATTTAAGTATTAATGAGTCATTTAGGTCAGGGATATTTTTGTATCAAAACAGACTTAAGTTGAATAATTTTTGCATTATTGTTTTTTAAGTTTTAAAAAATAGATAAATAATGTTTACCTATCTCTCTCCTGCCTCTTATTTGTCATTCACTATATTATTTAAGTTATCACTTATCTATAGAGCTTTTAAGAATTTTCCTAGAGGAAATTTTTTGATATTTCAAAGCTAAAAGTATGTAAGAGAGGAAACAAGTCGACTGGAAGATATAATGGAGGATGGAGATAGTTGGGGGGTGCAGTAAAAAAAACACCAAATAAGTCAAGACTTATTTTTATTTATTATTTTATATTTTTTAAATTATATAAAAAATAAAATATTATTATATTTGATAATAATCTAATTATTATATTTTATAACAAAAAAATAAGTCTTGACTTATTTGGTGTTTTTTTTACTGCACCCCCCCCCCACTATCTCCATCCTCCACTAAAAGTATGCATTGGAGAAAAGAAAAAATATTTAAAAAAAGAAAAAAAATGTAACTATTTAAAAAAAAATTTGTTTGAAGGATTTTATTTTTTATTTTTTTTTTATTAAGTAATTATTGTGGGATTACAGAAGTAAGGGTCAATAATGCCATCTAGCGACAACAATAAGATCGCAAATGTGAGAAGAACAGCTTAGACAATTCTTAGAATCTAGAAGTTAAGTCTGGATGTGCCTAGAAAGTTCCCTATGCAATTAAGTATAGTAAGTTATTGTAACCAATAAATAGGGTTACTTGTATTTAAAAACTATTTCTTGATTGCCCTTCCAAAAATAACATTTATAACGAAAATAACGTAAATTAAAGAAAAAAATATAATCAATTTATTAAGTTGAAGCTACATGATTTATAGTATAATATATATATTATACTTATATTATGAGACATCTTTTTTGAAGGGAGTAATATTTTGGAGTGGTTGACGGGTGGGGGTTAACCCCCCCATGAGTCAACTCTAGTTATGCCACTGAAAGTATTTCTTCAATAAGGAAGAAATTCCTTTTTACAATGGGTTGGTAGTACAGTATTAGTATTAGTGTATTATCTCATAGTTCAAAGTCTCAAACTGGAGAACTGTTATTTTCTTACTTATTACATATATTGAAAGTATTTACTCCAGTGAATATATCAAATATATATCAAATTGAAATGAAAACAGACTTTTAGTAACTAATAAGATATATTTTATTAAGAAAATAATTACGAACGTTGTTGAATGAACTTAATTATAAACCTTGTATTCGATATCGACGGCTATGCTTTATAATGTAAGGAAGAAATAGTTGGGGGTGCAGTCAATAAAAACACCTTAATAAGTGAATACTGATTTATTGCGTGCCGACGTTTCGACCTACAATGTAGGCCATCTTCAGGGCAAATATACCAAGCGGCGGTGAGGACGATCAACTGCCAAAAAAGTATTATAAATTATAATCTATTTATAAAAATTTTAAATTTATATAAAAAGATCAATTTTTTGGCAGTTGATCGTCCTCGCCGCCGCTTGGTATATTTGCCCTGAAGATGGCCTACATTGTAGGTCGAAACGTCGGCACACAATATATAAGTATACACTTATTAAGGTGTTTTTATTGACTGCACCCCCAACTATTTCTTCCTTACATTAGAAGATCCAGTCAACCAATTCTTCTCTAACATGCTATGCTTTATAATTTATTTTTATACAGGTAAATAACCTGTGATTCATAGGTTACCGACCCTTTATTTTTAAGTTAGCTGTTTTATAATATACGTTCTGTGTAGAACAATGCCATTGTGCTATGAATCCTTGAGTTCCTCTTCATGTTCAGAAAACAATATCAGTAAGACAAGAATGATTAACGGTCCAGTATTTAGGTCAATCTTCTTCTTAGCCTCTTCTCTTTGATACCCTTCGCCGCTCTATGTCACCCAGAAGGGTCGTGCTGTATCGTGCCCGCCTCGGGCGATCACTCCCAGAGGGCCTTATAGGAGTCGTTACGAAACGGAAACACAATGTCGCCCTACTTACAGAGGTTGCTGACGAGGAGAAGATGTGACTATCAACAGATGGAGCTTTGTTTCGAGACGGCAATAAGCAAGTTTTATTTTATCTCCTTCCAGTAGCTGCACGTTTTTACTATTATTCGAATTGAAGCTAGCGCAAACATGGGATCTTGTCACCATAAAATGGAACATGAAGAATAGAGTTACATACCACACGTATCGCAAAAATGTCAATTTTGTTGATACTTTTTTGTTACTAAAACGATGAATTGAAGTGTAGTTTTCGCACCCAAGTTCTTGGTTTTTTTTAGCATAATTTAACAAAACAATATATTAATATTGTATATAAAACATCTTAAAATTAATTTTTTTATTTTAAAGAGAAAATATATGCCCCCGACCGGGATTTCGTTGGCTTCACGGAGATACAGAGTTCCGGTTTCGAATTCCGGCCGGCTTTTCTCTTTAAAATGAAAATATTTAAAAACCAAAACAGTTGACCAATAATTATTAAAAATCTTAAAATTAAATTTGACACTGTAAGTGAATATTCAAAATAGAAATATTTGATATAGAAATGAATTTGTTATATCAATTAAAACAATCTGCTTACACAATATATTTGAAACTTAATATATTATAGAGGATAAGTTGGGAGGGGATGAAACTGTAACATTAGAGACTAATAATACTGGGCTTATAATTTATTTTTATTTATTGTCCTTTTGATGGTGATTATTTTTAAATATTTTTATTTTGAAGAGAAAAGATTTGTCCTAGCCGGGATTCGAACACGGGTCGTCTGCATCTCTAGTGCAGTACTCTAGCCACTGAGCTACCAGGGGTCGTAACCAAGCCAGACATATCCATTCACTTCACCAATCCTATATCCCCGTGTTCTCTCAATTTTCGCGATATATACGCGGGGAAGAATTTTGATTTAACATTACTTTAATTAGGATCTTGTTGACATACGTCAATTTTTATATTGATAATTTATTTTTATTTGATGTTCTTTTGATAGTGATAATTTTTAAATATTTTAATTTTGAAGAGAAAGGATTTGCCCTGGCCGAGATTTTAATACGGGATTCGAATACTGGGTTTAGTGCATTACAACAATCGTGTGAGAGGAAAATAGTTTAGTGGATGATACAATGGAGAATAGAGATAGTTGGAGGGTGCAGTCAAAAAAACAGCACCAAATAAGTACTAGACTTATAATTAATGTGTGCCGACGTTTCGACCTACCTTGTAGGCCATCTTCATGGCAAATAGGAGAGGTGGCTGGGTGGACCGAGTAACAGACACTGGACACTGGCACACATTAAATATAAGTCTTGCACTTATTTGGTGTTGTTTTTTTTTACTGCACCCCCCAACTATCTCTATTCTCCGTTATAACAATAGTGCATTGTGAGATTGATGATCATGTCTACAATGGTGTAGATACGATTGCATAAGTCTTTTCATCGTTTTTTTTTTAAATAACAGAGTCAAGTATGAAGATAATAAGGGAAACTTTATTTATTGTGAATATACGATAAAAATAACTTTTAAAATATGCAAAAATAACCTAAAACGGCAAAATAAAATAAGTTTAGCTTATTTTATATTAGCTTTGACTGTAACCCCTGTCCAATTCAAACAATTATTATAATTCATAATGCTTTTAGTTTGTTTTTAAAGGTATAAAATCCTTAGATCAGAGGTTTCCTCCTTTTTACCACGGCTGTTTTGTTCAAATGAAAGTCTCCACTTGCGTTATAACTTTCAGCTTAGGATAAAGTAGTACTTGTAAGTCTTCCCACCTCCCTAGGGGAGGCGCGCTCCCAGTTTGAGAACCACTACCTTCATGTCTAACCCGTTGAACGGAACATTTCTGAGTTGTGGTCTACAGGGAACATCCGTCATAATGACGGCTTCAGTCTAGAATGTGAGAATTTGCATAATTTTTTTCAAATTCTCACAGTTACATAGTTTGCATAACTTGTGTAAAACTGTACGTTTTCGAAAAACATGTGTATTGCATCGCAATTTTTCCAATCAAAATTTGTAATAATACATTTATTTTTCATTTGACATGATTTTTAAATAATAAAATCAGTCTTTATTTATTTTATTTTTTCCGTCCGTTGGATTTTATTCGGCCAAAACAATGGGCGGCTGGGGGCACCCGGAGCGATTACTTGTCGATACCTGACCGGAGAAGTCTCAAAGAATCAGCCTTGTGCTGCACCCGCGCGCGCTTTTATCAGTAAACGTGTGTAACAATGCCATCATTTTGACGCAGTTCCATGCAACGAGCTAAGGTTCGCAACATGCAATTCTGGTTTATATTAGATGATTTCATAAACGAGTATGACACACACACACAAACAAATAAACACAACATACAGGCTCACACACATACGTACATATGCATACAACTTTATATATTCTAATAAGTTTCAATACACTTCTCTAATTAACCTTAAATGATCACCCTATTGCTTTCAGTCCCTCTGTTAGAAACCTCTGAATCATTTTCGACCAATCCCTATTATAGAAACCCCACATTGCCTAAATTTCCCGTCTGTCAATAAGACTCTAAAGTTATTCCTCCGTTCCAGGAATCTTTTAACACTACCTATCCGTAAGCTCCTGTCACTTCTTTTATTTTCCCACACTTTGACTATGGTTGTGTGGCATATGGTGGCCTCTCGAACAAGCTCGAGGAGAGTTTGAGGCAGATTATGAACAGTTCCCTTCGATTTGTCTTCGACGCCCAGGGAGGTCTCATTTGTATCGCCTTTCGTTGAGTTAAAGTGGCTCTTCCCTTCTATCCATAGACTCTATTTCTTAGGTTCTTACTTATATCAAACTATCATCTCACAACATCCATCTTATATCTATAGTCTCCTACAATTCAAATCCTCTATCCAATACCAGGGCACAAGATCTTGCCCTTCCGATCTTTGTATCCGTTCCCATAGAACCAAAACTTTTGAGTGTTCCTTTCTCCCCCGTTCTATCTCTCTTTGGAACTCAATCCCATCGATGTAATGCGTCCTCTTTAACCTCATTTAAATCCAAACTTTTCCTACATCTTCTAGATTCCCAAAGAGATGCTCTATAATCAATAAATAATTTATAGATTTATTCAACTTAATCGATGCTATTATTTATTAACTTATTTATCTATGAGCCTATTTCTTTGTATCGTAAATGTGTCTGTTTCTTTTATTTTTTTGTTTTATTACATTTTCTAATTATCTACTGCTAGTTATTTACTTTCAAGATATTATGCAAATATTGTTTCATTCTAATAATGTAGTCCTTTGGCCAGACATATATCTATTTAATTTTGTGCATTTCTGTTATTCTTAAGGGACCCGGTCCCAGAATAAAATTATTTTTCTATTCTTTTCTATTATATTCTGTATTATAAGCTTTGAGAAAGCATTTAAATTTAGACAGTAGGTGAGGTGTTTAAAAAAAATATATATAAATAAAATGTGCCTAAGATCAATTTGGGGCTAGTCCTATTGTAATAATCGTTCTATGGTAATGAAAACATTCCTCAAAACATCTTTTACTGTATGAATGGCGTTACAATATTGGCATGAAGGAGGTGGCAATTTTTAATTCTATGTGAGTAAGTGAGGCAAGTATGGCCTAGTCCTAAGCGGGTCTCGGCAGCTTTCTCTCTACGTCCGGTGCGGAAGGGCATAGATAAAATGATCTTACTGTTTTTTAAAATATTTTTTTAGTTAACCAGCATGGCCTTCTCTACTTCAACACTTACTAGACAATCGCTCTAAGTTCCCAATTAATTGCAAAAGATTGATATTCATGGCTGTTATAAGAACTATTTGGAATTACGGGATTCACTAAGCCAACGAATTCTTACAATCTAAAATCATCTTAAAATCATACTTTGTTATGAATAAATCATCCATACCGACCTCGCTGATTAGCCCCGGACCAATCCTTTCATGATAAACTTGTTCCCATTCAAGCTTAGCAACATGTTCAATTCTCGATAATCCTCAAGGGTTCTGAAAAGAAGATTGTTCGTGATCTTCTAAGTTTATTATTTAAGGACAAGTGGTAAGTCTCTCTACTTGCTTTTAACTCATTCCATTATTTATTATTCATTGTATTTAGTGGTTGTATTATTATAATACAATTGTAAATTTTAATAAATAAGCTAAAATAAAACCATCAGAATTAATAAATTACCTACTTCTGTCTGAAGTGATAATTGAAAGCTAATGATCTTTAAATTTTTAGATAGACCTACAACTTTGGCTTTGTAGAGAAGATATTACACATAATATGTAAAATATATGGCTCAGTAGGCAAGTATTAAGGTGAAAGGTAATGGCTGTAATATGAACTGATGGGAGCTAATCCGGTTAACCCTGTCCTGTATCCTTTTATCGAATTAAAAAGCTTTCAATATAATATATCCTTCAATTAAATTATCCTTCTTCTCCTTCATCAGGTTACGTCATTTCTCCTTCAAAAGTTACCAATTTATAGCTATCCGTCATTATTATTGCCGAAACAGGTATGTTCATTATCTTCCAATTCACAAAAAACATTAAAGCGAAATTAATTAATTAATATTCTTTCTCATCCATCATCAAAGAAGAGAAAAACATTAAAAATGTCTAAATTTGGTAACACATAAATTATTTGTTCTTCTGTAAACATTCGTAGTGCCAAAAGATTACTAAATATATATTTATTGAAATTTACATCTGTATTATAATAATACAATAAGTTATTCAAGGTAGAATCCACCTAGAAGCGGAAAATGAATCAACTGTTGGGCTTTGATGGTTGGCACGGCCTTATTTGCTGATATGTTTGAGAAGCTCGAATAACAGATCCTTGAACATCAAAAACTTTCAGCTTAGTATGCTCACCGAAATATAAAGTCGGGTATAAAAATAGAAATTGTCAAGGAGTTAAGGCATCTTGGAGAGTGGATCAACTGATCAAAATAAGGCATAGGTACAGTGATTAATAATATCAGCCACAGACTCCCAGAAAAGAAGATCGCTAAAGAAGTTAGATACCTGGGACAAATCATCTCATTCGAAAAGAGAAGTCAAATAGAAATCGAATCAAGAGTCGGCAAGGCATGGAAGAGATTTTAGAGCCTTAGAAGTATATTTAAAAGACGTCTAGAAATAAGACATAAAACGAACGTATTCAATTTTAACGACCGTATTAAATTCAACAGCTGCATAATCCCTGTCCTGAGCTATGGTTGCCACTAAAGCCTTAGAGAGGAAGATAACACCCTGTCAACGAAAGATGGAAAGAATAATGCTGGGAATTGCATTGAGGGAAAAAATAAATTCACGCCGGGGGGGAAACATGGCGATTGAGCGTGACCTAGGACAAGTCACCTCCTTGCAGAACTATTGTCTACTATGAAACATTACAGTCTCTACAATGTACTGAATAAACCCCAGACTCGTTCATGGGTCGTAGTGGTTACAGGTTTTTTGAGTACTTAATTTGAGGAGGGTCCTTAGTGGACATAATAAAACATTATAAATTATAAAACTTCACTCAATTTGAATCATTCTCATCTCAGCCCTGAAGAAGTCAGCAGCATGGTTGGCGAAACGTTGGCGAAAAATTTATCAACACTATCTAAACCAGAAGAAATCAACAAAGTCTTTTGTAACAATTTGAATAGTTTTAATATTTAGCATTTAAACGAAATAATGAAATTGTATTTTCATTTTAGATTTTTATTTAGATAAAAAAATATTTTATACTTTATAAGATAAATATTTTATTCTTATTTCACTGCATTCTCTGTATAAATTGGAATATTGTTATAACTATTGAATAATGACATTAAGTTATTATTTAGCTTTTTCTTTAAGAAATTTCTTATTCATTATCTTGCATTTATGAATTATATTTTCAGATGTTATATTTGCTCAAAAATTCAGGCCGAAACTTGGGTTTTGAGAATCCAAATAAAACGTTAAAGGCCTATTACCCTGATTACTCTTTCGTTTATATTCATAAGCGAGGATCGGCATCCTTAGTCGTTATTACACTCCACGTGTTGCTGTGGGCTTGTGTCAAGAGATAGTGCCTCGGATTTGACAGGACACAGCTAAGTGCAGGAGCAGAACTTAAACTGGCCGCTAAGTCCTTGGAGGTTAAGTGCACGTCACTTATTCAACAGCTGTGAATTATTTACCGTCTCGCCTAGGACACCAGTCAAGTTCACCTTAGACCTTTTAGCTAGTATTTACGATACGTAAATTTA
Organism: Arma custos; assembly: GCA_037127475.1. Taxonomy (NCBI): domain Eukaryota; kingdom Metazoa; phylum Arthropoda; class Insecta; order Hemiptera; family Pentatomidae; genus Arma; species Arma custos. The sequence continues at coordinate 213,795,949 of CM073759.1, forward strand.
ATAAAATTTGAAGAAAGTTTATAAGAAAAGCGTAGAAATGAATATTCAAATAATATTGCCATCTAAGTTAAAGGAAATGTAGAGGCATAAATTCAACTTGTCGCAGTGTTTCTCTAACTTACTCCACTCACCCCTTTTTGTGCCTGTAGATCTTGTAGACCCCTAACTTTCTTACAATGGCGTTTCCTATCGCATAACTCAATAGAACAAATGTTCGCGAATGTTTTCATTTGTTCCAGTAGTAGAAAAAACAAATTCAGCTTCAAACTTTAGCTGTCATTTTATCAATTTCGTGCTGTAAAAAGCTGTAAATTTTAATAAAAATACCAATCTAAAAAATGCATAGGGACCTTAAAGTCTAATTCGTAGCTTATTTGGCCCTAACCCGTTATCTGTCCATTCGTGACAAACTTTATTCTCATTCAAACTCACATGCTCCAAAAAAATTTTTTTTTTATATAGCCAAACCTAATATTATATTTTAAACAGTTATTAAAATTATATAAAAATATTTTATATAATTGTGAAATATGTACAGGGAAGTCATAATAATACAAAAGTATTAATTTTTTTGCTATTTTTGAACGAATAATAGTTCTTCAATAAAAATTTATTATTACTAAAATTACCAAGACGTGAGTAGATGACTTGCAAAGAGCGTACCTGTGTTGAAGGGATCTTGAATGTAATATAATGGACATAAACTTAAAAAAACTTCCTGAAACCTTTCTAGCTCGCCTCAACTCTTGACTAGAAAACAAAATAAATAAATATATATATAAATTCTCGTGATATATTCTGACGATTTGACCCTGGAACCAATGAGAATAAATCCTGCTTTTCCTCCTAGCGTCACTAAAAGTCGAGCGTAAGGGAGTGAAAAAGTGGGATATATATTTTCGAGGTGGAAAATACTATAGGCTGTGTCACCTGTTGGCAGTGCACATCTCCCAGCCCTGTCGGCTTAGTGTAGCTCGTCCTTATTATAAGCTAAGCGTTTTGTCTTTATTTACAGAATATTTAATACGAAATTAATATTTACACATATATAATTTAATAAAATGTTAATGTCTTGTATTTATTGACAAAAAATTGGAAATTACAATATTATTGTATATATTTTATTCTATATAAATTAATCTTTTTGTTGAACTGTAAACTTAACAATCTGCCACACTTAAGGGCGATAAGATCAAGTGATCCATAAACACACAAGCTAAATAGATTATTTACACACTGCCCTGGGGATCTCCGAGTCAACGTGTGGAGAACAAAGCAGGACAACAGGAGATCCCAGCGCTTTTTCTCAGACGCGGTACTGTTGAGAACAGTGTAGTCTATTATACAAATATATTAGATTGCAATTAAATAAAAAAAATTAAATTAAACTCCACAAAAAAAATCTTAAAGTCTCCAAATTACTGAAAAATAACTAACCAGTCCCTGATTCGAAAATTCAGGACCGTTTATTTACAGTAAACCATCAGCAAATTCACTAAAAGACGTTTCACATTAATCAAAATCAAATGCAATGCATATAATATCAACATTACAAATCAAATATAATAAGCTCACTCAACGCTAATGCCTTAGAATGTGGTAATAAATGTATATATACAATGTAAATAAATTTCTATTGGCACCTAATGAATATGAAGATATTTCATACATTAATTTCTTGTTGGTGAATTGCAGGGTGTCACCCTCTCGTTTGTACGGAAAATGGTTGGCATGGTGCAACAGATGGATGGGCAATACTCCATAAACATTCTCCCTTGGGACTGATTCCCGCTGCTTATACACTGTTCAAGGACACATGTGTCCAGATCCAGGATTACAGCTGTTCGAGATCAGTAGGCGCACGAAGATCTATATTCCTTTAACCGAAGCAGACTGCTTCTGATCTTAATCTCCGGACGGTTACTTTATATCCTGGAAAAAGCAAGATTATACCCGATATTACTTAACGGAATAGGGTCATCATCACTTCTTCGCCCAAACCTCGTGAGTGTGTATGTACGATAAGAATTTGCGAATGGAGGTCAAAATAAATTCTTAAGTAGTAAAAAATTATTTATTGGAAACCATCTTTTCCACTTATATTGTTTCTTCAGGGCTGAATTTATAATAAAGTTAGGAGGTTTAAAGAAATAATAATTTGAGTTCTTAAATGATTACTTAAATGATTACTCTGGCATTCCAAAATCAATTAGAATCATTTCAAATATATTTAAGACGACCAAAACATATCATAATTAAAAGTCTTCTTTCTTCTTTGTAAAAAGATTAATATAATTTTTGTCTTCGAGAAAAAAAATCTGCTTCCAGTCAATTATTTTATTGTTTTATAAAACAAAACGTTTCGACACTATGGTGTCATTTTCAATTATTTCTTTTTCTGCATTCCTTAACTTTAAATAAAATAACAATAATTACAATACTATAAAAAATTTAACATAAATGTCCAAAAAGATAACATACTATAAGTACAAATACCTGGAAAGTCAATATTTTTAAAACTAATTTTTAAGGAGATCTCTAGTCCTCCATAGTCAAAAATTATATTGCATTACAAAACCAAACTTTGATCTTTGAACCATCTGATCCTTTTTCTTATTTCTATTAGTCATTAGACTTTAGTATAAAATAACCAATTATGTTCTAAAACGTACATCAACAAAGTAAAATTTAAATTTTTTTTTTTTTAAATTTTTAAATTAAATTTATTTATTTATTTTACTATATAATTTTTAAAAAATATTTTATCAAAACAATTAATTAATTATGAAATATATGGAAAAATGTATAATTTTATTTTTTTTATTACTTTTTTTATTTTTATTTTATAATTTATAATTTATTTATAATTTTTGTTATTTCGTATGTTATTTCATTCCTTAATTAAAAAGCTTCAACCCATAAAATTGCTACTGAAGGCTTAACTCAAAGACAATTTTTGATTTATGTCATTGTCCTTATGACGGAACGATATGTCTCTTACTATGACGAAAATGAAGCGGTACGCTTATTTTGTCCAAAAGGATAAGTATATATAATTTATTTATATCTAGAATTTCTCAATAATAATCAATTCAACCAATTAATGGATTTAATATTTAAACTAAAAAAAAATACAGCATTCTTTGGATCAACTATTTCGAAAACTATTTAGGATTGAGTGTCTTCTCCGAAAGAAACATATTGCAGTTGGTGTGCACGTTCTCTATTCTCTTCAGTTGGAAGTTATTTCGGTAGTAAGTTTAGTTTCGAGGACTGCTGTAATTATGTTTTGGGATTTACGAGATAAATGAGAATCTTCTCGACACTTAACTGATTTTGGAGATAAGAATTTCAGGATATTTCTAGCTTGTTCAATTGGAATGAAAGGCATTACAAGATGCTGTTACAGGCTACTGGGTATTAAAATGAATTAAACTATTCCTTAATTAAAGATACTAGTATTTATTAACAAAGTGAAAAAATAATACAATTAAATTATTAACAATTAAATTATTAAACTGATATAAATTTACAATAACAGTATTCTAAATATTTATAATCTATGCCCAACTCCTATTTGATCATTTCAATAATATAAGATATTACTAATTCTAAATACTTAACTATTTACATAAATTTGTACGAATACTATAAAATTACACTAGAGCTTATACCTAAAAATTAACACTTACTCCACCGACCGTAAGAAACTCCAAATATAACAAACTGACACACAGTAACAAACAGAAACAGTTTATTACACTCACAAAACTGTCACAGTCCACTGACACAAGTTTATCACCGTTCAACACTGACACTCACTTATTACTAGTTCATCACAGTGCCTGGTCTACTCTCTGACTAACTCACTCGAGGCGAGGGGGGTATTTAATTAGGCAAGGCCGAACATTCTAGAACACGGAAGTAGTGGGAGACTATTCTGGGATTGTCGAGAACCATCTTAATCTCTTCCGACAAAGGGGAGGCGGTTCTAGTATGTTCGAGAAGGTTCTAATCCAATTTTAACTTCTCCCGTCGACGGGCTTAAGACGCTAATCCCTTCCTTCCTTCCTTCTCTCTGTGACCGTAACACTACCTCGCCTGAAACAGGAAACTAATTTTATCCAAACCATTATAGAAATCCAAACACCTATCGACATTTTCTCTTTAGGATTTGTACCTATTGTTTCCATTTTAAAATTACATTATACACTATCATTATTTATTAGCAAAATTGTTTACAAAAATACTAGAATTTACAAAAAAGATGCTATGTAACGCCTTACAGGGCTTTATAATAAGAAAAAACAAATATGAATTTTGAAAATAACAATGACATTTAAAAAAACTCACGTATGAGATGATGAAGGAGGGGCTGCATTGTAAATCGAAAGATGAGGAAGATAGCTGGCTTAAGAGAAGATGGCGGCCATACGTGATCAACTTGTACCTATTTTATGACAATCTGAAACATTATTAAATGCTGTTCAAAATGAGAAATTTTATTAATAAGGTATATTCATTGTAATTACTTAGGTGCTTACTTGTAACTAATAAGATCTCGAAGTAGTGACAAGGCTTCAATCAACACTGGATCACACCGGTCAAGTAAAATACGGAACAATTAGTGATCCAACTGAAGAAGAGTCCATCGCAGTTTCAAAAAGCCATCACACAGAGTAGTTATTCCAGTGTCTCTCGCAAGTAAGATAGCTACTGGTACTAAGTGGACAGAGAAAAGTAAAATGGCTCACAGTGAGAGGATGAAGAAGATTTGGAAGAGGAAATGAACAACACTAAGAATGAATGACGAGCCTTGTCGTCCACAGTTGACCGAAACGACGAAACAGCAAGACACCGAATTAGAACTATATTATATTATACAACATAATGTACTAAGTATTTAGCAGGTGTGTATTTATTGAAAAAAGGTTTTACAATTTTTAACTAGATAAATCAAATATGAAACTTTATTTGAAAATTATTCTTCCCTCTAGATGGTAAGAAAGATGTAAGAATCATATTTTTGTTATTATTGAAAAATAAAAAGAGACCTTACATAAATGTTAAGACCGTGGAAAAAATTACAACGAAAAGTCTCCAAACTAAAACAGAAATTGAAATTATCTGTCCAATATTTTGCATTTTCAGGCATCCTCAGAGTAGGCAGAGAAAAAAACAAAAGAACAAAAACAAAACAAAACATGAATAATGCACCCAAGAATCACCCCACCACCTCCAAGGCTCAAAAGAAACTACTAATGAATCATAAGGAAGGTTACTCGACCCCGCCTGGATAAGGTTAGATAAAAACAGCTGGTAAACACTGGAGAATTTGAAAATTCAACATACGCTCATCAAAGTACAAAAAGCACAACAGGAAAAATAAATAATTGTAAATTGTAAACAACACCAAAACATAAGACAAAAACCATATAAAAAAATGAAAGTATAATTGCAATGAAAAGAAAAACAACATTATCAAGACATCTGTGGATTTATGACTATTCCACAAAATATATAAATATTGAAAAATAAATGGAGACCATCTGTTTCGGTTTTAGTTTGGAGACTTAAGGGCTTTTCTTTGGAATATTGTCCACGGTCTTAACATGTAAGAATCATGCTACAAAAATTAAATATTCCTATTTTTCCTAAGTGGTTGGGTATATTTTTTAATATACTTTTATGTGTTCTGTTATAAGCGACAAGTGATAATTTAGTAATATTTGAGGCTTTTAATTTTTTTGACATGCAGATTTTTATTTTATTCTGAATCCACACATCCAGGAAGTAATGTGATGACCATTACAGAGATAGTGTCTAATTTAAATTAATACCTAGAGCAAGATAACCAAAAATTCTTACCGATTCTGCTTTCTCACCTGATCTTAGAATTAATATACCTGATCTTAGATTTAATATAAATTATAAAAGAGGAAAAAAACATTTTCTCTGCGGTTTCCTTCTGGATCCAGTCCAGTCCATTCCAGTCACGTAAATAATTGCATACCTTGAATAATAATTTCGCTTCCTTCATCCTCGATTATTCCAGCCCGGAAGGAAAAAGTTGAGCGGAGTAAGTAATCACAGTCCTATTTCTGGGCCAATTATTCTATCTGAAAACCATTTCGAATACTTTCTATGGTTTGGGAATAATGAAAAGATTTTGAACAATACTTGTGTGATTTGAATCTTTTGTCTGATACATCAAACAATACTCGATCTTCAAGAAATCCTTCAAATGGATTTATCACACAGTGTAAAAAGGAAACGATTTCGTTAGAACATAAAATTTCTAGATCAGGAAGGAATTTCATCTTTCTACATTCTATAGCCATAATAAATTTTCTTTAAATATTAGGTCGGCTGAAAAGTTCGTAGGCTTACATATAATTGGTGTTACTTAAATTAAAACAATATGGTTTTGAGCTAGTACTAGCCTTCAAAGGATACGTGTACTGATTTGCTGGGCAATTGGTTCATGAGATATAACATTGTGAATGAAGCAATATTAGTGAATGTCAAAAAATTATTAAAAATAATTTTGTATTACCAACGAAGCTTTGCTTTATCATGAAAAAATACTGTTGAAGCCAGTTTTGGGTTGGTAAACGTAACTCCGAGTCTGCACCAATCGTTAAAAATGTTTCCCTAAATTTAAACTGGGGGAAATGAGCTTTGAAGACGATACACGCAAGGATCCCCGAAAGAGGTTATAACTGACAAAAACATTAAAAAAAAAAAAGTTCACGAAATAATTATGAATGTCCGTAAATTCAAAATGATCGAGATATCTGAGACTTTGAAGATACCAAAGAGCGTTTTGAACATATCATGCATGGATATTTTGACATACTACAGCTGTGTGATTAGTGGCTGCCGCACGAGCAAAACTTTCATCTTATCGTTGGCTCGGAGCAATGTTCAGCAATATTCTACAGTAATAACAAAATAATTGTTCCTTCAATATGGGACAATGGATTCATCACCACACTCCAGAGTCCAATCGACAATCAGTCGAATTGACTGCACGCGATAAACCGAATCCAATGCATGGAAAGACGCAACGATGGGCTGGGAAAGTTATGGCCTCTGCATTCTGGAGTGCGTGAAGTATATTCATTCATTAGCTTAAAAAGGGCTAGAAAAGCAACAGCGACTATCACATAGCGTTGTTGAGGTGTTTGAAGGATGAAATCACGAAAAAGGGGCCCCATTTGAAGTGCTGTCTCATCAAGACAATCCACCGTGTCAATGAAAAATATGGCAAAATTGCTTGTACTAGGCAATGATTCACTTCTTCCACCGTATTTTCAAAACCTAAAAGTTCCCAGAGATTTTTTCCTGTGTGTAGATCGCAAAAGATTCCTCACTGGAAAAAAATTCAGTACTAATAAAAAAACAAAAAAAAAAAGCCCCCCATCCCGGCTGGGTCCATCCAGCCCCCCTCATCCCAGCAGGGACATTCGTCAACGGCAACTCAGTGCTCTATCCCTAATGTAATACATAATATATCCTAAATAGAATATATGGATAAATATTACACCAATGAATAGTAAGGCTGAATCTAAAAAAATTAAATTTAGGCACCCTCTTTTATTCTGCATAAATTAATTCGAGTTAAAAGGATGGACAACAAAGTTTAACTGCTGCTACCTATAGGCGGTGGGGTGAGCTAATTTTACAGGCCCACTCCTACCATCTGAATATGATCAATAAATTTAAATAAATTATAATTGGTTGGGGTCATACCAAAATTATAAAAAAAAAATTCAAAGGATTCCCATTTTGGGGAAAATGGTCGATTATAAGTTTTTTCCCTTGTTCGTTTTTATCACTAGATTCATTTCCATCTAGATTGAATTTTAAAAAATGGAAAGATGCGATTATAGGTTTGCTAAACAATGGGAAATCCCTAAACAAACCGAACATCAAACATTTGACTATGTTATTGAGATATAAAACAATTGCCAAAATTATTAACTATTAGTAAAGTAGCGGTACACAATAAAACTATTTGTAAATTCGAAAAAAAAAATAAAGAGCGTTAAACTTTTGGCTTAAAGTATTATTTTAAAAATAAACAATTATAAATATAAACAGCTTTGCATAAAACGCACTTACTTTATCAAAAACAAAAAAACAAATGTAGGTATTCATATCACACACTTATACAAACCATCCGACGTGACAATAATGTTTATAGCAATAAGAAAATGTATTATGAACAAGTTAATTAAAATAGTTAAGTTGATTAATTAAATAATCTTAAAAATAGGCTTCCTTCTGTCTCACTTTGTTATAAAAAATTAACGTTTATTAATACATTTTTATACAAAACAAAATAAAAGATTAGTTTACAAAAAAAAGTTTGTATCTCAAATTAAATTAATTTTAAATTAATAATTATAAATACATTCTTCATTTTCTCCTTTCAAACCATACTTGAGAATACTATGTGCCTTATAAATTCATTTTTACAATGAGGATTAACAAACATTTGTGATAATTCTAATATATATAGATAAGACATTGTTACTTATATACTGTAGCAGAATTGAAATAGTTAAGATTAATTTATGTAATGATTATCTGTTTTACATTGTATGATTATTCTAAGTTAAATATCAACTTTTGGAAATCAATTCTGTAAATAAATTTAGTGAATTCGGGTCGAAATATAATGTATAGATCATTTATGGAAATAATCAATTTCGACCTTTGTGCTTCATACAATTGACAGTCATATATTATTTGCTATACGTCTGTTCTTCTTTGTCTATTGGGCAAATATTGTCATTATTATAAATACATGTTTTGATTTATATGTTTTTATGAGCAATGTTGATCACTACATAATATTAATTTGAAAACTGGATAGAAAGTAAATAAAAATAATTATGAACTTATACAACCCGTGAAGGGTTTAGTAAGTGGTAGGGACTGTACTGTTTTGTGAACAAGGATTTTTCGCAAAGAGGTGATTTGTCTGAGATCACTTTCAACCGCTAGAATACTTTTTAGAGGCTGAGTGAGCCCCAGGAAGATCTGTAGACTCCTAACTGTCATGCGTGGCTGTTTATAGATTAAATAATTCATCATCCACAGACAGATTTACACCCAGAATCTTCAGCATAGCAACTTAACACTCTAATCAATGAGTTACCCTCCCAATTTAAAATTAATACTAGGGAAAAATTGATGAATTATTATTATTTTCAACGTGTTAAAAAAATAGATATATTTTTTAGGATGGAATACATAACACAAAGGATATTTTATCTTTGTTATGTTTAGGTACATACATTATTTCAATATTAATACAGATTATTATTATACTGAATTATTGGTCAACTCTCTTCTAATGACATATGTATATCAAATGAAATCGTTCAGAAACTACAGATATTGCTTTAATAATTCTAAATATTAATTATTATATATTTTTCACTAAAAATATGATTAATTAATTTTTAATAAATTAATTTATTAATTAAGAATGTTTTCAGAAAAACAAAATAATCCAAGATAAAAAAAATAGACGGAAAAAAAGTCGAAATTAATCAGACTGGAAATATTCAAGGAAAACAAAAACCCAAATCAGGATGCAAACCTGATACGATCAAGGGATCTTTGCTTAAATTCAAACTCACTGAACAAAAAAATATTGATATTTGATATTTTGATATCCAAAATAAATATATATTTTTTTATATTTTTATTTATACAATATAAATATATATTAATATATAATATATTATTATTATTTAATTTTCATTAGCACCTGCGCAATTGCGCATACAGCAAAGTTGATCGAAGTGTCTTTCTCTTTACTTTTCTTGAAAATTATTTGGGAAACAAACAAAAATATCAATTGTTGAGTAGGACTCTTGGCCAATGTCTTTTTAATCTTTTCTTATACAGTCCAGGTAACAGGGAATAGGAAAGCGGAAGAACGAGTGGGTTTGGGCGATATTGTGTCGAAGTGAGTGGAGTGCTATGTATTTGTTATGAATATATGAATTCGAAATATACCATGGTGCATTAATAATTTTTCTGAGAATTTTGGACTGTGTTGTTAATATCTTGTGTGTAACTGATTATATATTGAAATTGTTTTTGCTGAGCCCCGAAGTTCTGCTCCATATGTCCAAACTGGTTATAGTACACTGTTATAGATAAGTCGTTTGTTCCGTAAGTCGAGTGAAGATCTGTGCTCCAGCAGATGTGATAGTATATATATAGTATATATATATATATATATATATATATATATATATATATATATAACGAAAAAGTCCAACAATTAGCCCCATATTTCTTTTTCGGACTCTCAATTATTCTTGGCCTAATTTATAAAGTTATGTGATCTGCGGAAGCAAAATTTCAGGCTATTTAAAGTCTTGAAATAATATTTTTTTCAATAGGAAAAGCCATTTTGCAACCAAAAATCGACAAACAAAAAAGTCGAAAAATATCTTGAAACAACGTAAACTGATCTGATAACGATAATGGCTATTTCCTTATCAACTTGGTCCGTTTTTTTGTGATAAATTATAAAGGTTTATTTTCAGCCATTTCAGGTCTACTATTGGAAAATATCATTTTGGTTACATTACTAGATTTAAGTTTTGGTGTTTAAGAATAGTGAAACATTTTGGTTGCCTCGCTGGAATAAAAAAAATGTAATAATTTCTGTATGAAGACAATATTTACAAAATTACTTCTTGAAATAACATACATTAAATATTTTTTGCGGTTAACGCTTAAATATTTAAATTAAAAGAAAAATATTCTGAAATTAATATACGATTCAGAAATCTTTCTAAATAAACAAAAAATCTTAAAAATATATGTATGCACATAAAATAGAAAAAGGCCAAAAAATTGTCCCACGTTTCTTTGCCTAATTAAGTGCCATTTATTAAGCCTAATAAGTGACCACCTTAATGTCGACGCAAAGTTGTATGTTATTTAAAATTATTTAAATAATATTGGTTTCAATAGGAAAAGACATTTTAATATTATAATTCAATAAATAGAAAAGTTGTTGTATAATTATAAAGATTTAATTTAATTCAGCCATATCCTTACGATTATTGGAAAATATCATTTTGTTTGCATTACTGGATTTATGTTTGGCATTTAAAAATAGTAAAACATTTTTAGATATTCGCTGGCATAAAAATAATTGATAGCATCTATATGAAGAGAATATTTACAAAATTACATAAATAACATACGACTAGCATTAAATAATTTTTGCAGTTAACGCTTAAATATTTAAATTAAAAGAAAAAATATAGGAAGAAAGACGATTAGTGGAAAATACCATTTTTTTTGTTTGCTTTACTGGATTTACGTTTTGACATTTAAAAATAGTAAAACATTTTTAGATATTCACTGGCATACAAATAATTTGATAACATCTATATGAAGAGAATATTTACAAAATTACTTCTCGAAATAACATACGACTGACATTAAATAATTTTTGCAGTTAACGCGTAAATATTTAAATTAAAAGAAAAATATTCTGAAATTAATTAACTACAGAAAGCATTATAACCAAGAATTATAAACAAAAATATCGTCTACTATTTTCGTTATTCAAAAAATATTTTTACATATAAAATTATCAAGTAATAAATAGGAACCTTGTACAATTATCAGTTATAGAATACATGTTTTTGTGTGGAAGAATTAAAATAAGTCCTTTAAGAATATTATTAGGTTTATTCTCTGCTAATACCGAAGAGGTACTGCTTAAGTAGAGGCCACGGTACAGAGGCCAGTCACTTAGCAGTTGTCCGTCTTAGCGTTTAATGTTATTTCATCTTATTTCTCGTGCGTTTGTGGTTTTTAGCTAAATATTCGAGTTTTTAGTCGCTTATTTTATTCTATATTCACATTTAGTTATCATTTTTTATAATTAAAGTTCGATGTTTATTATTAAACCGAAGTTAACATTAAACATTGAAAATATTTCCGAACTTTAAAAAAAAAAAAACTTTAATAGTTAATGGTTTTAATTAACGTTCGTAGCTAGATATCTCCTGAAGGAGGATGATACAATTTCTACAGCATTTCAAGTAAGTGTTATATTTTTTACAATTGTTAATATGATTAGTAGGACATTTCTTTTAATTTTTTTCATATTATTTCATACAGTAATGTTTTTTATTACATTACATTTACTATGGATGTTTTTGAATTTTAACTAATTATAAAACCTATAGAAATCTTTTTGATTATTGTCTGTAATCAATAGTAAGTCTGTAAAGCAAAGTACTACGACTGATATTGATGTATATTCAGCAAAATTTTTTTTTTGTATATATAATTATATTTTATATTTTTATTTATAAATGATTAATTATAATTAATTATATTCTCATTTAAGTCATTTAAGAAATATTTATAAATATTCTTAATCAAATGGAAATGGTTGACTAGATAATCCTATGGAAAGTATAAAATTTTCTGGTCGTCCATTCAATAAATTACACAAAATAAGATAGATTTATTTGTACTTACGTTTCGATCTAAGTTTTAGGCCATTTTAAAAGCTGAGAATAAAAGAACACGAAAGAAATACGTAAATATGTCCAAATATGATATAATATTTTAAATAATCAATGATGATAGGAATGAAAAAAATACAAAGAGTAAAAGATAAATTACGAAAAAAAAGAAACAATTAAAATGGATAGAAATCTTGAAGATTATAAAATATACGTAATGAAGATAATAAAATGTAGTAAAATAATAATAGGATGATTAAGTTATAAAATATAATTGCCATGGTATTATTAAAATTTCAAATTATAATATTTAAAAGAAGAAACATTGGCAAAAATAAAATTTATTTGTTTTGTGTGATATACTGACTGCACCCCCTGAAAATTTTACTCTCTTAGTTTGAAAAACAAATATAAAAGCCTTAATGTATGCTAAACGAATGAAAAACTTGAAAATATATGCAAACATTACAGGAAACTTTCTTAAAAGGCTAAAGTAGAAAAAGCACTTTACTGGTGTGGATTACATCTTTAAATTCATGAAATACTAACAGCTACTTTAAGTGAAGAAATTTTGAATAATTGAATAGCTATGAGACAAGTGTGTAGAATTATTCAATTTAGATTTGAAAGATAATTTTAATTTTTTTTAATATAACGCTTGTTATATAACAAAATTAATTTATTTTTAGAAATGTTTCTGCTGTTTTAAAAATATTCGGCCATATTTAAACTCTATAAAATGTTTTAAATACTTCGGATTGATAATTGAATTTAAAATTTATGATTTATAAAAAAACATCATTGAAGTCTGTCTAGTATAAAATTTACTTAAATTAATGTGACATATTACCAATAAAGAAATGAAATGTAGTAATTTGCTTAAAATATTCTAAAACAGAGTAGAGCTTTGAGGCTCCGCTATGCCATACAATTTCTATCGTTTTCCATCTTTATAATCTAAAATCACTCGGAAAATACTCAATATTTCATTCTTAATGCCCTATTTGTTGCTGATTTGGCCCGAACCCGATGTCAATATTTCATGATGAACTGTATTCCCACTCAGACCCACTATTTTCAAATCTAGCTGTCTATTCAATTACGGATAATCCTGAAAAGAAGATGGCTTCTTTACATTCTGACTTAAATCTGTTATTTTATTACTAGCAGTATGTAGTTTATCCACTTGCCTAGCCATTATATATCTCTTATAACATTCATTTGTTGTGTTATTTATTATTATTATTTAATTTTAAATATTAAAAAATAAAAAGAGACCTTACATAAATGTTAAGACCGTGGAAAAATTCCAACGAAAAGCCCTTAGTCTCCAAACTAAAACAGAAACAGAAATTATCTGTCCGGACAGAAAAGCCCTTTTCGTTGGAATTTTTCCACGGTCTTAACATTATTTAATTTTTATTTGCACCTGCGCTATTGCGCATCTAGCAAATTTGATTGAAGTGTCTTTCTCTTCGTTTGTTGTATTATATAAAACAATAGTTAATTTCAATACATAAATTTTCCTAAAAACTCAGCACAAATAAAATTTAATTAAAATCCAACTTTTTTGTGGCACGTAGGATTTCATTCACTCTAACATAAGTTTATTTGTCAATTATAGTTCAAAAACGGACTAAACAAAAACTTCAAAATTTTAAGAAGTATTTTTTAAACAATATATTAAAGACTTATTTATTCAAATAAATACATAATGACTCTTATGTATGGTTATTTATTAATACTAGCTGTTATATAAAGTCACAAAGTTCAGCCCCGGGATCTGTTTACTTAACTTGTATCATCCAATGAGACTGAACTTTGGTATCCAACATATCCACAATGAAGTCAATGTTGACTTTAGACTCATAAACCTTAATTGAATACACTGAGTACAAACTGTTATCCATATCAATATCCTTTAAAATAGATTGTACATTATTTGATATTACATTTATTTTATTTATTGTTCTTAATTTATCTATTATTATTATTGATCTCTATGTATCTTTATCTAGATGGTAATTATTTTTATACTTGAGAGAAAAGATTGGTCCTGGCCGGGATTCGAACCAGGGTCATCTGCATCTCTAGTACAGTGCTCTAACCACTGAGCTAACAGGGGTCGTATCCAAGCCAGACAGACAGGCATGTTAGCTCAGGGTTAAAGTACTGCACTAGAGATGCAGATGACCCGGTTTCGAATCCCGGCCAGGACAAATCTTTTCTCTTCAAAATAAAAATATTTAAAAAAAAATCACTATCAAAAGAACAATTATTAAAAATAAATTATCAATATAAAATTGACGTAAGTCGACAAGATCCCAATTAAAGTAGTGTTTAATGAACATTCTTCCCCGTGTATACATCGCAATAATTTAAGTGCAATACAGTTAACGGCTGTTATTATTTCTGCCAAAATCTCTAATTCGATTGAAATATTACCCATAAAACAGTCATAATATATTAAATTTTTATTTCACGATAATATTAAACTATTAATATTAATATTAAATGCATACAAAACAACATGTAAGGCAGATTCAATCTGTTAACATCCACTTTGCAATCTGTAAACCCACACTAAAGTAGATACCTTTAATTGGGAAAAAAACTGACTGTTGATAGTTATCGCGCACAAATCATCTCCCTGCACATCAGTTGTCTTAGAAATGTGAGAGTTATTAAATAGTAATGTTTATCCCGTAGCCACCTAAATATTAAATATATTTTATTGAGACTTTATTTTTCTTATCCTTTCATATGTATTTGGCTACCTTTAAAAACCTCCAATAGGTATTGGTTTATTGGTTTTCAGTTTTTAATTTATTTGTAAATAAATATAAATTTCTAAGGATTGAAGGCTTTTAAACGAAAGAGAGGAATTTCTACCTCCACCTCTTGTTCTGTATTTTCAGAACGTTAAAGATAAAAAAATATGAGGAAATACTAAAAGAAGGAATTACCCAAAAATGTGGATTTTTTTTTTCAATTTAATTTTTAAAAATGAACTTCTTTTTTTAGCCTTGCCTTCACCATGATTATTTTTAAATATACGTTATCACTAAATGAACTTCAAAAATCTCTCTATTATATAAACAACGTTTTATTTTATTATTTATGTAACATTTTATCAGCGTTAACTAGCAACGAATTTAAGAACTAAACTGACAGTTTAGTCATTCTTTCGTCGTGCTCGAAGAGTTAAATCATTGATATTTTTGAAAATTGGCAAATGCTGTTATACAAAGCCTAGCACTTATATTGAATTTTAATGGAAAATATGGAAAGGATCGATTTAAAAAAAATATATTAAACTACGTCTTATTCCAATATTTCGATTTTAAGAGAGTCATTTCAATACAGGGAATATACTGAAATAATATTAAGATATTTTTCTTATAACTATAATTTTATTTTATTATAACAAATCGAGAAAAAAAATTACTCGACCTAAATTTGAGTATCAGCGTTTCAATTAATAAATAAGAAATATTTTATTAAGGAAATAATCGCAAGCATAGAATGAACTTTATTTACTAAAGTTCTCTTCGAAATCAATGATTATGTTTTTAAATTTAATTTTATACATTATACATCAGTTTCGGAATAAATTGGGCAACTTGAAATTATCGATTAATCGATCAATAAAAGGACGAGTCCATTCGAGAATTTAGGAGGTACACAACGCGGAATTGAGTAGCGTGCATTAGGTTAATATAATTCATTTGATAACATCTCAAAGATTGAAAAGGATTTGAATATCTGTTGGGGCTAGCTAGTAACGAACGAATTCTTAAAATGTTAATAGGCAATGAACTAATGGGGAAATGTTTGAGGGGTATAAATAGGCGTAGGCTGGAAGAATTATCTAATCTGTTTGGGTTGTAGTCCCTGGATAGAGTTTCTTTAACAGTGAATGGAGTCGACATCGAACCTTTGATTAAATATACAGTAATTAATAGCACCCTTCATAATTGGGTAAGAGAAGGTAATTTTCACATTTCCTCTCCTATCCAAATCTTATTAATTATTTTTAATTTTGTACTATTCTAGAAAAACCAGTTGTATTTCTTTTATTTATTTACTTTTTATGTGTATTTCATCATTTTATATTTATCGGTGGTAAATCGGAAGAGAGAGTTTCATTTTATTACGTACTAACGTATGCATATTGGTTTTTCTGTATTAATTTAATTATATTTATTTTAAACGAATTTATAATCCTATTGGCTTATAAAAGTAATAGCCAAATAATATATAAAAAGCTTCAATGGAGGGATCTCCGTCAGTTGGGATTACTTTAGGCTTGATATATTGAGTGGTTCAAAAAAGTATTTTCCGGAAAAGAAAGTGATTGAAGTAGGCAGTATAAAAAAGTTCATAAATACGAAAGTAATATATATTTTTTTAAACCTTGATTTTAACATATTTTTAGCATAATTACCAGTTAAAAAAAATAGAAAAAGGGACTCTTTGAACCGAGGTTCCCCGCAATCAAAGATACCCTCTTTAATGAGTTTGTGTGAGCCCCGGTAGAGCTCCAGATCCCAAGGGGTAAATTTCCGGCTAAAAAAAAGATAAAAACTGTATCACTACAACCCGTGAGGGGTCTGGGGTTCAGTACATGGTAGAGACTGTACCATGGACAACGCTTATGCAACGTGACCCCGTCAGACCCCCCCCTTATTTTGGGTACCCTATTATTATAATATTTTATAGAAGCTGGGTGAGGGTCCTAGATCCCCTATGATCCTTCACCGGCTGCAAAGAGACTAAATAAAAGTCTTCTGCAGTGGAATTTGAACCAGGATTTCCGTGCTCTACCACTGAGCCACTCCGCTCCCCAAAAATTCCCGGCTGATGACATTGTAAATATATTCTGTAATAAATGGTCTTGAGTTGATTCCTAGACACTTTCATGTCAGCACCATAATAATAAACTAACTAATAAACCCAATCCTCTTAAAATATGCTGAATTTGTTAGATAATCATAAAATATTAAGTGGATTTTATTTCAATTTGATGTATCTTACTGGACTACATACTTTAATTTTAATAAAGTAAGAAGAAAAACCATCATCCAGTCAACAATTCATTAATTTATTAACTCTTAATACGTTTCGACTCTAAAAGTCATTATCAATTTTAACAATGTTTTGGTTTTTTACATCAATACCATGACGCACATAACTATAAAATTTACAAGCCAATTTCTGTAAATACAATACAAATACATTAATTAAAATAATACAAATTTAAAAATATTTATTGTCCAAACAATTAGTGAAAAACAAAGTATAGATACCTCTCTAAAAACCATCATTATAATTAATTTAATTAATTAATTAATTTAAAAATTGTCTTAATGTTGGGAATACTTATTCCCTATAGTCAAACTAGATATTTAAAAATGATTTAAGACTTTGACCTATGAGATAAGACAAGAGTTAATATAATATTTATTATTTTTTAAATCTTAATGCTTTAGAATTTGTAATTAACAAGAATAATTCTTTAAAATTTTTATTTAAATATGTAATAATTATAAGATATTTTATAAAATTATATGAAAATTAATGAAGAGGTAGAAAATGTGGGTAGGTTACTATGACATGGTTATCATTACTCTTTATCAAAATTGTTATCGAAGTTGAATAATTTTTGCAGGATGGAAATAGTTCAAAAAAACACTAAATAAGTCAAGACTTATTTTTTATCTGTGCCGACAATGTAAAATATATGTAACTGACTCATAATCATGATTAATGAACATCATTAATTTTTTAATTCATCTCCTTTCCCGACTGGAATTTTATTTCTTTATTTCTATACGTTTCTTCTATATTTACGTCATATTTTGTATTAATTTAACTTCATTCTATTGTAATATACATTTATATAACATCCCATACTTATATTTTCAAATTTTTACATCTCTACTTGTCAATCAACGAGATTCATAGGTCAGTTACACGGTTCACCCAGCCATTAACCCTGAAGATGACCTACAAAGTAGGTCGAAACGTCGGTACAAATAAAAAATAAGTCTTGGCTTATTTGGTGTTTTTTTTTTTTACTGCACCCCCCAACTATATCTTCTCGTCAAGTTTTTTCCTCTCTAACTTGAATAATATTAATATTATTGTTTTTATATTTTTAAAAGAAGAGATGAATAAAATTTACCAATCTCCCTGCCTCTTTTTTTACCGAAGTTATCATTTATGTACAAAGCCACTAAGAATTAGCTTTTAATTGTTTATTTTCCTTATGCGATATTTTTGGTCTTTCAAAATTAAAGGTATATAATTCCATTTTACTATTCGTTCATAGTGCAGTATTAGTTTTGGGATATTGGTTTTAAATTATTTTCATGGTGATAAATTATATTTCTTAGATAATTTGTACTGGTGTACTGGTATGTCCTATGTAATGTTTTTTACAATTATTATAATTGTAAAAAAACATATAACTTTTAGAGTCAAAACGTATTAAGAGTCAATAAATTAATGAATTGTTGACTGGATAATGGTTTTTCTTCTTATTTCATTAAAATTAATGGATTTTTTTTTAAAAGCACATGGTTGGTAGTTTGTATGGTTTGAAGAAGTTTTAGTAATCGCTCTAAAAATCATATATCCACGGTTTTATAACTACCCATTAAAACTTTCGATGGTACTGGTGTATTAACGCCACCATGTTATGTTTTATAACAGTTATCTTGGATAACGCTTTTAAATCTATTTATTGGGGTTAGAATTTTAATTTTTTTAAAAAATCATCAACAATTAAAACTCAAAAGAATTTATTTAAAAACAAAGTATAACCAAGGTACATAATAAATATTATTATCTTATATATTAATTATTATTTAGTTAATAAATGTTATTGAAAATGAATATATAATGGAATATATCACGAACAATTAAAAATCAAAATAATTTATTTAAAAAGAAAGTAGTCAATGGGATTTCGGTGGAAAACGGGCCGATATACAGTTTAATATGGGTTGAAAAAAGCCTATATTTTCTTTCACCTGATTGACATTTCCAAAAGTTACGTTGATCAAAATAAAGTTCCATTTCATGCAAATTGGAACATTTTCGTCAAAATATTTCGCTCCACTAAAAATAAAATTGCATCTTCTTCTGTTTTTGGTAAATCCCAAATATGCATTTTCGTAACACTAAAAATGATCAAACAAGAACATATCAGCTGTTAGAAATATAACTGTTATAAAATATAACTGGTTGCGAACAAGATTGCTCTTTATGTAAATATAACTGAGGTGGCGTTAATACACAATTTATTAACTTCGATTTATGGATTTCAACCTTTTAAACTCATTTTGACTATATTTTGTTCAGTAATGGTTATATGCTATGTAGTTATCTGTGATAAGTAATAAACGACTGCTGGGTTTATCCAATTCCAATATACCCATTTTTTTCTATTGTAAAAGTCATTTTTATGCTGTGCATTAGAATAATTTAGCAAACTGAGTAGCACACTGACTTTGTTTGTTAAGCTCATATAAGTTTATATCTCTTGTTAAGTCATTTGGATAATAGTGTTGAATTGAAACGTATATATCTATAACAGATTAACTAAACAATAGGAACAAATAGGACAATATATCTTCCCTGATATTTGATATTGAAGGGATAAATTGAATGTATTGATTCAGGAGACAAGAGAACGCACATATTTCAAACCGGGATAGTTTATGGGGACAAGTTGTATCCTCCTCGTTCTATGGCTTATATTCCATGTGAACTCCTCGCTCCAGAGTTCGATATCCTGTTGCGAGAGTCAGTTCTGGAACAACCTGCTCTGGAATTATTTATCCTAGGAAGGATGTTTTGTTAAAGAGGGTTCTCGGCGAAAGGTAGGCAGCTGGTCAACGTTATATCAACCGCACAATAGTATAAAAAAGTAACTAAGAGATATTGTAAATTTATAACAAAAACTAATATTTACCAAGTTACAGATTATTAAAATTTTTTTATAGTGTTTAATAGAATAAATTAATCTGGTAAGGAAAGTTTTGAAATCGTGACCCAAAAATCAGTAACCCAGTGCCCTACGCACTTAGCTTACCAGCTCTCATTTATTCATAACATTTTTTAAAAACAAATAATTATTATTTATTTCAGTATTTATATTTATTTATAATAATGCAATTGGGAAAAACCACAATGCAAAGCCTTATGTTTCAAAAATACACCCATTTACCAGTCGACGTTTCGCCTATTCAGGCATTATCAAGACACCAAAAACAAAAAGGGGGTTATGTGAATCACATCTCGAAGAAAAAGGTGCAATACATCCCAACGATCAACAGCCCAAACAGGCTCCAAACATGAGACAGCACCCCACCACCAAGACGTTCAACATACAACTCCATATAAAGTTATAAGTTATAAGTTGTATGTTGAACGTCTTGGTGGTGGGGTGCTGTCTCATGTTTGGAGCCTGTTTGGGCTGTTGATCGTTGGGATGTATTGCACCTTTTTCTTCGAGATGTGATTCACATAACCCCCTTTTTGTTTTTGGTGTCTTGATAATGCCTGAATAGGCGAAAAGTCGACTGGTAAGTGGGTGTATTTTTGAAACATACGGCTTTGCATTGTGGTTTTTCCCAATTGCATTATAATAAATAATAGTGTTTCTTTTTGAGTTTTTGGCTCTATTTTAGTATATTTATTTATGTATTAAGTTAAGTACTTGGGCCTCTGGTAACTAGGAAAAACGAAATTCAAGTAGATTGTCTAGTGATGGTACTTTGTTATGCAATATCGTAAAAAATCCCTATCTACTTAAACCTGGACATGCAAAGTTTAGAACTCCCACTGGAGCATTGATCGATTAGCCATGGCAGTATAAAATAATAATAAATTCTTTATTGGCTTTTATGTGGAAATATGTAGCCATTGAGTCTGGCCCCCTTAGTATTAATTTGGTTAGTAATTGAAATAAAACAACAACCGTAATTGTTATAGCCCGACCTCTATAATATAGGTAAGGTAATATACAGCATTTGTCATTTAATTACAGTTATTTTTATTTGCAGTTATATAATACAATATGTAATTTTTTTTAAAAATTAACACCGGCTTAATAAATAAATAAACAAAATTTAAGTCAGGGCAGAATAGTATTAATTATAACAGCAGAATAATTAAAAAACCGTATTGATAGAGGAATTGTTGTTTAGCTTGAATTTGTATTTTCTTCGGAGACTTCTTTTTAGTTTCCAACATTAGGTCTCAAACCATTTATTTTTTTACTCGAAATTCTGCTTATTATTTCGGTTTTGTATACCATCAGTCCAGAGTCAATTAACGATTCAGACATGCAGGTACCAAAGTTATCGTAGACGGCATTCAAATCGCCTGAGTAGAAGTCAATTCTGTTTGACGAAGAGGTATACTGTAATTATATTACATCAAGTAAATCTGCTGTATGAACAAAGGACATGAAAAAAAAAAACACTTTTGGAGAAACTACCCATTGATAGCACTCCTCCTAAGTTCTATAGTAGGTCTCGAGGCCATATTCTTTTCAGACGCCTCGGAGGCTTATCAGGAATATTATGGGAAGCAAGTTGAGAGACTAGCGGATTCAAGTGTAAATGGAGCTTGTCATGGAAGGATAGGTATCTAGTTTGGGCCAAATCAGCAACATATGGGATATTAAGATCATATGAGATAAGTTTGTTTGTGACATAATAAGGACCATTGAGGATTTTACGAAGGATTTTGGATTGTAAGGATTGGATACGAGATGAATTGGATGGTTTAGTAGAGCCCTAAAGCTCAACTCCGTATGTCCAAATAGGTCTGATAACTGTCATGTAAATGAGTCTTTTTTAATTAATTGAGAGCATTGAACATGTGTCCAGTAAATGTTTAAGTAGGCGAAAACGTCGAGCAGTTTATACCGCGCTTATTAGTGTTTTTATGGCTAACTACTCTTGTTCCGTAGAGATATCAGTTTTCGAATATACTTTCATCCAAATTATTTAAATGGCCTAAGTGATTGTTAAAATCGCCGCATAAGACTATATAGCTGTTAATAAAATCAGTTATAATATTTGACATTAAGTGAATAATGTTATCTATGCAGTTATTAAACTCACCTTCTTGTGGTAAATAAAAATTTCCCGGTACTATGATCTTATCATTAATATAAAATTTCACTATCACCATATATAGATTACACTCTATTATAGTAATATTATGAGCCATGGTTTTGTTTATAAAAGTGATAATGCCTCCGCTTGCTCTACCAGCACGTTTGTTTCAATACAAACAGAGGTGCAGTTCCTCTACCAAAGTGGAGTAATACATTTATTATTAATTAACCATGTTTCTACGAAGCATACTGCTGAATTGTTATCGGAGATATTTATATCATAAGGGTTTACATTTATAGATTTGAATAGCCTCTTATATTACAAAACATTATATTAGTTGTTAGTGTGTTAGTGACATTTTTTTAAAACAGTTCGTATTTCCCGTAGACCTAGTTGACCTGTAGAATCCGAGGAATAGGTCAAGAACAGTTTATCTGTGTCGTTGCTGAAGTAGAAGCAGCCATTGAATCTAGATCTTGGCCGGAACCGAAACTCTTCCAACTTTTCTTCTATTTTCTTTTTCTTGTGTGAGATATTTTCTACCGCACTGTTTTTTCCAAAGAAAATATTTGCAATTTATTCCGCTTCTTCTAAACGATAATTAATTCCTCTGAATTAAAAAAATCCTCTTTTATAGGTTGCAGTATTATCAATCCCTTTTAGTTTAGTAATGCAGTTATAAATTCGCTTCCCATCTTCCTTTCCTCTAACGTTCTGTTATGCCTGATTCTTAGACCTCTCTTTTCTTCATAATAACCTCTTTAAAGATGTAACTATTAAGGGATATCAGTAAGGATTATGGCTCTGATCCTTTTCCTATACTAAAACAATTGTTAATGGCATGTTCGGGTAAGCATACATATATTTCTTCTAATGTCTTAGTAATTTTTGTTGACAATTTTTCATTTTCTGAACTCGGCAAGCTAAAAACCAAAAAGTTATTTCTTTTTCGTTCTTTTCTCAGCTTTTTTATTTCATTTTCGAGAAAGCTTATTTTTGTATCTTGGTCCTTACGGTTTTTTCTGAACTCAGAAACTTCACCGATTAACGAGTCCATTAATTCGGGTCATTTATTTAATGAACTTTTTGACTCCTCATTGTTTTTATTAATAGTTATAAGAATTTCTTCGTTTGTGACTGGCATATTTATTTATTGGATATTGGAAATTAAGGTGAGATGATATCCTAGGAGGGAGGTTTTGTTAAGAGATTAATACATGAGCAATAATGATTCAGATAAATAGAGTATTGTCATAAAACGCATAGATGAATTAAATTAACACTGATTTGCAATGTTGTCCTTACTGCCCGAACAATGTCCTCAGAGAAAGTAAGTACTGACTAATTTTTTAAATAATAAAATGGGATTCCACGCTGCGATCTTTACAACTGAGATACAATCATACTATATCATTATTGAAAAATTATCTCTCTCTTTTGCAAAGGTTGGCATGGTTTACCGGCTATGAGCTGTTTAGTAAATAAAGACCCTTTTTCATCTAATTTAATAACATTACATTTATTATGTGATGATCACGGCTACAAAGTTACTTATCTACTTCCAAAAAATGGAGCGCTTTATGCGTGAATGCCTACATCTTAACGGCCAGCTGATCTGACTTTTCTTCTTGCTTGGAAACAAGGGGATAGTGGAAACTTCCGCTACCTGCTCAGTGATCCTTAACCGATTTCTTTACATATTCCTAGCGTTCCATATAATTTCACCTGTAAAACCTGATATTATACAGGTACATACAGGGGTTTCCTTGTCGGTCTGCCTTCAAGAAGTCTCTCGATTGTCCCTGCGAACAAAACCGTCACTTGTCGGTCTTCTCTGAAGCAACCTCCATTTTTGCAGTTATATATTCTCCTCCTAGGTTCTACTGCTTCCTGGCTAGATGATTCTTCCCTGCCCTTTTAACGGTTGTTTCCCTTGATTTCTAAATTCACATTTTTTTTTCTAATAATAAATCCCGAAATGTAGTATAATAGTAGTAGATTTGGTGAAGCTGAGAGGTTAGGTATAGACTAGGAATGCTTGGTTACTGAACTGTAGTATACAGTCTATACTCTATTTGTCAAGTGTTAATATAGTCAGTATAATTAATATTATATATATATATATATATATGTTGTGTTTTAGTTCTCGAGTTTCAGTCTTTCTTGAACTTCTTAGGGCCGGTTGCACCAACCTAGTTTAAACTGGGATTTCCAATATCTCAGTTTAAATCGATTATTAAGCGTTGCACAAAGTAGGTTTAAACTCGAATCTAGGTTTAAACCGTACCGGCCACACATGACCGTTTAAACCTCGTTTACATTAAACTCGTATAACCATATTCTCACATTTCAAACTTCATCCTTGTCGCCCTTGGCTTTGTTTTTAATTTTCTTAACTGGCTTTGTTTTGTTTTTAATTTTCTTAACTGGCTTTGTTTTGTTTTTAATTTTCTTTACTGGCTTTGTTTTCAATTTTTGTTATTTATTTATTTTTCAAGAAATGGATATTGTTGGCAATATAGACATTGACGATTTGGCAGATGACGAAGAGTTTTTTCAATTAGTTGCTCATTCATTGATGAGTACAAAAGTATTTCGTGCTCGACAGAATCATTTTCTCCAATGGTCGAATCAAGAATTTTTTGACAGATTTAGACATTCAAAAAGCACGGTTCAAGTTGTTTTGGATTTAATTAGACCCTCGGTTTCGAACATTCAACTTTCAAACCACATTTACGTTTGGCAATCAGAGGTAAAGTTTGTCTCTGATTACCAAACGTAAATGATGGTGAGTGATCAACAAGTGTCTTTGGCCTGAAGAGCATCAGAAATGTCATTGAAAGCACTTGCCGTTTTTAAAAAACAAATGGAAAGACAAGTTACTGTGTTTCATTATTCATAATTATTGGGACTTTGTTTGGTTATCAATAATTGGTTTCTGTGGATGAAATTTGAAATGAATAGATGACGATTTCATAATAAATCAAGTGATTCAGTTTTTATTTGTTAATCTTTATGTTAACTCAACTACATAGTTAAAATGACTTCCCTTAATATCGTTCTTTCTCAGTTTCAATTTGAAGATTTAGTTCTGAACTGGATAAAAACTGTAGTATTACCTGTTGAAAACGGCACAAAACAACAAACCTAAGCGTAACCTCCCTTTTAAACGCAGTTTAAAGTAAACTGTACTCCAACAACGGGTGCTCAGAGAACTAGAGTTTAACTGTTAATCTAAGATTAAACTGAGATCGTCTAATCTCAGTTTAAACCTGTGTTGGTGCAACCGGCCCTTAGGCGACGTTTCGAGACTAGGTTACCCATGCCCTTACAGTGAACCAATGAGCTTTTAGTAAAAACCTTAAATAGCACTCTAATATAAATATAAAATGACATGTGTAAGTTGTGATTGATTGGGTGCAGTTACAAGTTCCAGAGAATAGATCAGTTTATCATTAATCAATTACCTCGCAATATATCATAGAATGTTTCATTGCAATAGCTATGATCAATTAGTAAGTAATCTATTTATAAGAACAGCAGTTTTATTTAATTGTTGAATCATATAAGACTTTAGCAAGGAGGTTCTATAGCTACAGTTGTATAAGCCTGTTCCTAAAAATAGATTACTTACTCATTGATAAGATTTCTTTTTATACTTGTTAACTTTTTTTTGTGCCTTCAAATTTCGATTTGATCGATTTTCAATAATTTTTCAGCCCAAAATTACAAATACAATATAATTGAATATTGAAAGTCGCTATTGCTCTATCTTTTACAATTCAAGCAACGAGCTCATTATTGCTTTAAACTCCTCATACTTAGGCTACTTCAGGTCTAGACTTCTGATGATTACCGATCAGGTTAGCGCTTATAACCTTTTTAGGAATCAATTGGATAACATTTGATTTGTTACTCAATTCATTTATAATTTTGTTCCGAAAATAACATATCAATTTTTATCCTGAAATTGACATTATTTCCCATAAATAAAATAGGTTGTTTGCATAAAACTGTTATAATTAAATTCATGATTAAACTCCTAAGGTAAGATTTACAGAAAAAAGTTAAGATGTTGACTTTTAATTAAGGAGTAGATTGGCCAAGGAGTTCAAACGGTTCTAAACAGAAATTCAGCTTTGACGCAAAGTGGTATTATTCGGCCGAATAATTGATATTTAGAAGGTGTATTTTTACCTCCTTGAACTCAGTACTTCAGCACCTTGTTGCACAATATCAAAAATGTAGGTATTCAGATTAACACTAATATTTGGGCCATTTTTTAATCCGTTCTAAATAGTTTTGTATTAGTATTCTTTCGTTAGTTTCTTGTACAATTGAAAACCTATTTTCCTAAGAATCTTGAAATTTAGGATTTCTGATCAGGAAAGTCTATGTTCTCGCCCAATTTCGGTCACTAAATGGTGCTTTTCACTTAAAGGCTTTAATAGATTTCATATAAAATTATATTCAATTTTTTTTTTTCAAGGAACGGCCTTAGGGACCAGGCGAATATCATTATTTTCACTTCTTTTCCTATTTCTTCTCTCCTTTCCCACTTTTCCTCATTTTTTCCGATTGTTCTTTCCTTCCTTCGTCGGTCCAAGTTATTCCTTTTGTCGCATCTCTCTTTATCACAAGGACCTTAATTTCTTTTAGTCTTTCTCCATAATCATCCCTATCGAAACAGTCCAGGTTTGTTATTTTCAGTCTCTCAGTTTCTTCATTCATCCTTTTGATGCACTCTCGTGTCCTCTCATTTTATAGAAGATTTCCCCATTTAATCTCTTTGGGTGCATCCTCACCATATGTCCGCAGAACCATAATCTTCTTATTCTTATGCACGTTTCCACATCATTCACTTCTTTGTATATTTCCTAATTTAGGCCTCAACCTATCGCCTTCCTTTGTCTTCTTTGGGCCGTAAATTCTTCTTAGTATTCTTCTTTCTATCCCTAACATTTTACAGGTTGGGGAGGGAAGCGGTTTCCGTACGTAATGAAACCACTTCGACGACCTTATTGTATTGTCTTATCTTCGCGTATGTTGTCAGGCTCAACATTCAATTATAATGTAATATTCCTCAAGTATAGTACGCAAATTTCAAATATAGTTCTAAATAAACATTCGATTTTAGTGAATGTTGGGGGTTGGTTTCATGGACAACGGTTCTTCAAGGAGGTGACTTGTCCTAGGTCTCGCTCAACCGCCAGGTTTCCCCCTTATTTTGGGTACCCTATTATTATAATATTTTATAGAGGCTGGGTGAGCCCCAGGGGGTTGTTTATCATATATGATTCATCTCCGGCTACTAACAGACTAAAGGGTTAGGGTTTTTGCTAAGGCGTTTAACTGCACGGTTTTTTACGTCATTTTCTTATTGTCTTTTATACTTCTTGTTATTGTTTTATGATAGCTGTTTTGTTCCTATAGGTGTTTGTCTATTTATTGGTATCTACTAGATTCAATGTTCTATAAGCTTATATATAACAATTATTTTATTATATATATTTATTTTTCTCTCCTCTTTTTTTTCCCTTCGTTTCGTTTCGTTCCTATTTGTTTATTTGTTTTTTGTAATAGTAACAGAATCGTATAATGATCACAACTGAGGAATGACGCCTTTAGTAGTTATTAAACAAAACAGAACTAAATGTTATCTCTAATGTTGTTATAAATATAAACTTAGATATAGCCTAAACAAGTAAACAAAATAAAGATAGGATGGTTAAAATTAAATCATCTGCATTTATTTATATATATATATATATATATATATATTTCCTCTACAAAACAAAAAAAAAATTAAATAATTAAAAAGAACCATAAATAAAAAATACATGAATATATATACATACACACGCGCACGCGTACTTGTTATTGATTAATATTATGAAATAATAATTTGGTAGTATTTCCCTAATATAGTGATAGTAGATAACCTAAATAAATTAAAATAAAAGAGCTTAAATTATTTACATTGTTATATATTAATTATAAATAATAAATATGAATTTAATTTTCTGATATCAAAATTTTCTTTGTAGAGATATTCGAAGTACACATTTTTGAATGTGACTAAATTACATTGTACAACTTATATTATAATATTTCCAGTAGATTGGATTCCTTCAGGAACTTGAGTAGTCAACTTATGTATCTTCACAGTCATTTAGTGATTGTTTAAGAAATCTATTGACATTGTATTTCAACATGAGTTTATTGTAGTCTGGGAGTTCTTCTATGAAGTGTTTTATTGTGATGGGTTTCTGGCATCTATTGCATACAGGTTGCGTGTCTTTTGTAATCAGAACAATATGAGTCAGTCGTTAGTGGCCAATTCTTAATCCTGGAAGAGCAGTTTCTTCGCTTCGCGTTGATCTCACTGAGGGCTTCCAGTTGTTTGTATTTGTCTTTATTTCTTTTAATTTGTCTTTGCCTACATTGTCCCACATACTTTGCCAAGCAGCTTTGGTACCCATGAACAATCACTTTTTGATATCAGTTTTAATGTAAATAGGGACAATGTCTTGATTACTGAGTGCGGCTTCTTTTGCTAGTTTATCACCTGTTTTATTGTATTTGATGCCAACATATGGTGTCAATGAGAATTCAATATCTTTTTGTAATTATTTCAGCATAGTTAGGTTTTGATGAATTTTTGTGGCTAATGGGTGATCGCTGTATAATTCTAATAGACTTTGTAGCGCAGATAATGAGTCGCTGCAAACTATGTAATTTTCTCCCTGTTTTGTCATTATACTGTGGAGGGCATATGTTATGGCTGCTAGTTCTGCTGTGAATATACTGCAATGAGATGGTAATTTGTATTTCAATGCTGCTTCAGGTGTGACAACAGCCGATCTAATATTGTCATTCATATTGGAGCTGTCTCTATAAATGAATATTGCATTCCTATTTTTATTTAGAATTTCTAGGAATTTATAATTTATTAAATACGATGGTGTGGTTTTCTTCCTGAATTTACGTAGTGTCATGTTAATATAGGGAATTGCGTATGAGTCCATGGTGGGATGAGGGTATCTTGGTTTTATATAATTGGCTTTGAATTTCTTCTACAGTTCTTCTGTATGTTAATGTTAGAGGGGCTATCTTGGATTAATGCTGTAAATTTGTTGTTATTTCGGTCTAAATGTGTATTAAAATGTTGGGTTTGTTGGCTGTGTTGGCTGTGTTGCTATGGCTGTCAATCGTTGCTAGTTGATGTCTCCGGAAGGTAAGAGGTGGCATATTGGATTCAGCGCATAAGCTTAGAATCGGGCTAGTCCTGAAGGCTCCCGTTGCTATCCTTATTCCACTATGGTGCACAGTGTCAAGCTGTCTTAGTAGATTGATTCTGGCAGAGGCATGTACATAGCTAGCATAATCTAATTTCGATCTTAATAGGCCTTGATATATTTGGAGTAGCCTCGATCTGTCCGCTCCCCAGCTAGTGCCTGCAAACACTCATATATTTAGGCGTTGTAGGCCAGCTATCCTTTAAGTTCATGATGCGATGTTTCCATGTGAGTCTTGAATCGACCATTAATCCTATGAAGGTGGAGTGGTCATGAAAACTTAATTCTTTGTTGTATAAAGTAATTTTCGGGAGTCCTTGGTTTTTTTTGTTCGGGAGAATAGGATATATTTATTATTTTCTGTTGAGAAGGTGAGACCGGTATCTTTTGACCAGGTTTCTAGCTTGTTTAAAACTGACTGTATGGTAACTTTTGTTCGGTTAGTGTCTGTATATTGAATGAGGATAGGAAGGTCATCGACAAAAAGTCTTGGTTTGAGGGATCGTTGAGTGAGTGCACTTTGTATTGAATTAATGGCAATTAAAAACAGTGTTCCGCTAAGGACACTTCCTTGTGGAATTCCATTCTCTACATGTGTTTTTTTGGAGGGATTATCATCAATTCGCACATATATAAATCTTTTTTTTATGAAATTTTGGGTGAAGCGTGGTTGGGCTCCTGTGAACCCCCAGTCATATAATTGTAATATGGATGGTCGCCAGACAGTATCAAAGCCTTTGTCAATATCAAAGAAAATACCTATGCATTCGCGTTTGTTAATGATGGTGTTTAGTATCTCGGTTTGTAGTGATACGAGATGGTTTATATTCGACCTTCCTTTTTTGTCCACATTGAAAGCCCGTCAGTAGCATGTTCTTCTCATGGTACCATAGAAGTCGCTTGTTCATAATTTTTTTCTATTAGCTTGCATAAGCAACTTGTTAGAGATCCAGGGCGGTAATTTTCCCCTCTAATTTGTTTTTCTCTGCTTTTAAGATTGGATAAGACTATATATTCCCTCCATTTTCTGGGAGTTCACCTTCCAACAATAATTTGTTGAAAAAATTGAGTAGGCATGTTCTTTGGTCTGCTGGGTTATTTTTGATCATGGAATTATGGATGGTGTCCGGACCAACAGCAGCCATTCTTAGGGAAGATGAGTAAACAAAAATAATTTCAATGAAGTTTGTTTTTCTTTTATTCGCTTTATACCATAAGAAATTGCTAATATTCTCAACCAATATTGATATAAGTATAACAATTATATAATACAACAGTGTTATAGACCTTGGATTTTTAGAATTTCATTTATGGTTTTTAGGAATCATTAAAATTGTTCCATGATTGTTTTTTCTTGTTTCTGATTAGGTTTCGTGACCGGGCTTTCAATTTTTTTAAGTTGATTATATTTTCTGTTGACGGAGATTTTTGGAATTTATTTAAAGCTCGGATTCTATTTTTTTTTATGATTTCTTTGCTATGGATTAGAGGAAGATGGATTTGATTTTGGGATTGAGGCATGTGCTGCTTTGTTATTTGTTGAGTGATGAAGCTATTGATCTGATTGATATTTCCACTCCATGGTCCAGATTAATATTGTTTTGAAAGAGGTCCCATTGAGCTTTATTGACATCCCATTGCCAATGTCTTTTTTTGCTTGTGTTTGTGTTGTGTCTTCCAATTATTTTCAACAGGATTGGGAAGTGGACAGAGTTGTGAGTGTCGTTTATTACCTTCCATTCGAGTAAACTGAATATGTTTGGAGAACACGTGGATATCTATTGCTGTGAGCGATCCATTTTTAGGGCATAGGTGTGTCCCGGTTATTTGTTATTTTATCTGTTCTAAATATTTGGTAATTTTTAATTTACTGTGTGGTTCTAGATGCGTTTCTTGGAGGCAAACTATCTCATGTTGGTGTTCTGTTATGAGTAGCTTCAATTCTTCATATTGTGAGGTTGTGCCGTTAAGGTTCCATGTGATAATACTCGTGTACTTGTTCATAGCATTTAGGGAAGATGGATGTAAATATTATATATATAAATAATATATATATAATACTTGCATATATATATATATATATATATATATATATATATATATATATATACACACTTCATAAGCTGTAGTGATATAGATTTTCTTACCTACTTGGACTTCACTAATGCAATTCACAATAGGCACAACAGCAACATTTCGTCATCCATTATTATCACGAACTTCAAAATAAATACTTTCTCAGTACACTTTTTCTCGTTGCTCTCATCACGATGGTCAAGGCCACACTAGTTTATATCTCACTCAAAACAAACAGCTCACAGTCTCAGCTCTTCATCAATATAAATAATAAACTAACTCTTATTTTAGTTTCTTCACTGCTGCTGTATCTCGCTTTATTTATTTCTAATACCAATTGTAAACCAAGAATATCTGATGATTAATATAGAAAAAATTAAATTAATTATGTGGAAAGCTCTAACAATTCGTGGTAACGACGCTGAATTTAAATTATTTCTAGAGCAAAACAAACCACACATTGTTTCAGTATCTGAAACCCGGCTGGCTCAGCAGGATAGATTTTCAGTTCCATGATACGACATTTATCGAAAAGATCATAACAGGACGGGAGGGGGCGTCATGCTGTTAGTTCGTTCCGATATTCAACACCACTTCGTGCAGGTGCCAAAATTAGAATTTACCGAAGCAGTAGCCATTAACACAACAATAAATAATAAACTCACGACAATCATATCGATCATACCTCTAAGTAAATTAAATATTAAAGACATTACTAAATTATTTCGGTTTGATAAAAATGTATTAATATACGGTTCTATAATTTTAACAACTTCGTTAGATCCCGTATCAATCAATGGAGAAACGATAACTGGGCAACAATTTTAAAATCATGTAAATCTGGTGAAAATAAAATGTGGAAAATACATAAAATTCTGACCAAAAATACTACAAAATCCCCCCACTGAAACAGAACAATAGTTTTGTCTACATGGACAAGGACAAAGCCGATTTATTAGCCCGTAATTTTCAATCCTGGAACTGTACCACTTCAAATTTTGGCTCTAACCATCACAATAGAAAATAAATAAATCTGTCCGGAACTATTTAAAAACGTCATTCGAAATTAATTTCCCCGCTATTTTAACCAAAGAAACAGGAAAGATATCAAAAAAATTAAAAAAAAAGATAGCCTCAGGGGAGGATGGCATACCTGTACAGGTTATAAAAAAACTAACCAGGAAAACCATCAACCACATAACGAAAATATTTAATTCAATATTAAGGCTTAATTACTTTCCCTCCGCTTGGAAAATTTCCAAAAAAATCGCCGTCCCGGAACCTAATAAAAACCCAAATAATTTGACAAGTTACAGACCAATTAGCCTCCTAACATTTTATCCAAAATCCTGGAACACTTGCTTTTAAAACGAATTCTTAAGCACGTAAATCAGAACAAAATGATCAAAGATGAACAGTTCGGTTTTAGCGAACACCACCCTTAGCTAGTCTTACCGAGTTCATAACACAAGGATTCAACGATAAAAAAATACAGGCATGCTCATGTTAGATCTCGAAAAAGCTTTTGATACAGTTTGGCATTTCGGACTTATTTACAAATTAATATTGTACAAATTTCCTCCATACCTAATACATATGATATATTCCTTTCTCTCTAATAGACTATTATATGCTCAAATAAACACATCTAGCTCCAAAGCACATCCCCTACCCGCTGGACTTCCTCAAGGCTCCTGCCTATCCCCAATCCAATAGATAAGTCCTTAACATTCACTGAGCACATCAACTGGAAAATTGAAAAAGCGAAAAAACATCTAAGAAATGTTTCCCTATTTTAATAATAAATCCCCAAAACAAACTAATCCTTTACAAAACAGTAATCCGCTCATTGATAACCTATTCCTCACCCGTCTGGAGTTCAACCTGCGCTACAAATTATAGAAAGTTAGAAAGGTTACAAAATCTATGCATGAGGATTATTAATAATTATCCCCGCTACACGAAAATATAGACTATGCTTAGAGATCTTGAACTTCCCACTATAAAACAATATGTTTCAGCCCAAACAAAAGGATACTTCGAAAAAACTCCAGCTTCCGAAAACCCATTAATCCGAGAAATCGGTAACTATGATAAACATTCGCTACGACGGTACACGCACAAAGTAACAAAACATATACTTCTCACTTAACAAATCACTATTTGCAGGTATTGTAATCCAATTATCTGTATTTATTTTATAGTTATTTTTAATTGTTTGAATTACTAAAAATGCCAATTTTTGAGTTTAGTCGTTGTTCTTTTGAAGGAGTGATTAATGGTTGTATTATTTCTCAAAGATACTACCTATAAAAACGTTTTTGTTGATACAAAAATCAAAATTCTCGACTTCTAAATTGCAAATTTCAATACAAATATCCATTGTTAATAACTCTGAAAATATTTAGGCTAGTTTAGACGTGACCCGCGTGGGGCTTAACTAGCCTCTATAATATATATATATATATATATATATATATATATATATATATATATATATATATATAATTATTTATATAAAAACTGTACCACTACAACCCATGAACGGGTACATGTTAGAGACTGTACCGTTTCATGGACAACGGTTCTGCGAGGAGGTGACTTGCCCAGATCCGCCTCAAACGCCAGATTTCACCCCCTTATTTTGGGTACCTCATTTTTATAGCATTTTATAGAGGCTGGGTGAGCCCCAAAATGATCCTAGATCCCATATGACCCATCTCTGGCTGTAGACTAAATTATAGCACTGCCCCGCAGCGGGATTTGAACCAGGATTTCCGGCATTGCAACAAAGTGCTCTACTACTGAGCCAATCCGCTCCCGTCTCTATAATATAAGTACCCTAAATTAGAAAAACCTGCCGGTTGAACGAAATCACCTCTTTGCACGACCGTTGGCTTGAAAACAGTACTGTACTAAACCCTATCCCCTTCATTGATTGTAATGGTGCAGGTTTTTTAAATATTATACGTAGTATGAGAGGAAAATAGTTGACTGGATGATAAAATTGAGAACGGAGATAGTTGGGGGTGCAGTCAAAAAACACCAAATAAATATACAAAGTACTAGACTTATATTTTGTTAGTGCCGACGTTTCGACCTACAATGTAGGCCATCTTCAGGGCGATTGGGAGAGGAGCCGCTGGGTGCACCGGCCAATCAACAATAACCTGTACCTGTACAATAACCTGTATAATAATAATAATATTGTTTGGTTGATTACTTCTTTCCCACATTATAAATATAATTTATAAAAAACCTGTGTACGACCTTTGAACGAGTCTGGGGTCTAGTACATGGTAGAGACTGTACAATTTCATGCACAACGGTTAAAATATCTTGTATATACATTTGGATATTAAATAATATATATAATTATTATATATATTATTTAATATCCAAATGTATTCGAATTCGAGTCAGAGTAAAATTTCCCATTACGTAGCGCTGCCGCGGTGTTCCCGTCATTTTATAGAGGAAATTAATGTTGAAAAATTCAGTTTCTTTCCTCTGGTCGGAATACAAAGAGCCAGAAGATGAGCTCATTTCCTTCAGCAGAGTGTGCACATGAAGAGGAACCGTTACTGAAATAGCTTCTCAGTTAATTGTATTCAACTCTAGTTTCCTCTTCGTCATTGGAACTAGCAAGGAACTAGTTATTTTTTAATTGCCAATAAATAAGTTACTAGTTACTTTAAATAGTCAACCGTTCTTTTGTAAATTATTTTCATATGTACGTGGGAATGAGTTAGCTCAGTAAATAGGATTCTGGATTTCTTTAATGACGTTTGTACAGGGAGGTGATTTGTCCTAGATCGTCCTCAACCGCTAGTATTTTCTCCCAATTAAGGGTACATCCTATAACGTTTTATACAAAAATTTCTTCTGTATAAATTCAGTTCACCCATACCTGACATCAGATCTACCCGTAAAGAGAATAAGACTTGTAAGCCAAATTAGACAAGAAATAGTTGTTTACTACAATAAAAATACCCACAGAATTAATACTGAAAACAATTGCTCTCTATGCTTAAATAACTCACACGAGGATTTAAACCACATACTTTTTGAATGTCCATTTTATACAGATTCTTCTTCTTCTTCTTCTTTCGCATCACCCTTATGGTGCCTTTCAGCGTAGGGGAGCGTTTAACCAGGACTGCCACTCTTCCCTGTTCCTAGCTAGGTTCCTCGCCTGGCGGATATTTTTGCCTCTTTTCCTGCACAAACGTTCGACATATTTCAGATAGGACATTCTAGGGCGTCCTCGTGATCTTCTACCTCCAGGGACGTAGTCCATCGTCTTCAATGGGTCCCTGTAGTCCTCCATCCTCTGAACATGTCCAAGCCATTTTAATTGGCGGGTTTCGAGCATCTCCTTCATTGCTACGATCCTGAGTTCCTCCCTGATCGTTTCATTGCGGATAAGATCTCTTCTTGTTTTTCCTGAGATTCTTCGAAGAAATTTCATTTCTGCAGCCGTGATTCTACTCTCCAGCCTGTCCGTTGGTATCCAACTTTCGGCACCATACAGGAGCACAGGTAGATATACCGACTTGAAGATGTTGAGCTTCACTTTTCTTTCTACTTCTCGCTTCCCAACAACAGCATTACAGATCTGGTAGTAGACCGAGTTTGCTTTGCTTATCCAGTTTGAGATTTCAAAGTCTAATTTCCCAGTACCGTTCATTACTGCTCCGAGGTAGGTGAAGTCCGTGACTGCTTCCATCTCTCCTCCGATCTTATACAGATTCTAGAAATAAATATATAAGTTCACACAATCACGATATTTATACAGTACTGAGTCACTGTAACTTCAGTTTTAGTGCTTAAAGTATCCCTTGGTCCATAGGCTGCAGTAGTGACGTTGTGTTAGTGGGCAAAAATATGGCAGAAATATCACCATCAGAAGTTTGAAAGGTTTCGATAGGATTAGCGAGTGCATATTTATTTTCATTGCCATGTATTAGAATTACCTAATTTTGTTTCTGTGTTTGTAAATGTCTAACCAAACTATCCGTATTTTACTAATATAAAAATCAGAAAAAATAAATGTTTTGTCGTACTTGACTATTTAATTATAAATATTTTTAATAATTAACAAATCCACTTTCCCGGACTTCTTTACAAAGTCGAAGAAGTTTTTCAATAAAATATTGCTCTGTTCTTGAATGGTTAAAATTTTCAATAATTTATCTAACTATATATTACAATAGAATCAGTAGGCGGGTACACAATAAGTACTAATTAACTATAATTTCTATAATAAAATGTCTATAATATTAAATCGTTAATTAACTACCGCAGTAAAATTAAATTAACTTTTGTATAATTGTTAACCATTGTTGGTTTCCGTATGTGGATGAGGGGGTAAACCTCTGGTAAAAAAAGTTGTATTTCTTTATCGCTGTCTTGATTTTTTTTTTGTTGCACATATTTATTTTATTTATAAATAAAAATAATGAAAAGTAGTTTAATGGACGGAAGAAATTATATTGGCATTTTTGTAAAATATTCTCTTAATATATTGGAGTGATTTTTAAAATTATTAAAATGTGCATAATTGATCATTACAGGGAAATTGCTGATTTTTCATTTGCATTGCAATTTTTAAAAAAAGAATATAAATATTCATTTATTGTAAAATTCATATTACTAATAATTATTGTAAATGTCATTCCAGTAACTTCGACAGTGAAATGTCTAAATGCTAAAGGCCTCAAGGAATATCTGAGATAGTAAGTTGGTCCATTGTCTCTTCCCCAGTTGTCGATCTTGCCCCACCGCAGTTGATTTTAGAACTTACTGTACTTCGTCCCTGTGTTTGGTAGAGGACTTCTAATGAATTTCGGAAACTTAAATTAATAAATAATTTATAAATAGAAAATTAGTTAATAAAATAGTATTTAATATTACTTCTTTATATATTAAAACATATTAATTAAAATTACTTAATTATTTTAATAATTTATTATAATGCAATTGGGAAAACCACAATGCAAAGCCTTA
Source organism: Arma custos (assembly GCA_037127475.1). NCBI lineage: Eukaryota > Metazoa > Arthropoda > Insecta > Hemiptera > Pentatomidae > Arma > Arma custos. Next base: position 213,833,998 of record CM073759.1, read on the forward strand.
TGTTTCAAAAAATACACCTCCTTACCAGTCGACGTTTCGCCTATTCAGGCATTATCAAGTTGTATGTTGAACGTCTTGGTGATGGGGTGCTGTCTCATGTTTGGAGCCTGTTTGGGCTGTTGATCGTTGGGATGTATTGCACCTTTTTCTTCGAGATGCGATTCACATAACCCCTTTTTGATTTTGGTGTCTTCGTCTGCCTTGGTGTCAATAGTAATTGATAATGAAGTAAGTCAACAAGATCCTAAAATTAATGTAATGTTCAAAGAACATTCGTTCTCGTGTACACGATTCTCGCAAAAATTTGGGATAACACGGGGACACGGGACCTGATAAGAGAATAGACTTGTATCCTGCCGGCAGGCGAATCCGGTGGCTCAAATGGTTAGAGCCCTGTCACGGAGAGACAGAGGATCCGAATTCGAATCCTGGCCGGCGATTTTATCTTTTATCTTTAAAATAAAAAAAATTAAAAACCAAAACAGTTCACCAAAAATTATTTATATTTTTATATATATATATATATATATATATATATATATATATATATATATATATATATATATATATATATATATATAAGTAAGTAATAATTTTTTTTCTATCACGTACATATCTCATGATCTCATTTTGTAAATAAGTAATTAAAAAACACATAACATAAATTAGAATGAAATGTGCCAATAAATAAACGGTCATTTCAAAGGGTTACTTTAGTAGGGGGGGTGGGAACTCCTTGAATGGTTTTGGGTGGACAGAGAGAACGTGCTATTAGACAACGGTTGTGTAGAGAGGTGATTCGTTCGAGATCACGCTGAACTCCTATTTTCTTTCCCAAATTAAAAATATCCACGTTATAACGAGCCAAACAAGGTTCTGTGTAGGTCCCACAGAGTCCATCTACAGCTGTTTACAGATTAAATAAATCACACTCCAAAGCTAGATTTGAACGAGTGACCTTCATTACAACAAATCTGCGCTCTACACTGCAATATGTGACACTATCTGGAACATTAGGAGTTCCTAAATAAATAAATGCATTGAGCAGCTAGTTTAAATATCTCTTAGGAATTGGTACCTTTACCTTTAGGATTGGTACTGGTAGTCTAGTTTTCTTCCTTTCTAATTAGATCAGATAATAACTTAACTTGTAACTTTCATCAGCACTCAATAAATATAATGTTCTTAAAATAGATGAAAAGGACCTTTATTTAATAAACAACTCCTATTCAGTGGACATTTGTAGGATAGAGGGATATGTCTCTTATTCATCAATGTCATATCATTGCTATATTTCAAGTATTATGATCTCAGGGTGGCATCCAATTTTATTATTTAAATATTATTCAGATCAAAGGATCTGACTTTACCTTGAGATTATTTCATGGGCATTGAAGCCTGCATAGCAAAATACTAAGCTCCAACGCCTTCATTTAATTTAAAAAGTTTATAAATAATATCATATATATTCAAAAAATCTTAGAAATCTGGGATCTACCCTAGAGTTATTCGAGCTTATGGAAAAGAAATTGGACCGATGAGATAGCATCTTGTATCCACGTCCAATACATCATTTCATCATCGAAGAGGAGTATCGGAGGCGGTGAGTATGAGTAATCGCCTATCTTTATTCGATAAGCGAGTGGCGGCTCGGGAGCCACGGCGGGCTGTACATATACATTTATGGATGGATTATCTCCCATCGGTCCATCTTCATGTATTATGTTATCATCATATAGTGAACATAAATCTGGAGTGTTCCTTCGTCCTGTCTCCATTTTAAAATCTAGGAAAATCTTACTTATATTGACCAAGTGAAATTTTAAAAGGACTCTTCTTGTGTTATTTTTTGAGATATTAAATACATTTTAAATGAATGTACTTATTTTGGGATGCCAGAGTATTCATTTAAAATAATTTCTGAAATTATTATTTCTCTAAACGTCCTAACTTTATTCAGAATTGGATTCTTTTCTAAACTATAATAATGTAATAATAATGAAGTATAAAAGAAAACGAATGTGCTGTATTTAAGTCAACATTCTTCCCTATCCTCACGTATTCTTCAGAACCATGGGATGCTGACAAAGAAGCACCAATCCAGACTGCAATTAGCAGAAATGCGATTTCTCAGGAAGGTTGAGGTCAAAACAAGAAAGAACGAGTCCGGAACATCACTATCAGCTCGAACTTAAATGCTAAACCAGCCAAAGAGGTACTAGAAGAAAACAGTTGTATGCCTTGGACACTATGGATTCCTGACGGAATTGCTAGTGAAACCTACCGTGCTATAGCGGAGAAAAAAAGAGGAAGAGGACGACCTAGGAAGAAGTGGGATGAAGGGGTGAGGAAGGACATGAAGATGAGGGAACTACTTTGGAATAGAAGAGCACAGTTGGTGGAAAACCTGCAGAGCTGGAGAGGGCTGCACAGAATCTCTCCTCAAACTGTATAGGCTGTACATGAGGATAGAATATAATTATAATGATACAATTTCTTACTTGTATTACTATTAAATATATACATTTTGACATAAACAATGAAGATTCATATGCAATAGAGGATTGCCATAAAATACGTACATAAGTGTAAATTAAAACTTACCTGGTATATCAGGTATCCCGCCTAAGAGTAGGGTCTTGGCCTGGCTGTCTTCGCACCCTCTTGAGGCAGCATCTCTTCTTCCGGCTGCTCCTCGAGAAGTTTCCATTCTTCTTCTTAGACTCCGGGATTTCTCCAGAGAGCGCTCTTTCCAAATATGGAGTCTTGGACCCTCTCATCAATGGGTATTGCTACATGTCTGAGTGACCTAGTTCTTGTAACCGTCATTTGTTCATTTAGTAATTTCATGTTTATTTTTTACAATAACACCCGGAACGATACATAGCAATGTATATAAATATATAAACTTATATCACTGCTAACCACGATGGGACTGGGTAGAGGGATATATTGTTTGCTGTATAGTTCTGATTGCTTCTGTAGCCTTTTTTTTATATCCTATAGTTCGTCAATGGGTCCCCTGAATTGATTTTAGCACATTTCGTATGTTAAAAATTATGGAAAATAATGCAGGATTTGGCATCTTGATTAAAGAATTGTAACAAATTTTGAACCTAATAAATAACAACTAATGACTACCGTTTCTGAATAAATGCGTAAAAATAAATTAAATAAACAAAAAAAAATCTCTCTTCTTAGTTTTGGGCTTATCTGTCGGACTTCTGGGGGCTAATATCTTATGAAAGACCAGAGGGAATATTTTAGGGAAGGAATTTCATTATAGGCCTCTCATTAGTGATTTAAGAGGATTTCCATCAAAGGTCGAGAATGAGAACTTTCCTTGGCTATTTCATTATCGGTATCCATTGTTGATGAACTAAAACTAAACTATAAATAATAAATGGTTATTTAAATCTAAAACACGAAATATTTCCTTCTATTATTTCATAAGATATTAGCTCTCAGAAGTTGAACAGATAAAGAGCTAAAACGAAGGAGAGATGTTTTTTGTTTGTTATTAAATTTTATATTTTGTAAACAAAAAAATGAACTTGTTGGTTGATGCTTTCAGGATCGAAAGCATATAACTAGAAAATTTAAGCGGATATTCCTAGGCGCAGGGCGCGTTTACTGCGATCTGTAGGATTTTATTTTGGAAAGTTTGCAATTTTTTTCAATTTTTTGTTGATACTGCACCCCACACTTCACAGTCGTACATTAGTAGAGGTCTAAGTATGGCTTTATAGATTAATAAGGTCGTTTCTGGTTTTAAGCTAGATTTTCTATTGATTATCGGATAAAGTAGAGCTAGTTGTGCGTGGGCCTGTGTTAATTTAGTGTTGAAATGCTGGTTCCAGGTAAGACGACGATCTAAATAAACTCCGAGATATTTTATAGATTCTTTATTCCACGGGAGGTTGCTGCCATTGAGCACTAGCTCAGGTGGGCCTGAAGGGCGTCTAAGGGTGAAAATGTTTGCATTGCATTTTTGAACGTTGAGGTCAAATTTCCATTTAGAAAAGTATTGTTCTAACTCATTAAGGTGACTTTGAAGTGTGTTCCTGGGTATAATTATGTCATCACTCTACGAGAATAGTGCTGTGTCGTCAGTGAACATAGCTATGGAGGTAATTTTTAATTGCGAAAAGGTCTTATCAACAGTTTCTCGCTGAAGTCGAATTTTTGTAAACAATTCACAATGGATTAATATTATAAAAAAATCGTGAATTTTTAGTTTTTGTATCAACAGGCTGCAATAATTCTAGCAATTCGTCATAAATTTACATAATAGTATAATTAAAAATATCATTATAAAAATGCTGAGTCCGTTTCGGACGACTTTAACACTTACTTGGTGAACGCTTCACCTCCCTATTAATTATAAAAGGCTCATTTACATGACTATTATAAGACCTATTTGGACTTACGGAGTAGAGCTTTGGGGTCCACTAATCCAGTGAACTTCTCTCGTATCTCATCCTTACTGCTAAGTATGCGGTTATTGCATATATTCTAAATATCCTTATTTATCTTTGGATACCAGATAATTATTTAAGATAAGCACTCAAATTATTATTTCTTTATACATTCTGAGTATTATAAACGATATTATTTTCCAGAGGTTGGTTGTGTGTTTACCAAATTATTAATAAGTTATACCATAGATATATTTTTCATAAATATATTGTGCATCTGGGTTATAAAAGCACCAGAATGATTATAAAATATACTTTTTAATACATTTTGAAAAACGATTAATGATTCAGATAAATTTACCAGTTCTGTAATAAGTGGTTAAGTGTAATTTTCTCTAAAATGAGTTTCTTGTACTTAAGTAAGCGGATTCGAGTTATTTTCGTACTTAACTAGGAGCTAAGTAAGGCATTGGCTTGAAAAGGAGTCAGTGCTTATATTACAACCCGATTTGTAGCCAATATTACGAGGATGATTCGATTCCGGCTATCTGAAAACAGTCTCTCTGGACAAAATCTGACTAATTCACCGGGACTGTAGACATAGAGGATTGGGGGCTATAAAATGCATACAGAACTTAAATTAAATGCTATATGGTAAAACAGGGGTAGTTCGCGCCATATCTTCTGTCCAAAGCTCGCTTCTCTGCCAGCCTCTGCTTCGACTGCTCATCTTCGACTCACATTTCTTCACAGAATGCTTTTCCAAAAATAAATCTTAGACCTATCTCTTCCGTATCTCTTCAACCTTCCTCAAGAAGGGGTCATGTTACCTGACTCGGTGACCTAGTTCTTGTAACTGTCTTTTGCTTATTCTGCTAATTCATATTTATTTTTATAATAATGCCCAGTACGATACATATTATTACAATTCAAAATCCTTAATGCTACCTACTTTGTCACGAAAAAGTCCTCCATAATGACATCATTATCCCAATTGTTGCGTATTTGGCCTGAACCCGATACCAGACATTTCAGGACAAGTTTTATTCCAACTCAAACCAACTAGTTTCAAACCTAACAACCGCTTCGATTACCTATAATCATCCGAGGCATCTGAAAATAAGATGTCCTTGTTTCCTTGGTTTGTTGAAAGTTTAATTAATTATTCGAAGTCAGTGGGTAGTCTCTCTACTTGCCTTTATCCATGCAATTATGTATCATTCATTATATAATTTACTAGTCTATTATTATAAAGCAGTTGTAGATTTCAATAAATATTTTTAAAAAAATCCATTATATCAACTCAGCTTCAGGGAGACTAAGAAGAAGGGAGTTGATGGAGTGTAGACAAGAAATACTCCACAACCGGCACATAAAGAGGGTTGGAACTCCTAAATCCTCCAGTGGATTGGAATGGATCCTAAACGAGTTTGTTTTACAACCTTTGTTATTATAGTTCTATAAAAAGTCAAGTAGCCGCGGAGGAGTCGTTAACGGGAAGAACTAAAGAAGAAGCGACCATTCGGTCTGAGCTATCCTCAAGTCCTGTTTTTCTTTACAATGGCATTATTCATTTTTCCTATTTGTTTTAAAAGAATTTTTAAACTTTAATGCAAAAAATAAATAAATATATATATAAAGGGTATTTTTTTTTTAGAGATTCACAAATTTATGGAAACTACTTTTCCTGGAATGATAATTTTATTATGTAATTTTTTCATGGACCATATCACCTAAAAAGCATTTTACCTATGCATATTATACATGGTTTTGTTCCTTATAGATGACTTAATACGAATATTATATCAATTACCAATCCTGTAAAAATCGCTCAGTACATCGGAAATGAAAAATGCCTGTTCTTCAACCTCGATAGTCTGCATTCGTAAAGATGTATCCAATTGCTTAGAACGATATTTAAATGTTTGGTATGTAAAATAGAATATAAGAATATTTGGTACTTGTGTGTTTTACCGTCCGTTGGCACCAGCGCTTAGGTATTACTATTATCGTAACCTTTCCTAAGTGTATGGTTATCACTTATTGTATTGTTTGGTTAGTTGAAGGTGACTTTGTTTTGTATATCCTAACAGCCACATAGGAGACCAACTCGGGATTTTTCATTGCGAGTATTGGTAACAGTTCAAAAATGTAGAAAAAATCAAATATTTTTCAAAAAAATAATTCTCGGCTTTGGAGGGTTAATTTATGTAATTTTGAAGGAAAAAAAAAGAAAATGGCTGAAAAATGCGAATATTTGTGGCCGTGAGGGTTAAATTTCAGTATGACTTGGAATTTGAAGATTTTTCACACGGTCATTGATGAAAAATCAACTCTCCTATTTCGTCAGGAGCGGAATGTCATTCCTAAGAAAATGTCTTGTGCAAACGGGCATAATATAAAACTTCAAATGGGGACAGAAATTAGATGGAAATGACACGCCAAACGATGCAATAAGAGTCTGGGTTTCGAGTGAATACGTGGTTAAGGAAAAGTTCTTTACTATAATGCAATTGGGAAAAACCACAATGCAAAGCCTTATGCTTCAAAAATACACCTACTTACCAGTCGACGTTTCGCCTATTCAGGCATTATCAAGACACCAAAATCAAAAAGGGGTTATGTGAATCGCATCTCGAAGAAAAAAGTGCAATACATCCCAACGATCAACAGCCCAAACAGCTGTTTCACATAACCCCCTTTTTGATTTTGGTGTCTTGATAATGCCTGAATAGGCGAAACGTCGACTGGTAAGTAGGTGTATTTTTGAAACATAAGGCTTTGCATTGTGGTTTTTCCCAATTGCATTATAATAAATAATTGTGTTTCTTTTTGAGTTTTTGGCTCTACTTTAGTGAAAAGTTCTTTACCTTTGGAGACTATAGTGCATTTCACATATTGCTGGTCTGCGGAAATGATTTTCATAAAGTTCTGTGACGAACAGCTAAACATTTCTCACTCTACAGTAATTGATTATTCCAATTATATGAGAGAAGTGTGTGTTTTTAAATTAGAGAGAAGTTCAACCACAGTGCAAACACAGTTATTTTAATGAATAAAAGATACAAATGACAAATCAAAACGTAATACTGTTAATTTACAATTAATTATATTACTATAGCGGCAACAATAAGATCGCAAATGTGAGAAGACTAGTTTAGACGATTCTTAGAATCTAGAACTAAAGTCTGGATGGGTCTAGAAAGTTCCCTATGCAACTAACTATAGTAAGTTGCTGTTGTTTGTTCATTTAACGTCACTTTATGCTGCTATGGCTAATCGGACGATGCTACAGCGGGAGCTCTAAATTTTGTCTATTCAGGTTTAATTAGGATAGGGATTTTTAACGAGTACCAGACATCGTGCAGGCTCGGGACCCCTGTTTAACGTCCCTTCCGAAGGACGGCGTAACTAAGGATTTTTTACTCCCTTAAAAAAATCCTAGGGCCACCTGCCGGGCTACGAACCCGCGATCATGGATTTAGTAGTTTGTTAGGCTAATCACTAGACCACAGGTGTCCTTTTAACTATAGTAAGTTATCGTGACCAATAAATAAGGTTACTTGTATTTAAAAGCTATTTCTTGATTGCCCTTCCAAAAAGTAACATTTATAATGAAAATATCATTTATAACTTCCAAAATAACATTTATAAAAAATTATAATCTATTTATTTAATTTGAAGCTACATGATTATAGTATAATATAAATTATACCTATACGAGGCATCTTTTTTAAAGGGAGTAATATGTAGGAGTGGTTGACTGGTGGGGGTTAACCTTCTCATGAGTCAAGTTTAGTTACGTTAATGGTCTCTACAATGTACTGAATCCCAGACCCGTTCATGGGGTGTAGTGGTACAGGTTTTTCAGGTTTTTGGGTAGATAATATCCAAAACTAGCTTAATATAAGTAAAAAAGAAAGGAATAATATAAGAAAAGATGACTCTGTTTACTGAGAGATGTTCATGAAGAGGATCTAAGGTATGGTGGGATTCCAGGGGGAAAAAGAAACCTGGGACGAAGGGGTCAAAAGTAAGAATGAAGGAGCACATTGAAAGGATGAAAGAAAATAGGAAGTAATGAAAGAAACAAGAAAGGGGGTACTATTAAAATTACAAATGATCCGTAGTAGACCTCATAAAAAATAATTATAATATATAAATCATTTAAAGGTATTTTATCTTTTATTTCAAAAGTTGTTTTATGCTAACAAATAAAGGAAAATATACATTTAATATAAGAGAAAAATAAGCTTTACTCTTAGCAGTCTTCCAAGAGGATGCCTACATATTTACTTGAACACAATATTTACTCACAAAATGCTTGTTTGCCAGAATCGTCACTAGATGTCTCTTCTCTCAGGACTTAAAGTGCTCTTTCCCCTTCACTTCCTGTCTCTTTCAGATAAAATCACATAGAAATCCGACCAGGGTTCGCTCTGTCTGATCCATTACCCTACTCAGAGATTTTCCATATTTTCTCCTCCATACTCCTCACTTAATATTAAAACACCCTTTTGAGTGATAAATTTATTTTGTTAGTAAGTAAGCACAGTTTATCTATGAAGAATAAAGTACTTTAATTTATCCAGAGAAATATTTATATATTTAATAGTTAGATTAATTGAAATAATGTTTTTGTTAACGATTTTTACAGAATAAAATCAAAACACTTATAGAAAATAAATCTCTACAACTACAATCCTATTGTATGGTAAAGACTGAACTTTCTATAATAAGGGCTGTGCAGGGTGGTGATATGTCAGAGATCACCCACAACCACCTAGTTTTTCGGCGAACTGAAGTTAAATCTTCTATACCCGAGTTTAGCGATTATTGGTACGGGTATATGGGCCATACTAGTGACGTATGGCGCAAGACTGGCCGACTATATTTCAAAAGTTAGAATTCCATTGATATAAGATTAATAAAAAAAATAATAACTGTACCATTACAACCCATGAACGGGTCTAGGGTTCAGTACATGGTAGAGACTGTATCATGGACAACGCTTATGCAACGTGACCCCGTCAGATCCCCCCTTATTTTGGGTACCCTATTTTTATAATATTTTATAGATGCTGGGTGAGGGTCCTAGATCCTATATGATCCATCACCGGCTGCAGACTAAATAAAAGTCTTCGGCAGCGGGATTTGGACCAGGATTTCCGTGCTCTACCACTGAGCCACTCCGCTCCCCAAAAATTCCCGGCTAATGACATTGTAAATATATTCTGTAACAAATGGTCTTGATTTGATTCCTAGACACTTTCATGTCAGCACCATAATACTAAACTACCCCAATCCTCTTAAAATATGCTGAAATTGTTAGATAATCATAAATTATTAAATGGATTTTATTTCAATTTGATGTATCTTACTGGACTAAATACTTTACTTTTAATAAACTAAGAAGAAAAACCACCATACAGTCAACAATTCAAAAGTTAGAATTCCATTGATATAAGATTAATAAAAAAAATAATAACTGTACCATTACAACCCTTGAACGGGTCTGGGGTTCAGTACATGTTAGAGGCTGTACTGTTTCATGGACAACGGTTCCGCAAGGAGGTGATGTCCTAGGTCACGCTCAATTGCCAGATCTCCCCCCCCCCTTATTTTGGGTATCCTATTTTTATAATATTTTATAGAGGATGGGTGATCCCCAGGAGTGTCCTAGATCCTATACGATCAATCTTCGGCTGCAGACAGACTAAATGAAGGTCATGCCCGCTGCGGGATTTGAACCGGGAATTTTGGCATAGAAACTCAGTGATCTACCACTGAGTCCCTTCGCTCCCAGTAAGAATAATAATATTTAACTAAAGAACGTTTAAAAGTCGTCCAATTGAACTAATAATAACTTAAAACATCAATCACTAGCTGAACGTTTATAATCACTTGAAATATTATTTTGTCAAAGTTAAATGCCTTGTTATATGAAATGATTGAAGTACAAACGATCTAAGTATTGTTAAACTTGACGATAATAATAATGCTAAGAATAAAAATAAAATCAATGTAAATACAAATACAAGGTATAAATAATAAAACTATATACTAATTATTATTTCAATTAAATCATTGATATTTTGTACTGAACAAATCCAGCCCATCATATGATTGGATCCAAAGATATAAATACTAATATATAATATAATATAATATATAATATAATAAAATATAAATATAATAATATATATAATAATATATAATATAATAAAATATAAATACTTGGAAATGTATATAATTATTGTGCGGAATGCCGTTCTGCTTGAAAACCAGACTAATGTTAACAATTTAAATTTTCCAATTTCAAATTTAAATAATTCAGACTATAGTTGTTGTAAAACTTCTAAAAATAATACAGTTATTCCAAAGTCCAAGGAGTTTTCACTTCTGTTGGCAGTACTCCTGACTACTTAATTAATTTTTTTTTTAATTTTCCCACACAGCTCTTTTTAGAATAATTTACAGGCATACAGAGTATAAAATGGAAGAAATTACAGGAGACTTTAAAGCCTTTAAGGAGCATTGAGGATTTTACGAAGGATTTTGGATTTTATGGACTGAATACGATAAGAATTCGAGCTCTAGAAGTCCAGATGGGTCTAATGATTGTCAAGTACATGAGTCTTTCGTAATTAGTTGAGAGCTTAGAGCGTTTGTCTAGTAGAAGTTGAAGTAGCCTGAAACGGCGTGCTGTTTATTTACAAATAAATTGAAATATTGGAACTGAAAGTAGCTTGTTTTATTTTTTGAATCGATGCATTCTATTTTTTCCAACATAGTTTCTGTAATTGTGACAAATGACATTTGTATATTTTCTGAAATATATATTTTTATTATTATTATAATTTGTGTAATGGCTTAAATAACTTAAGTTAAAAAAAAGAAAAAAAATTAGTTCCCCCATCCGGTGCTAGGCAATTCAGATATAATATTACGCCAGTAGAGACATTGTTTGTAAAGGAGAGAGATATAGGATTGAATTCCGAAAAAAAAATTTAAGTAACCAAAGTAGAAGCATTACGTGATAGGAGTGAATTGGAACTCGAAAAGTTATCTGTGAATAGCAACGAGAGGGCCGGGACAATAGAACTGTTTTAGAATGGAAATTGAAAGACGAGCTATTCTGTATATGTGATCTTTTTCTAGGGGTTTCGTCCAAAAGGATTCCTAGTTTTTTCTTTTTTACTGATGTTTCAAATCAGATCTCGGAGTTGTTAGGGAAAAAGGATAAGAAAGGAAGGAATATATTTTCCAAAACTGGTCCAATCCAAAAAGGTTTTCTGATTCATTTGAATTTAAAGCAGCGATTTATCACTAGTAAAGAATTGAAGAAGGGAACCGACCTCTTGAGGATTATCGCTTGAAAGGATAATCCATCGCTCTCGGATTTAGGGATGAATCCCTGGGACCATTCACAGGCAACAGTATTATTTCAGTCATTTTTTCTTTTTAAATTATATTATTGTTTACAATCCCTTAATAATAATAATATATTAAATATATCGCTCCTTCAAATGAACGACATTATAACTTAAAAAAAAAACTAATTTTTGAATAAAGGTATATTTTTTTGAAACTCACACGGAACTTAGATATTGGTACTAAAAACGGAAATAAATAAATATATTGGTAAAGAAAAGCATTTATATTGTAATAATGACGGTTACATATATCTGTACCTCAGAGGTAAACCATCGTAACTGACATTTTCAAACTTTACAGGAGAGCAATTTTCCTTTTTATTGTTATTCACGGTTTTCAATAATAATTAGAGGTCATCAAGAGCAAGATCAATGATGACCTCCAATTATCATTATCATCATCAAACAGTGAACAACAATAAAAAGGAAAATTTAACATTAAAACTCCTCTCCTGTAATGTTTGAAAAATGTCATTTACGATAGTTTACCTCTGAGGTACAGATACATATATATATATATATATATATATATATATATATATATATATATATGTATATGGGGGAGTCTTGATTTTTCTTTCTTCTCATCTCAGCTTCATGATTTTAGATTTAGACTGCATTTCTTTTCTTTCTTCGGACCACTTTTCTGTTCCAAAATTGGTGAGATTTTTCAGTGTTTTCCTGTATGTGTCTCTATCTAGGCAGTCGGCATCTGGAATTTTAAGGTTCTTCAATTCTTTTGTTATTTGCTTCCTTTATCCTTCCACGCTTTTGTAGCTAAAAATTTTGTTAAAGATATTTTCTCCATCATCCTTATCATGTGCCCATAGAACATCAGACTTCCGATTCTTATCTCGGTTTCCAGATCTTTGATTTCTCTGTAGATCTCTTCGTTAGATCTTCGCCTGTAACCTTCCAGTGTTTTCCTGGGCCCATAAATTTTTCTCAAGATCCTCCTTTCTATTCTAAGCAGTTTTTCCAAATTTGTTAGGCATGTAGTCTCCTTCCCATATAAAATCGCAGGCTTTATCACAACGTTGTAATGCCTTAACTTTGCATTGGAGGAGAGGCTCTTTTATGGTAAATTTTGCCTGCTTTTTGAAAGTTTAAATTTTATTGAGCTTAAACATTTTTTAACCTTGGAGGTGATGGGATGCTTCTTGGGTGTATTATATCTTTTGTTTTGTTTTTGTTCTTTTGTTTTGTTGTTGTTTTTTTCTCTATCTACCCTGAGGATGCCTGAATGAGCGAAATATTGGACAGATAATTTCAATTTCTGTTTTAGTTTGGAGACTAAGGGCTTTTCGTTGGAATTTTTCCACGGTCTTAACATTTATTTAAGGTCTCTTTTTATTTTTCAATATTTATATATTTTGTGGAATAGCCATAAATCCACTGATGTCTTGATAATGTTGTTTTTCTTTTCATTGCAATCTTACTTTCATTTTTTCATATATATTTTTTGTCTTATGTTTTGGCGTTGTTTAAAATTATTTATTTTTTCCTGTTGTGCTTTTTGTAGTTTGGTGAGTGTATATTGAATTTTCATATTCTCCAGTATTTATCAGCTGTTTTTATCTATCCTTACCCAGCCAGGTCGAGTAACCTTCCTTATGATTCATTAGTTGCATTTGAGCCTTGGAGGTGGTGGGATGCTTCTTGGGTGCATTATTCATCTTTTGTTTTATTTTTGTTCTTTTTTTTGGTTGTTCTTGTTTTTTTGTTTTTTTCTCTATCTACCCTGAGGAAGCCTGAATGGAAGAAATTTTGGGCAAATAATTTCTATTTCTGTTTTAGTTTGGAGACTATGGGCTTTTCGTTGGAATTTTTCCAAGGTCTTAACATTAAAAATTTTTTATTTTAATTTATGCCATTATTCTAATAAAACTTCAAGTTCAAACATGATACACTTCCGAACATGGCTTTATGGAAAAAAAATAATTAAAAAGCTTCAACCAATATAAATGCTACTGAAGGTTTAACTAAAAATTCCAATTTTTGAGTAATCTCGAAGTTCTTTTGAAGGAGCGATATAACAAAGAAAAATTAAAAAGAAATTAATAATTAACAATTGATACATACCTAAATTATTCATTCTAAATTAATTTAGGAACACTTTGGGTACTGTAATTGCACGTTATTATTTAAAATAACTATAACCGTACTGAAATATAATAGTAATTGACTATACGATAGGAGAAGGGGTAACCTGTAGTGTAGTGGTTAGCACAAAGCTACTTTAGCCAAGATAAGGCTGTTGACAACTAACAGTCCCTTTGACGTTAGTTTGATTTGTCATTTGATAATGAATAGAATCACTTCTACGAAACTATTGCGTTGAAGTTTATTATTAAAATAATAGTTCTGTTCACGAAACTCAGCGCGCTCTATTTAAATTTTACGGTCGTCATAATCGTCCATCCGTCATTGATTAATCATGGATCATTTTCAATATACAATTTTTTTTATAGTATACCCAAAATGGTACCACGCACCTCTTAAGCCTGGGTTACCCTGGTATAATTATTTGTAGAGTTCGGTGGTAGAGTGCTTATTATTTCCCTACTGGAATAACGTAAACATGTTGTGCTAGTGGCAGTAGAGTGCTATAAATAGTAGTAGGGGAGGGTGAAGTGTAAAGTATAGTATACTGTACTATCCCACCCCCACTTCAACAATCTTACTCTACTCTACAGGTTAGTTTAATATACCAATGTAAACAAACACAAGTTTGGTTTATGCAGAGGAGAGTGTGTCTTTCTAGCTGTTGTATAGGTGTTGTAAACTAGGATAACTATAGCCTGTAGACAGAAAATTTAAATTAATTTCTAAGTCAATCATTCAAGTGAGTGAATTAAAACCTTTTTCCAGTCATATATTATTTTTCTTTATTTAAAAAACGTTTCAACAAGTTTATGTCATTCTCAATTTACATTATTTATAAGTCCTTTAACGTTATTTAATTTTAAAAATATTCTCTAAAAATTTTTTTTTTTTTTTTTATAAATTTGTACATTTTCAACCTTTTTGGTTGATTGTCATATAATTTAAAATATTTCTTACAAAGCTTAGAGTTACAGTGTACTCCATGGTCAATTAACAATTTTTAAAATTTCAAAAATTGTTAATTGGCCATGGAGTACACTGTGACTGTAAGCTTTGTAAGAAATATTTTAAATTATATGACAATCAACCAAAAAGGTTGAAAATGTACAAATGTAATGTTATAATATTTGATAATTTATATATTAATATTATTGAGGGAAAGTAGTTGTTTAAAAAAAATTAATAGAGTTCTGATGGATACTGTGTTTATAGAATATATATGTGGAAAAATGTAAATTCAGCATTTGCCAGGGTAGAAAAAGAATAAGTTAATTAAAACTATTTATTAAAACAAACTTGTATATACCATTACTATTGATGAAGGGTCATGGGTTCAATACATAGTAGGGACTGTACTGTTTACATTTATAAAAAACAAATCTTGTCAGTAGCAAATCTAGTCTATCCAGTATCAATTTGGACAGAATTAAAAAACACTAAAAAAAGGAAGCATCGCACTATTACGACTCGAATTATTTAACTAAAAAAAAATGAAGGAAAAAATACCTGGTTATAATAATTTATTCAACAAAACTACAAATACTGAATTTAAAAATTTAATTTAAAATTTCAAAAATTGTTAATTGACCATGGAGTACACTGTAACTCTAAGCTTTGTAAGAAATATTTTAAATTATATGACAATCAACCAAGAAGGTTGAAAATGTACAAATTTATAAAAAAAAAAAATTTTTAGAGAATATTTTTAAAATTAAATAACGTTAAAGGACTTATAAATAATGTAAATTGAGAATGACATAAAATTGTTGAAACGTTTTTTAAATAAAGAAAAATAATATATGACTGGAAAAAGGTTTTAATTCACTCACTTGAATGATTGACTAAGAAAGATGTACTCCAGTTACAAACACAAGATAATTAAAATTAATTTCTAATTTAACTCGTGCTGGTATTGTATCCCTCATGAATGTGTTTTACTGAATATGCGGCATAATTAAATTCAGCAGTGTTTCAAAACTATCAGGTATCATTCTCAAGCACATTTTATATTCTTCTGGGTCTACCTAAGCCAGTTCTCTCAAAAGATTAGAAGATGCTCACAATCACGTCCCTTAATCCAATCCCTTACCCAAATTCTTTTTTGCCTACTAGTTTCTTCCTCTACAACTTAATTTAATAAAATAATTGCAGCTTGTACTAAACATTTTTTAACAACGGCTCGATATTTTTGCCTAACCTTCTTGTTCATTATTACGCACGCAATTGAACTATCTTTTCAAATTACTAGCAAGCGTGAATACAGAATATATACAAGTAGAATACAGTGAATACATTGAGTTACTCTACAAAAATGAGCATGGTAGAGCATATCAGCAAAAAGGTATGGTAGTGAACTCTACTGCTAATTATACCAATGTAACCCAGGCTTTAAGATCATTAACAGTACACACTATACTAGTGATAGTCCCTATAACTCGTTGTGTTAAAGAGGACCCAAGTCAATCAATTCCTAGTCTTTTTCGAAGAGCTTCCCGTGATACACTAGGATACACTGAAATATTTTAACCAAAATGAAGGTTTGTCCATTATATCAATGTGTTCAATTTTCTAAACATCATGGTTAATTTAAAATTTTAGAAAGACTACTTAAATTTAATTTAATGTTCATCTTGTCTCGCGTACCCCCTGGCATGTCCTCACGCCCCCAGTTTGGGAACCGCTGGTTTATACGTTAAGTTGGGGATGAGCTTCATTTTGTTCTTTACACGCATTTTAAATTTATATATACTTCAATAACGGACTGTTGTTTTTTGTTATAAACAAGATGCTTCCTAATCCACTCACAACGTATTTATTCTCGTCAAGTTCTTTTTTTAAGTTTAGCTGACCATACTACTAGGGTTCCTCAGGGATTTATCTGATATTGAATATGTTCTTCTACACTTCGTTATTTATAGTTTTCCGGAACTTATGAAGGAACCTATACTTCAGTGATCTGATTAGCAGCTTTCTGATTGGTTTGTATTTTCTTTCTGTTTTTTTTTTTTGCTCCTTCGTGTTCTCATGGGAGCCATAATTTGTTTGATTTGTATCCAAATGTTGAAATGTTTGGGGTGCTTTACTATTTCGATTGCTTCCATTGGCTTTCTTCCTCTTATGTTTTATACTTTTTAACCTCTCATTAATTAATAAATATTTTATGACACGGTCGAAACCAGAAGAAATACGTGATGAATAGATTAGAAATATTGGTCAATGCAATTTAAGGTGCTTCTTTTTGGAATTATTCATGTATGTACCTTATAAAGGGAACATCTGCCTGACAAGCAGATGTAATTTCTTCTTTTACAAACAGGAGCGCTGGTGTCTGACCCGGCGTTGTCCACTTCAGTATATTTCTGAAGTGACATCTGCTCATGATATTATTCCTTGTTTCTCAGGCGGTTAACACTAATGGAAAATTAATTTTAATATTAAATTGAAAATAGTTATATGTTGTGCTATGCGTACCATACATTTTAACACTTATTCTCTTTTTAGTGAGGTAAAAAAATAACTCTAGACTAAAACAATAGCCAACGGGCAGGAAGAGAGGCCAGAGGGGAGTGCTATAGCCCGCGATGGTTCGGACGATTTATAAGTCCTTTGTTCTCTGACAGGGCGCGCTGCCGTCAACCACATTCATCACCCGCCTCCATCAATCCTTGTCCAATCAACTCGCTTCTTAGGCGAGAATTACCGGAAACACGTTCGGATCAAAGGAACTGAAATTGACAAATTCGTTCATCTAGTTTTCTGTCATTCTTAAAAAGTATTTCCAAAAAGAACAAAACAAACTAAATATGTTTAAACAATGTTCTAATACGCAAAGAAGGACAGCATATCGCTCCTTCAAAAGAACAATTTCGTTACTAATTTTCAAAAGACATATTTGAAAATTATATATCTTGTCAAAATTAAACGATATGAGTTAAAAAATATAAAAAATTGTTTATTGGTAAAGCATTCCTATTGGAATGATGTAATTGAAATATTTCTATTAATCAGTTCCATAACTGTTGGGATCCTTTTTTCGTCCCAGGCTTTCTGGAAAAGTACTTGCAATGCTCTCACTATCTCAGGAC
This sequence comes from Arma custos, assembly GCA_037127475.1. Taxonomy (NCBI): domain Eukaryota; kingdom Metazoa; phylum Arthropoda; class Insecta; order Hemiptera; family Pentatomidae; genus Arma; species Arma custos. The sequence continues at coordinate 213,852,043 of CM073759.1, forward strand.
CGCCATTCTATATTAATTCAGCTACAATACCATCCCGGCCTGGCGCTTTTCCTGCTTTCATTTTGAATATTGCTGTCTTTAGTTCCACTTCCTCAATCACCTCGTCCTACTTTTCCTCGTTCCAGTTTTCATTTCGGTTTGTTGAACGGTGATTGTTATTACCAAACTGACTCATATAATTCTGTCTCCAGACATCTAAGAAAGATTTGTCTTCCGCAACGAGTGGTTGAACGCAGAAGGTGTTCCTTCTTCACGCATCACGTTCACTGCTTTGCATTTTCGTCCTCTTAAAGCTCTAATTTTTTCCCAGATATCCGGATGTTATCTCCGTGATCCTGATCCAAATTCCTCCCACGATTCCTGTTTCGCCCTTACCGCTGCACCTTATTTCGGGTCAACACATATGCTTGCCATTTCTTCGGTTTTGTTTTGCCATTGTAGTTTTGTTCCGACAGGATTCCTTCTAAGCTGTTTTCTTTTGCATGACTTGAACCTTCAGTTCTTCGCTGCAGTATGATGTATGTTTATCTTTCGTGCAAATCTTTATCACTCCGCACACTGCAGTAGCTGCTTGCATAATGCTATAATTTATTTGAACCCATATATTGTCAAAGCTTGTGTTTGGGCATACTTCCTGGACCCGATTCCTCTTTTTCAAAAAAAGAACTATCACATAAATTTAAGATTAAAAAAAAACAAACATATTAATAAATAATCAAATTAGATTTAATGAAAAAATTAGAGAAAATAAAATGGTTATAACTGTGTTATATATTTTTAATTAATCCTTCTTTTGATACAATGGCGATGGCTTTATTATTTAATTTTTCCTCATATCCCAAAACTATCGATACATTGACAGGTAGTCAATCCTTTTTTATTTTTCGCTTGTGAAAGGCAAAAGCTTTGAAGATATGAACATTTGTTAAGCTTTCGTTGCAGGTACCATTGGGTACTGATCTGACTCAGTCTTAGATTAGGCCCTGAGGACGTGTAAACCGAGGCTTGCTGCGAGGTTGGTGCGAGGAGTGATCTTAGGGAATGGCATTGGGTGGATTCCGTGTTAGATAGCATTTTATTGATATTTTAGAGTCATGAATATATATATATATATATATATATATATATATATATACACATATATAACTGTATAGTAATACCTAGTACCTAAAAAAGTAGATATTATATTACATCTCCATCGAATAAAGTTCATAACGAATAATTTTACTAAGTGATATTTCTATGCTAAATTATGTCTTATTATATTATTAAGTAAATGATCCCAGGAAAAGGAATCCAGTGAAGTTCTAATGGAACTAGCAAAGTCTGGAAAGCGAGACCGCGGGACATCTGTCAGGGCTGCTGTACTCCACCGAGTTAATTTAAACTTTATGTAGAATGACAAATTAAATTACATCAAGAACTCTTGCATTTGACCAAAAGGATTTTCTAAAGTATATCTTCATCACGAAACTTCCCGAAGTTGTACAAAGGCCATTATTATCTGCACAGAAGTTATGGATTTGTCTTGGTAAAAAAGGACGAAACTTTTCCTCCTACCATTACGAACAAAATAATTGTTTAAAGCACTTCATGAGTGTTTAAATAAATTCAATAAATATGGGAAGTTAGAATTATTCCTCGCTCAGCTACGCCATATTTCTTTTATTTCTAATAAACTTGCAGCAACATATGAAAAACCGCAGCAATACAATATATAAATCTTACTAATATTATAAATGTGAAAGTTTGTATGTTTGTCTCTCTTTCACGTAAAAACTACAGAGCGGATTTGGATGAAACTTTACAGTAATATAGGTTATACAACAGAATAACACATAGGCTTTAGAAGCGCGGATATAGGGGGGCGCACGGGGGCACGTGCCCCCCCTCCCGACAGTTTTATAGGTACTGTGGAGAATCCATTATAGTACATAATTAAAGGCAAATCACGTGATCATAGTTGTTAAAATAATACAAGGAACAGGAGTGAAACTATTTGTTTTCATTTCCTACTAATCTTACTAATATTATAAATGTGAAAGTTAGTATATTTGTCTCTCTTTCACGCAAAAACTACTGAACGGATTTGGATGAATCTTTACAGTAATATAGGTTATACAAGAGAATAACACACAGGCTATAGCAAGCGCGGATTTTTGGGGGGGGAGGGTTCGGGGTCATGTGCCCTCCCCGACAGTTTTATAGATACTGTGAAGAATCCATTATAGTACATAATTAATGGCAAATCACATGATCATAATTTTTAAAATAACAGAAAGAACATGAGTGAAACTATTTGTTTTGATATCCTACTAATCTTACTAATATTATAAATGTGAAAGTTAGTATATTTGTCTCTCTTTCACGCAAAAACTACTGAACGGATTTGGATGAATCTTTACAGTAATATAGGTTATACAACAGAATAACACATAGGCTTTAGCAAGCGCGGATATAGGGGGGCGCACGGGGGCACGTGCCCCCCCTCCCGACAGTTTTGTAGGTACTGTGGAGAATCCATTATAGTACATAATTAAAGGCAAATCACATGATCATAGTTGTTAAAATAATACAAGGAACAGGAGTGAAACTATTTGTTTTCATTTCCTACTAATCTTACTAATATTATAAATGTGAAAGTTAGTATATTTGTCTCTCTTTCACGCAAAAACTACTGAACGGATTTGGATGAATCTTTACAGTAATATAGGTTATACAAGAGAATAACACACAGGCTATAGCAAGCGCGGATTTTTGGGGGGGGGGGGGGAGGTTCGGGGGCATGTGCCCTCCCCGACAGTTTTATATATACTGTGAAGAATCCATTATAGTACATAATTAATGGCAAATCACATGATCATAATTTTTAAAATAACAGAAAGAACATGAGTGAAACTATTTGTTTTGATATCCTACTAATCTTACTAATATTATAAATGTGAAAGTTAGTATATTTGTCTCTCTTTCACGCAAAAACTACTGAACGGATTTGGATGAATCTTTACAGTAATATAGGTTATACAACAGAATAACACATAGGCTTTAGCAAGCGCGGATATAGGGGGGCGCACGGGGGCACGTGCCCCCCCTCCCGACAGTTTTATAGGTACTGTGGAGAATCCATTATAGTACATAATTAAAGGCAAATCACATGATCATAGTTGTTAAAATAATACAAGGAACAGGAGTGAAACTATTTGTTTTCATTTCCTACTAATCTTACTAATATTATAAATGTGAAAGTTAGTATATTTGTCTCTCTTTCACGCAAAAACTACTGAACGGATTTGGATGAATCTTTACAGTAATATAGGTTATACAAGAGAATAACACACAGGCTATAGCAAGCGCGGATTTTTGGGGGGGGGGGGGGTTCGGGGGCATGTGCCCTCCCCGACAGTTTTATAGATACTGTGAAGAATCCATTATAGTACATAATTAATGGCAAATCACATGATCATAATTTTTAAAATAACAGAAAGAACATGAGTTAAACTATTTGTTTTGATATCCACTAATATTATAAATGTGAAAGTTTGTATGCTTGTCTCTCTGTCTTCACGCAAAAACTACTGAACGTATTTGGATGAAACTTTACAGTAATATAGGTTATACATATTAACATTAACAAGGGAGGCATGTGCCCTCCCCGTCATAGTACATAATTAAAGGCAAATCAAGAAGTCAGTTTTGAAGTTAGACATCTGAAATTTTGGATGTACGAGTAACTTATATTTAAAAAAAAAAAAAATTATTTATTTCAAATGATCTTTCACGAAACTTTATGTGACAGACCAAATTCCACGCGAGCGAAGCCGCGGGCAAAAGCTAATAAATAATATATTGAATTACATGACAAGCTAAAATTGCGGAAAAACACCACAAATTACAAGTTACTGCATGTCCCTCTGCGCCGAGGATGGTCTAAAAGTAAGACTAAAACACCAGAACACAAAATATATTAACTTAAACTTATTAGCAAGCAGAATATGAGGAGTGGCCGTTTTAGATTAAACACTTAGAAAGATATTGGATAACGCAAAATCTCTGTATTATATATTTTTTTCGATCTTTATATATTTATTCTCACCTATAAAAAAAAATTAAAAATTTACAATCAGCCGATGTCCTGCCTGTAAAATTAAAATAAAATGACATGAGAGGAGTGAAGAAGAACAGTACCTAGCTGCCTGTACCTACCTCTCCTCTACCATGATTTAATAATCTTATGATATAGCTCTATTATATAGAAGGGGCGATATTTTTATAGCAAATTTGGTTATAACTTTGCAAATTTATTTGGTAAATATTATTAAATTGAATACAATTTGATTAGTTGTTCATAAACTAATTGAATAGGAGTGTATTTGCCGGTAGCCGGAAGTGACGGAGGGACCAAGCCCACAGCCTTCCTAATCATTATTCACCACAGACGAGCCTTCTTCACAGTTTGATTAGTCGCACCACTTCACAATATTGATCTCTTCGTGGAAACCATTCAATTAGTCCTCTTCAACAAACCATATAATTATTTAAATTAATATATTTCTCTCGGTGATATTGAAAATAGAATTATTATCTTGAAAAGCATTTGATCAGGGAACATAGTGATACAGTGGTAAAGCGCTGAGTTGCCGTGTCGAAGGTCCTGGGTTAAAATCCTGCTGCTTGTAGATTTTTAGTACTACTATTAGCAGTCGGGGAAGGATCCTAAAGGATCCTGAACACTCCTGGGGCTCACCCATTCTCTATAAAGTGAATACCTAGAATAGGGAGGATCTGGTGATTGAGCATGATTTAGGACAATTGTATGTGAAATTGTGTTACAAGTTACCTTTTTTTTTAATATTTGGTATTGAAAATTGAAATACTATTCTATCCATTATTTAGTAATCATTATTACTACTATCGCATAAACAAAAAAAAAAGAAAAATGTAACCTCTATTAACCATGAAGGGTTATATGTTCATAAATGGTAGAGAACGTACTGTACCTGAGTCGTGTTGTGCAGTGATTTGGCCAAAATCAGGCTCAACTACAAGTTTTTCTCTCAAATTAAGGATATTAAGTTTGTAGAGGATGAATCAGTCCCAGGAGGGTCTGCAAATAAGACAGGATCCATATATATTAATTAACAGATTAAATAATTGATCTGCTATATTTTGTTCACTAATGGTATGAATGGTTATTTTTTTTACTTTTTTATTTTATTTATTTCAGATTTTTACAATAGTAAAATACAGAGAGAGTTTGGTTAGAAGTTTTACAAAAATAACAGTAGATAAAAATAAATTAGAATGGTAAACATACAGAAAATGAATGTACATATGTTCTATGATACTAAACATTGTAATGAAGGTAAAATCTAAAATATGGCTATGAGTCGACACTACACCAAAATATGGACAATTCTTGAAAATTTATATAATTAAAAAGTATTATTTTGTGGGTAAACAACCAAATATGTATCAATGGGCCAGAGCTATTCTAATACTTAGAGCTTTATATAGGAAGTTACAGAGATTAATTACTTCATTATTGTGCATGGGGTTCAGTACTGTATAAATATTGTGCTCATATGAACTAATATATTTATTTTTTGGTTCTGTGTAAAATGAAAAGTCGGAAAGAATGTGGTTTAAATCGTAACGTGATTCATTTAATCATAGAGGGCAATTGTCTTTAGTAATAATTCTGTGCGTATTTTTATTGTAGTAAGCAACTATTTGTTTACTGGGGAAACTCTAATTTGGCTTAGGAGTCTTATTCTTTCAGCGGGAAAATCTGAATTATAATAATTTTTTATCGTTAATTTCGTTTTTATGTTTTAACACTAGTGGGGGGTTTTGTTCAGCCCGTAGCCAGCCATATACTATGTCAGATATAATATTCTCAAGTTGACTGGCCCAGTTAAATTTGATTAAATTAGTAGAGGACATTTGAAGCGATAACATTTTATTAAAGCACATTTTAGGTAGTCTGTTATTGCACAATTGTAGGATTTTCAACCTCCAGTTTATTGTGAGCTTTAAAACTTTTAAATTTAAGCATGGTATTGGTACTGGTTTTGACACCGAATTTATAAAAGGATAAAACATTTATTCTTTTAATAGTATTAATAAGGCTTCCTCGCTCCTATTAATTATTGCTATTATATAACATAAAATATATAAAAGCTCATATAATTTACAACTATGTATTAATATAATGTACAACGTTCTCAGACCAGCAGACAAATTTCAATGTAAATTTGTACTATAGAAATACAAAGAAATTAGTTACTACGCATCCTGATAGATAGCAGTAGTGAGCTGATAAGGTGGCAATAACTGGAACTCAACAAAATAGATAAATATATTCCATCTACATAAGGCTTAAGTTTTCCCAGGATGGAATCGCATGCTGTCCCAACGGATTATGTCCACGTTCACGTGGTATCTTCTATTAGTAAATAAAATTCTTAAAATACGTAGGTAAATAAAATACGAGTTTATTTATAGGGTTGAAGGGAAAGTTGAGGAAAAAAAATGAAACCTTTTAATGAGTCCCTCTACTTTGTAAAGATTTCCTTTACATCTCTTTTTTTACATGCGGTAGTTTTTGTCATCTGAAATTTATTCTTGCCTGTACTTTTCATCCAGATTTGAACAGCTTAGATGAATCACTTACAGCTTACCTTCTAATACTAAGATTTTTTTCCATTGTACTTAAATATACCAACTCGTTTTCAGTATATCTTTGGCCAACACGAACCACAATTCAAAGGATAAAAAAAAATGAGGCAGATATAAAAGAATCTTTTCAAATTCCTTCTATTGACAGAGGGAGATCATTTGTGTTAAAATCCTTAAACCGAGTTTGCAGTATAATCCTTTTCCTAATTCTTTAGAAATTCCATTTTTTTGGGTGAATGTTAATATTTCTTTTAATAATCCTGTTGTACGAAAGCCTTTTTTATCTATCGTTCATATAATGAAGTCATTTTTATTTGAATTTATAGCATTTCAATGAGAAGTATTAGCTTTGAGGAAGATATAGATACTACATGAGGGAAGAATTAGATTTTACACTTTTATATAGTTTGTACCTTTTTCTTACAGTGTTTACCTCTCGTTTACTGTATATTAAATATTAAAAAAAAAATGTTTTATAAATCATTTGCTTTAAATGAAAAAACATTCACTAACGACTGTACTTTTTAAAATAATTTTTAATGCATAGTTTTTGTATTAGTGCCAAATCCGTTTAGGACACAAATCTAGATCATCGTTGCTTATCAATCCATGCCTTCACACTAATGCTATCTAACGGAATTCGTTGTAACCAACTGACATTCATTCATCAATTAGATTCGTTACTAAACAAATTCTTTATTATTAATTCATCAATTAGTGGCAATTATTAAAATTATTGTTGATGTCAATAATTCCATTAGTCTGTGAAAGTTGCTCCTAGAGGAGTAATAATTTTATTATTAAGTATTATTTATCTACAATATATACAAACGTTTTATAAATTTGCTGATAACCTAAGGGTTTTACTCTTGTAAGTACACAAAAATAGCTTTTATGAAAAAATAGCGTAAAATGGCAAAGTCATTGAATAAACAAAGTAAGAATTCTTCTTCTTCTTTGACTTCCTCTTATGCCATTGCTATTCGAGGAGCCTCCACCCAATACAGCCATGCCTCTCTGTTCCTATTCAGCTGCTTCATTACCTGCAGGGGCTGGCTTCTCTCCCCTCCGATGCCCTGACTGTATTCCTGATAAGATACTGTGGGAAGGCCTCTCCGCCTTCTCCCACTTGGATTTCCATGACCTTCCTTGGCTCTCTCTCTTAATCCAACTGACAAACTTGGCCAAACTACTTTATATGGCGGTTTTTTAAGGAATTTTTCATCTCGATCACTTTTAGCTCTTCTCTAATCCCCTCATTCCCGATGCGGTCCCTCCTCGTCCATCCAACGACCCTCCGCAGCACACGGTTGGGAAGTAAACTGATTTGTAAATGTGCATTTTTATTTCCTTACCAATCTCACTACTGTTGCAGACAGGGCAATAAACCTGGTTGGCTTTGGATACTCTGTTTGCTAATTCTGGGTGAATTTTTCCTCTGCTATTGATGATTGTCCTTTAGTAGGTGTAGTCTTCTACAACTTCAAGTACCTCCCAATTATATATCAGCTGAACCTCTTCTTGTTCCCCTCTTGATGCCCTCATAGACTTTGCTTTTCTTGCTATTTATGGGCATTCCTTTGCGGATGAGTTCTTCCGTCAAGTCGACCTTGCTGCAGCTTGTCTTTCGTGTCCGGAATCAACACTATTTCATCGGCATAGAATAGGCTTTAAAACTTAACATTTCTTAACTTCCTTTGCGGATGACCATCCAGGCAATATGGCGCTTACAGATTTTATGGATTTCATCCATAAGTAGAAGAGGACTTAAGCTGTTGGTCTGCCTCACTTTAAACTGTCTCTGTGGGAAAATAGGATAATTATAGATCTATAGCTTTCCCATACAGTGGAGCTTCCTTTCTTGTGCATTGTCACACTTAAGCTGAACTCCCAATCCTCTGAGACTTTTTTTGTACTCCATATTTCTTGGAGGAATTGTTTTAGAAATTGGTTAAGTTCTTGAAATCCGAATTTCAGTAGTCCTGGAGTCATGCCGGCCTTTCCTTATAATTTTTCCGATGACGCATTCAACCATATCCTCTTCGAATGACTCCAGACTCTCAAAATTATTATTTCCTACTAGACTCCTGGGTTAATATCTTCCCTGCCACAGAAGTTCATCTGATAGAACTGCCTCTACAGTAGTTTCTCTTCTTCAGTTGCCGCTTGGATCTTCGACATTTCTCACTACCAGAAAATTTTAATGCTTTCACGGTGCTTTTCGTCGAGGCTTTTTCCAAACTTCTCCCATGCAGTATTCCGCTTGATGAACTACTTCTTTGCAATTTTTTCTGGATAGGCGTTATTGATACAAGTTTTCGGGAGTTTTATATCTCGAATATATGCTTTCCACGCTTTCTTCTTTATTTTAAAATCATGGCGTACTTCATTATTCCACCATTTTGTGCGTTTTTTCTTCCTGAAGTTTTTGCAAGCCACACACTTCTCTAGCTGTTTCCAGGAGAGATGATTTTAAGCTACACCATTGTTGCTCTACATCACCGATTTGAATCACGTGTCTTAATTTTTCTTATATTTTATTCGTATCGGAGGTTCTCTTTTCTGGGTCATGTAGAGCTCATTTTCAATGATTGATATCTCTTTTGTTTTCTTTGCCGTTTTTTTGGAATTTTAGTATCGGCTATTAGTAGTAGATGATCACATCTGATTTTTGCTCCTCTTACAGCTGTAACGTTAGCAAAGTATTGTCTTATCACCGTTTCTTTTCAGGCTCCTGAAAGTTATCGTGCGTATCCATTTGTGGGGAAAGAAGGAATTGCTCACGTTCTCCGTAGCAGTGCTCTAAACCACTGAGCTACCAGGGGTCGTATCCAAGTCAGAAAAATCCGTTCTCTTCACCGATCCTATGTCCCCGTGTTCTCGCAATTTTTGAACGGGGAAGAATGTTCATTGAACTTTAAGTAATTATTTAAAAATAATTCCCATAAAAATGAATTATAAATAATAAATTGACATACGTTAACTAGATCTAAATTAAATTATTGTTCAATGAACATTCTTTCCCGTTTATACATCGCAAAAATTCCAAGAACACGGGGATCTGTGAAGAGAACGGATTCGTCTGACGATATTGGATACGACCCCTGATAGCTCAGTAGTTTAGAGCACTACTACGGAGAAGCAGGCAACCCGGGTTCAAATCACGGCCAGGGCAAATCTTTCTCTTCAAAAGAAAAATATTTAAAAGTCAGTGATATACTCTAGAACAATTTAATTTACAGTTGTATAAGTTGTAAAATAAATGTTGTTCTACCGATTGGCTTCGTTAGGGTATCCCCCTATTCAATAAACAAAAAAGAAGATGTAGCAAAGCAATAAATTTAAAATAATGTCGTTTTTATGATACATACTATACATATTAAATATAGATAAATTTTATTCTTAGATGAACAATTGCAAGGAAAATGGCATTCGGAAGTGGGTACTCATATTCTAATAGCCTTACTACGGAGATTATAAAATAACTACAGTACAATTAAATAACAGTTCTGTCATTTTTAAATTGGGGGTTGGTCCGACGTTAGGCAGCACTTCTATCATACATATTTCATCCATACCATGTTACAACTCGGTCACAACGTTGTACTCCAATAGATGGAACGCTTTTCCGACCTAGGTTAGGAAAATTCCTACATTCCTCGAGTGAAAAGCTGCCTCAGAGTCGTATAAGACAAGTGAATATATTGGAACAGCAGTTGCTGTTACATATTGGCTCGGTCACTGGGTCAGATATTGGTTTGCTCGTAGCATATGTCTCCAGGCCTCGATTCTTATTAACATTCCCTCACGGTCATTTGCCGATCCAATATTATTGTAAATATATCAAAAATTTTTTTTTTCCACTAAGACTCTTTTTTACCTCTCTATTATATAAAAAAGTTACAAATGATGTCATATTTTATCGGCGTTTCCTAGCAACAAATTGAGAAACTAATTTTTACGTAGTCTTTTGTCATAATCGATCAGTTACCCAGATTTCCTCTACCCGAACCAATATCAAATCCTTGGACGACATTCATCAGATCATATCCCAGTACTTCTATTGCTTTCAAGTTTTCTCCGAAGCCTCCTCTTCCTACACTGATTACAGGATGCGTAAACTGGGACAACTTCTGTTATGATTCGGGGAACAAACTGAATCTCAGTTTTCAAATTTCACTTAAAACAAAAAAATAGACATTGATATAGCAACGGAAAAACTCACAACTTAAATAAGAACCAGTCAGCTTGATAATCCCATAAGTCATAAAATTAATAATTCTTGACCGACTAATTTGCCACAGCACATTGGTGTCTTATTAAGAGAAAAACGCAGAGAATGATCGAAGTGGCATAGGACACGGTACTAAAATCAGAAATTAGAAAATTAAAGATTCATAAGTTAACGAACCTAACCAAAAATCTAAGGACTACCAACATAACATTATGGATGACCGCCAAAAATATCTGTCATTTCAAAGAATTTGACTATCCACTCCTTGCTGAATCCAATCACTGCACAAGATCTGGCAAAGAAAAAGCACAGTTATTCAGCCAATACCTTTATAAACTCTTCAACCACATTCTGATATCATGAATCCAACTCACTATGAACATATGAAAGCAGAATTAAATCTTCCCTTAGTGGTTGTGTTTCAAAAATATTTCGAATCTTTCTACAGCCGTCGTCAGCGGAACAGTACAGTTTCTTCTATGTACTGAACCTACGATCCTTCACAGTAAGCGGAACAAGTATGTTCTTTTTTTTCGTTGTATGACAAAGCTTAATACAAGGACCATGAATAGGTCGGGGAACTAATGACTGTGAATGATGGAAGTTTGTACTTTTGCGTCATTACCAACCGCAAAGCACATCGTCTCTATATCTCTACAGTCATCTATCTTCATTTTCCTTCTTCACCTCTTCTTCTTCTGAGCTAGAGGTTACTTTTGTTATTGCAGGTGGTAATGCCGTACACCACCTACAAATAATTGGACTTCGATGGAGCCTACAGTATTATAAATAAGCCTTTTTAACAATATAAACCGAAATAGAAAAAAAGTATCACTTTTGGCTTTTTTCTGTTAAGATTTGGGATCAGAATATTCTAACAAACCAGGCTGATGGTTGTGCAACAAGATTTAGCCTGAAAAACGCTCTAACAAAATCGGGTATCTATTCCGCTGGTTGTCGGTTTGAGCTGCGTTACAACAAGTTTTAACTGTTTATTTTTTCTTTTTAAATGTTTTCCAAAAGTACATATACATCTCGAGTATAGAAAAAACAATTTAACTATGGGTAATGAGTAGATTTCCGTAATAATTTCATTAGACTTGTAGTGACTCAACTTGAAGCGACAACATGCGGGATAATTGCCCAAAAAGTGGGCGTTTACAGATCCCATTGGATGATTCTACCGATCCTTCTACTAATTAGCTGGTATCGAACTCGGTACGTAGAGCTCAATGTAAATGTAAAAAAAAAATCAGGGTCGCCCACGCATCCGTCGTGGTACTCTAACCGATTGAGCTACCCCGGCTCGTAACACGGCCAGACAAATTCATTCTCTTCACCGATCCCACATCCCCGCGCTCTCGCAACATTACTTAAATTAGGATCTAGTTGACTTACGTCATTATATGATTTATAATTTATTTTATTCTATTTTTTATTAATTAACCATGGACTTAATCTTTTCACTAAAATAGAGCCACAAACTCAAAAAGAAACACTATTATTTATTATAATGCAATTGGGAAAAACCACAATACAAAGCCTTATGTTTCAAAAATACACCCACTTACCAGTCGACGTTTCGTGATTTTTGGTGTCTTGATAATGCCTGAATAGGCGAAATGTCGACTGGTAAGTGGGTGTATTTTTGAAACATAAGGCTTTGCATTGTGGTTTTTCCCAATTGCATTATAATAAGCTTAATCTTTTCTCTTCAAAATAGAATTTTTAAAAATTATAGCAATAATTTAATAATAATTATAAAAAAAATAAATTTAAAACTCAGTTTGTTATATGCTTTAGAAATAAACTGTTTACAATAATTAAAAAAACAATTTTTCACAATTATGCCTAGTTTTGACGGACGTTTTCTCTCTTTAATGTTTGCCTAGAAAATGAAGTGCGTTTCTTAAATGATTAATTAATTGATTATCCCCAATTTTTATTACTTACAGTATTTTCACATTTAAACATTACTTTTCATGCCAAATAAATGCTCTGAGAGATCGGAGTAAAGAATAAATTTTAAAGCCAGTAAATTTTTGATACATTTTTTTATTGATCTTTTTTTATTCCCTTGAAAAAAAAATGTACCGCTACATTGTATGAAGAGTAGTGGGTTCAATACAAGATAGGGTCAGTACTGTCTTTAAGCTAACGATTGTGCAAAGGAAGCAATTAGTTCCTAATCAAGCTCCATCTAACGGTTTTTCCTTTCACTTAGGGGTTATCTATAGATCATTTATTTGCCACAGCCAGTTTTTGGAAATAGAGCTATCATATTCTGCAAAATGTTAGAAATATCTTTGTTATAGTAATTCACAAATCGATATTCAATATTTCACGCATGGGTTGAGAACAGAAGACGATGTGATTGTATGGCAGTTTCAATTAATGTCAATCACGAACCAATAATTGAATATTTAAATGAAGCGCTCAATGAATACTATATAGAGCGCTTTGTCGTGCCGGCAATTCACTTATATAAATGACTTATAACAACTTATTACTTATAACAATATTGGAATGCAATAGAAAAATCCCAATAAGCAAAACCTTAAGTCTCTTAGATAAAACTAACTGATAACACAATCATCGGGACAAACACTTAAAGAAAAACAACATCAAAGATGACAGAGAATCGCATTTCACTGTCCAAATAGACTCATCAAATTGAAACATCAACCTGCAAACAACAACTCAAAACATATATTGTTTGTGGAACGTCTTTGAGCTAAAATGAGTTTCTATTCGATCTGTCTATTTGGACTGTTGAAGTGAAATATGCTGCACTTTTATTCTATTAGTTCCCTTTGAGTTATTTATTTTGGTGTTTGCTCTGATGATTTCTAAACTAGTGAAGCATTGCCTGATTGTATATTAGGGACTTAAGACTTAGCTTAAGAGGATTTTCCAATTTAATTCTAATCATGGTCTCTTTTTCAGTTTTCTCTGATTTTTAATCTTTTGCATTACTTCAATTATCTGTCTTTTTTGTATTATTTTATTTTATCTTTTGGTTTACTAGAGAGAAAATGCTTTATTTTTCATCAGTGCTGTCCAACTACATTGGATTGCCATAATACACAGCATACTCATCAATCCATATTGGATGCATTACGCGGCAGCTTGGTCGCGTACCGAAGCAGCCTAGTGGTCCGCAAATCCGGGAGGACTACAGATTCTTGGTCACCCGTAAGTTTCTGACCAAGCATCTAGGACATATTTTCGTCACACAGGTCGTGGTATAAGTGGTCAAAAAGTTGAAAAGCGATGGCGACAAGTCGTGACGACCTTGAGGTACTCCTCGGTTGACATTGATTTGGCTTGTCGGGTGGGCTCCTACGCATATCTTAATCCTGTTCGTTCCAAGGAGAGCCGCTATCACGTGCTTGAGATCCGGTGACACACCTCTTGTCTCTAATGAGCTGACGATGTGATCATGACAACGCTTACCAACCACGTACAGGAAAACCACCGCGCTATCATTTTCCTTATTTTTGGCGTCTTTTATGATCGCATCTATGATCCTAGCGCTGACATGTGTTCCCGGTAGACCCGTGATAAAGCCTCTTTGATTTTTGCTGAAGGTGATCTGTTTCCCTAATTCTTTGTCCAGAACCTTCTCTATGACGTGGCGTACAATGGAATAAATTATTATTGGTCTCCATGATTAGAGGCTTTTGGTATCCCCTTTTCCTTCATAAACCCTTGTCGAAGAGGCTCTGGAATATATCCCACCTTCGATCATGTTGAAGTGTTCGATCATGTTCTGCAATTAATTTTATTATGTGCGAAACATCGACGTATTTTATGGTGCGGATCAAGACCCCGTCAGGCCCTGGCGATGTATCCAATGATGTCGATTTTATTGCTTTTTTAACTGATTGGACATCAATGGAGACTATGTTTGGAACCGGAGCACATTTTTCGTAATCCGCACGTTAGTAGAGATTTTTGTTTTCAAAGAGACTCTTTAACGGCTTTCAATATCAGCCTCCTTCACAGGGCATTGTTTAGGAGCGTCGGCGTTCATTATATTTTGTACCACCTTTTTTCTTCTATTATAATAATTATATTACGCCACTTCATATTGGTACTGTTCCTGCCGACGAATTCTGTCCGCCTCGTTCGATCTCTGTGGGTTTGATACCTTTCCAGCACCCATTCCAGTCATCTCGCTTTTATTTTTATTTCTCATTTTATAAAATTTGACGGCTGGGTACTGTGGGACTGGTAGCGCAGTATTAATGTCTTTTAGGAAATTCAAAAAAATCCCATAGATAGATCGAAGTCAGCAGCAATGAAAGTTTTGCCCTGCAAGAATTTCTGGAAGGTAGCCGACCACTCGGTGATACGTTTCTTGATGCTAACGGTCTCATCCTCTCCATTCATATTATTTGAGCCACTATTTATTATGCCCCTTAGTTTGTTAGTATTAGCCTCTTTGGGGTGTTTCTTTGCTATATGGGTTCTGAGACCTCCATCGCCATTAAAACTCAGGCCACATATGGGACAGATTTTACAGTCAGTCCCCGATAGATGATCCTCTTTATTTCGTTTTACCTCTTTATTGGAATCCCCGGATGTCTTTGGGAACTTTGGCATGGCTGGGAAAACATCATCTACGGATACTGTTTTGCCCAATGTTTGGCCTTCCTCATTTTGCCACTCTACCTTAACAAATTTTTTTTCGCCGCCTCGCGCAGCAGCCACAGACATGGAAGAGGCAACTGTTGCTTCTTGAACGGGACCTCCGGATCTCAGAACCCACACTATTTGATCTATTTGTTATTTATATTGGTTTACGTTCATTTCAACCACATAACAAAATTTCCCATTCCATGATATAAATAAATAAAATTTAAAATTAACAATTAAATTGGTTAAAAACTATATATACATAACTTACATAGGGTAAAAGGCTAAAAATATATAGAATTAATTTAAGATTTAATTTTTTTTTAAATTAATGTAAGCTGGACTATAACTTTTGATTTTTATATTTAGGCAAAAAAACATCATCCAGTCCTCTATCTAGTCTTCTTAAATTGTTTAATTCTTTAAAACGTTTCGACAACTATATGACTATATGTCATTATCAATGATTTAAAAACAATTTGTCTGCATCGTTACAATAATTATACATAACTTTAAAAAAGTTATATGTCTGTACATCTCATAAATGCATATTTATTAAATATTTCCTTGGGGATATATTCATCCTCCATGGTCAAATTATTAATATATAATACAACTCAATATGTTTGCTCTATATCCGACTAAAAGCAAAGAAAAAAACAAAAACTATAGTATTATCTCCTGAAGGAAAAAAAACAATGCACAATGTACGTAAGTAGTTCAATCATACAAACTTAAAACTATGCTTGACAATAATTACGTTTTCAAACATTAAAACATCATCATGTAAATAAAGGTTCATCTTATTTATATTAAATAGTGTATGATAACAAAAACAACAACAATAACCTGCTGAGTGCTGTGACGAGGATCTATAGTGCCTCTTGGTGGGGAGAAACATGTCTCAACCTCCCCTACTGATAAGCGCCCATCTCTCTCTAAATGTGGCTAGGGTTGTCGCTATCCGTACAGCGATGGTCGTCGTCGGATCAAGCTCAAATTTTATTTATACACTCTTCAATATTATATCCGCCTCTATGACAATTTTCTTGGCGATAGCGCGCCTACTAACGGCACAGAGACGATGTTACTCGGTTGCTAGACTCCATAATACTCCAAATGAAAAAATAATGAACCTATAAAATCGAGAAAAACAAATTCATTCAATACTTTTGACAAATTGAAGTTTCAGATTGGACAATACATTGAGTTCAAAAATCGAATGAAAATAATTCGGTACAAAGATGCCTATTTTAAAAATACTCGGTAATTTATATATATATATATATATATATATATATATATATATATATATATATATATACATATATATATTACTCCATTCCTACCAGTGATAAAATTTTATTTTGTTAATTAATACTCATTACTTCCGCTTATCTAAGGTATTTATGGGTTTAAATGGGCAGATTTTAATTACCTATATTCACTGATAAGAACTGGAATAAATGACTAAAGCTAAATTGAAAATCTTACCTTGTATTGATTAATTACTCTTATTAACTACTAATAAACCTTTTATCATTTGAATATAAATATGGATAAACATCAGGCAATCAATAGATAAGGCAAAATACATTTCACTAACATTAATTTATTATTAACCACAGTTAAAAGCAATAATATAAACAAATTGATTTCAATATAAAATAATATAATGGACAAATCCATCTCAATAGAAAAATAATATAATAAACAGATTAATCACAATATAATATAGCGCTTTGAATTTATTTAATTAAAATTTTATGAGCTCTAAAAAATGTGTAGCTATCGACGTATTCTGCAGAATAATGATATATTAGTACTTGCGTTGATAGACGAGGTGATCCTTTCTCCCGCGATGGTCAATCTTCTTCCATAGCTTGATGTGCTTGATCTAAGGGTTGAAATGAAGTCCTATGTTATTCGCTGGAAGAGTTGAATTCAAGTGCCCTGTTACTTGGGAGATTTGAACTTCTGTCCCTTTTATCTATGGAGGGGATAGGTGAGGCTGCCGACCCCTAGCGGCATTTTATTTAAACTCTTCAATGCTCTTATAAGAATGATTATATTTTCTTCATTAGACGATAGTTGCGTCATGTATCAATATATATATATATTAAATATTGAAATATAGTATAGTTAAGTTATTAAGGGTACACCTTAAGATTGTGGTCTCCTTCACCTCCATATTTAATGCCGGTCTCTCAGATCCCTTGCCTTTTTTTATTTTCCAAGCACCTTTTGATCTATTCCCCACACCCATCTGCTTCTAGCTCTTCCCCTTTTTCTTTCCTAACTGAAACTTTGTATGTGACTATTACCTTTAAAAAAGATTTTTTATTTATTTTAATTTGTTTCTTGGATTATGAATTTATATTGTATTTTGTTTAACCTATCTATTGTAACCATTTATATATTTTATTAAGTTTTACTTTTAGAAGCCTCTTTTTTATTTATTTGTTATTTTTTTTTTTAACTTGGCTTTGAACTACATATTGTCTTTTATCTTTGAGGATATCGAATTTGTGCCTTTTTTCAAGGCTGACTGAATGCTTCATCAACCTCCATCAGCTCACCAGAGTTAATATATTCTTCTTTGTGAGGAAAGTAAAATACGTATAGGAAGTGTATACATGAATATTTATATAGTAGATATTTACCTGGTATCATCATCAGCATCTAGTTTTTTTCACCTAGGTAGAGCAAGATCATAAGAGTGGGTACAAAATTTCATAAAACTTTTTATTATGCTATCAGTAATTTCATGACTGCACACGTGTATAAAAAAAAAATAACTGTTCAACAACTCATGAAATGTCTTGGGTTTAGTACTTGATGAGACTGTAAAGAGACTGAAAACGGTTGTGCAGTGAGTTAATTTGTTCGTAATAACGCTGTACCTAAATAACAGTCAATAAAATATAGGTGTGTGTTCGATATTAACCTTTTTACATTAAATCAAGTGATCATCTTTTGTCGTAGCATTCTGCGGAATATTTTATATATACTATAAATAAACACGAATGATAAACTATAGTACTTACGATAATACAATTGGGAAAAACCACAATGCAAAGTCAGTAATGTAATGTAGTAACCATAATGTTTCAAATCCAGTAATACACCCACTTACCAGTCGACGTTTCGCCTATTCAGGCATTATCAAGACACAATAACAAATGAATCACATCTCGAAGAAAAAGGTGCAATATACCCCAACGATCAACAGCCCAATCAGGCTCCAAGCATGAGACAGCACCCCTCGCACCAAGACGTTCAGCATACAACTCTTATAATAAATAATAGTGTTTCTTTTTAGCTCTATTTATTGATATATTACTTACGCCTAACTAGAAATTGACATCGATTGTTTTTTTCTACAACTAGAAAAGACTTTATTTTCATTTTTGATAAATAAATTAAATCAGAAGGGACGTATTTTTGTATTAAGGAGATATTTTCGAAAAATATAAATGAAGGTGGAGGTTAAATTATTCAATATTCCTAAGAGGATTGTTTTGTCTTCAACCTTAAAGAAGAGAATCATTTTTCTTGGGAACTCATAACTTAATTCAAGCTTATTTTGTATTTATAACGGTGGAAGTAGGGTCGACCCTGGAGAAAAATATTGAAGAAAATCGTCATTAGAGCTAACATATAGAAGACAAAAATAATAGTTTTTTGTTTTGTTTTTATTTATACAACGTGGAAATCTCAAAGACACCTGAGATCAAAATTCTTCAGATAGTGCGGGACTCAAACCCACTAAAACCATTTTGTTGTGCAACATCTGAGCTAGCCCAACAAGTCACTCCTCTTTCATATCGAAAATCTCGGATGTGGGATGCATTCACTTTAATAGCAAGTCATTAAGCTTCACTCTTTTAAGCTGCCTTATTTGATGCGAAGCCTCCTCAGCTATGCTCTGCATTTCTGGATTTACATGGATTTTAATTCCTTCATTACGGCTACCCGCAAATCTTCCAATCTCTTCCCTGACAGAATTCACTTTGAGGTCCCTATGCAAATTGTCTTTTCTGACGTACCAAGGACCATCATCTATAGTTCTGAGTACTTTTTTTTGGAATTTTTCGATTATTTGCATGATGTTTTTCTTGGTACGGACCCACAGCTGAATTCCATAAGTCGATACCGGTTATAGGACTTGTTTGTACAACAGAAGCTTGTCCTCAGCTGCAAGTTGTGAATTTCTTCCTAGCAGCCAGTGTATTTTCCTAAATTTTATATTCAGCTCTTCTTTCTTTTTTAACCATAATAGTGAGAAAAAATATAACACACATTCCTATTAGTGGATGGTTATTTAGTTAAAAGAAACAGTTTTCTAAAATGTGAAATGTTAACTTTATTTTTTGTTAACGTTGTTTCTTTTCTTACAGAATAATATATATTCTGCTCATTCTTCAATTCAGATTATTATTCAGCATAGAATAATAAGTGTTTAAATCAGTTACAAGAAATTATTGTTGTAGTAAAAATAAATTTTCTTTTCTTACAGAAAGAAACTCAGTTTAGTTTTACTTCGATACCCACTAAATTCAGTATTTGAATCAATCAGCATTTTATATATATATATATATATATACATATATATATATATATATATGTTGGCGATTGCGGCTTGAGGGCCACCCTTACGTAATTTGGTAAGGGAAGAAATTAATAAATTATATGCTGCTGAGTTACCACTTTCGTGCGGCGCCCACAGGTACTCAAAGAAATTATTTCAGTTCAAGATGAAAGGAAAAAAAAGGATAGGATGATGGAAAAGTCCTGATTTTCTTTGAGCGGTGGAGAAAAGCGACATCCATTCGTACTTGCTTCAACATTGAGACCCGTCGCTAGGAGTGGAGGCCAACGTTACAGCTTACAAAACGTTCATCGAAGGGTACAAAAGGCGGTTTTATTTATTTATTTTTAATCAATTAACTTGAAGGGCCCAAACAATACATACATATATATACTATTATTATTATTATTATTATTATTATTAGCGTTTGGACCCTATGGGATTACGTAAAGCAAACTTGACTACATTTTCTGATGTTTCTTCTATTTTCCCATGCTTTTCTCATTTTCCTCCTTTCCTCCGTCCATTTATAATATTTATCTGTGCTTCTTCCAGATCTTTTCTTACTTGGACTATCAATGGAGTTGTCGTTTTGACTCCCTGTATGTATGTGAGGACACGCTTGGCGATCCTGGTTTCGGGTAGTCTGTGGAGGTATCCATAAAACTTGATTCTCATTTTCCTGATGCCTGCAGCGAGATTTGATATTTATTATATTGTTTTCCTGGAGTGTAGTCTGTATCTTCTTCTGTTTTTTTTGGGCCTAAAACTTTTCTCATGACTTTACGATATTTTTTAAATAGATTTTCGAGATCTCTTTTTGTGTGGAGTGTAAGCGTCTCGCTCGCATAAAGTGCTTCTGGTTTCACTACAGTGTTACATTGACTAACTTTTGTGTGTAGTGACAAGCATTTTTTGTTGCAGATGTCTGGCGTTTTGAATAAAGCCCTCAACATTTTCTGTTGTCTCGTTTTTTGCGTTATTGTTTTTTTTTTCTTACAGGTAAAATTGTATAGAATAATAAGTGTTAAAACCAGTTACAAGAAATATTTGTAATAAAAATATATTTTCTTTTCTTACAGAGAGAAACTCAGTTTAGTTTTATTTCGACATCCTCTAACCTGTATTGAATGTATTGAATGAATCTACATTGATTCATTCATTGATTTAAATAATGCTGAGTTGACGGAACTAATTAGTTCTCCCCAGTCAGGTTCTTGAAATTTAATTCTCTTAACAACCTAAAATCCATCCTTTCACACATTCATTTCATCTGATGAGTCTTCATTCATATTAATATTATTATTTTGGCTCTACGGTCCTGCAAGAAGCCGAGGCCCAAACACCACAGCCGACCAATCTCCGCGATCCTGTACTATCCTCCTCCAGTTTCAGGTCCTCTTCGACATCATCCAGCCATCTGATCTAAGGGCGTCCTCTACTTCGTTTACCGTCTGCTTTCTCATTGAGCATTCTCCTCGCTATCCTGTGGTCCGGCATACTTTTCATATGTCCCGTCCATCTCAGCCTAGCTTCTTTATCAACGTCACCATGTCCGGCTCCCCATATAGCTCCATCAGCTCCTCGTTCTTTCTTCTTCTCCACACACCATTTTCGGCCACTCCGCCCCAGATTCTTCTTAATATTTTTCTTTCCCATGTGTTGACCATAAGTTCTGATTTTTTGGTCAGGGGCCATGTCTCGCACCCATACATGCCTACAGGTCATACTATGGTTTTGTACAGTTGAATTTATCTTCTTTTAGACAATGATTTTAACTGAAACACTCTTCGTAGTGAGGAATAACACCTATTTCCTTTTGATATTTTGGCTTGTATTTCACTCTCGATTTTGTTATCAACTGTGACCACACTCTCCAGGTACTTGAATTGAGTTACTTCTCTAAAACTGTGCTCTCTTAAACTCACTTTTTCATTTTCTATCTTTTCCAATTTTGAGTTTTGTGCCACCTTAAGACCCAGTTGAATGACTGACTCTTCAAATTATTGGAATGTGTCCTGATAATGCTGCTTAGGTACTAGAGGTAATGACGTCATCCGCATATGCTAGATTTTGGGACATGCGGTTGTATATAGTTCATCCAGGGTTTCTCTTTACTGTATCGGATGGCTGCTTCAAGGGTTAAATTAAAAAGGAGAGGCGCTAGTGGACCACCTCGTCTCAAGCGAGTGTTTACTTCAAACTCTTCTGACAGCGAATTTCCTAGTTTTACTCGACTTACAGTCTCAAATAGTCATTCTTGTTAGTCTGACTAATTTTTTGGGTGTGCCCACATTTGTCATGACTTTTCCTATCTGCACTGTCATATCCTCTCTTGTAATCGACAAAGAGGAGGTGCAGGTCTATGTTGTATTCATGGCACTTTTCCATTGCTTGCCTAAGAGAAAATATCTGGTCTATTGTTGACCTTCCTGGTCTGAAGCCTCCTTGGTATTCTCCTTTATAATATTTTTAGAGAATTCTGTGAACCTTTTGTATAGAAGCACTGCCATTATCTTATAGGTCGTACTTAATAGGGAAATGCATCTGTAAATATCACATTCGAACTTGTCTCCTTTTTTGTTTATTGGACATATTGCTGCTTTTGTCCAATCTTTAGGAATTCTTTCTTCCATATGTCCCAAATAAGCTCGTAAATTTCTTCCCATTGCTTCACCAATATTTCGTAAGTTTCACCACATGCTAACATCTCTGGGGTAATCTTATCCAGACCTGGCAACTTGTGATTCTTCAATGACATTATTATGCCAATTATTTCTTCTTTCTCAGGAGTTTCCACTTCTTCTGCCCCGTCCTGTGCGTTCCCCAGGTATTCATTGAGACCACTGTTCTCTTCTGATATTTTTTTCGGTGGTTCTTGTGTTCAGTAATTCTCTGAAATACTGGTTCCATCTTTCAAGAATGACTGACTTTTTCCAATCAGTTCTCTTCATTCACATTAATTAAATGAAATAAATGCTTTATGCACTAAAATTAAATTATTTCTTGACATGGATAAGAATCACTGATCAAATAAATGTCTGCCCCTTTCTCAATAAATTATGCAAGAGGTCCAATATAATTGATACATTTGGTACATATTTTGCATAAAAATTTATTTTTCCTAGAAATTGTCAAATATTCGTTTGTGTTCTTGGAGTTGGAAAATCTTTCACAGCAATTAAAATATCCTTTAACGGTCTAATCTTATTATTTTGTATTATATGGCCTAAATATTTTACTGAATCTTGTGCGAAGCTACATTTTGTAAATTTTAACCTAAAACCTTCGATCGATTGCTTCCAATAATAATTGTAAATGGCTAATGTGTTCTGAAAAATCTTTCTAAGAAAACTAGAATGTCATCTACGTAATTTGTAGTAAAATCAGAAAGTTTATGTTTTCTTATAACACTGCTGAGTATACGTTAAAATATCGTAGGAGAAGTATTTTAGCCAAAAGGTAAACAGGTCCATTGAAAGTGTCTTTCTTGAGTAATGAAGGTTGTTTTTTTCTGTCTTCAATTTTCATGGGAATTGATGAGAATGCTGAATTTGTAACTAATGTTGAAAAAAATTACAATTCTCGTTTTAACCATCAAATCCTCAATTAATGGAAATGGTTGTGATTGAGGGACCACTATTTTATTTAATTCGCGAATGTCTATACACAATATTGATTTACTTTCTTCACCCGTTTTATATGCCAATGTTACAGGAGCAGCGAAAGGGCTATATGACTCTTCTAATAATTTTTTTTGTAATAATTTCGATGTTTGTTGTTCTATTTCTCGTTTAGCCTAAATGATCATTTACTGACATACTTATCTATCAATAAATTAATATGTGCATTATAACCCTTTACCGTCGCTATATTATATTTATCTTAAGCAAAAAGTGACTTATATTTCCTTATTAATTTAATTAATTCGAATTGTCGCTTGCTATCAAGATGATTTATTTTAAAGTCAGAATTAGCAATTTCTATGCGTTCATTAAAGTTCACTTTATATTCATCATTTATTTTATCTCCAATTTGATCAGGAATATCTTTGTTAATATTTTGTTTTACTTCAAAATCTTCACCTGGAATAAATCGGTTAAAAGATCATAACTAAAAGTTTCTTGATCCATAATAAAAACATTAACATTTTTTTCAATATAAAAAATTTTAATCTTTTGATTTACCAGTCCTACAGCTGTTTTTACGACATTAATCGTGCTCAAATTAATATTGTTTTCTGTTTTATTGAAAGATTTATTCTTCATGCATAATAATTTTGAATTTATTAAAGAAAGATTTGAACCTGAATCGTAAATGCCCAAAACTTTAAACTTAGGATTTAGCAGTATTTTAATTTTAATTAATGGCAGAACAATTAGGTTTTTTGTTCCAGTTCGATAAATTCTGCCTTCAACTGAGAAAGGTTAATATTATTTTTTTGCTCTGTTGTAGACCTATCGTTGAGTTTGTTTATAAACCACATAGAGGGTTCAGGGTGATATCGTATACCTTTGTTTTTTCTTTCACATATTTTACAAGGTTTGTTTTGTTTAATTTTTGTAATAATTTTATTTTCAAATCCAGTTTCTGCCTTGTCAAAATTATTTTTATTTGCTAAATGTTCTAAGCCTCTTAGGGTTTTAAATAAATCACATGTATCCAATGAATTATTTCTATCATTCTATCAATTATCTGTTATAAAATGTGGGAGTCAGTTTGCAATGAGATCAATTAGAGTAGCATTATCTGTCGATTTATTTAATCTCTAATAAAATTCTTTCTTTTTTTTAAAGTATATTCTAACAATGAACCTACTATATACTTAAATGACAATGCATACCTGATTGGTGCAAACGTTTCACAAAAAAATCGTCTCTCCAAGTTGTTCATCCCGAGTTTATTGTATGTTTAATAATGATGGAACATCAAAAATGTTGTGTTTTTTTTGCCTGCTCGCAAGTAGAACACAACCACTGTGTTCATGTAGACTTCAAGACCCCTATCTTCTTTTCGTTTTAATTACTACACCGCCCGTGAAAAAATAAATTGCATTTAGAGCGAGAAAAATTATTTTTGTTATCACGAGCGATGACGTTGTTGCATTTAGAGCATACAGCCTTTATGCGTGAATAAATAAATAAACAGTCACTAACAGAGTGTTTATTATGGACAGCAGCTGCTTCTTAATCCGGTAGGGCTCAAAGATAGCCTATTCCGTCCTGTAGCTCGAGCTGGCTATAATTGGATATATAACTTGAATTGTCCCTTCACTACACTTTATCGAATTTATATATGTATATATATATATATATATATATATATATATATATATATATATGGTATTTTAGATCTTGAGTTTCAGTCTTTCTTGAACTTCTTAGGCGACAACCTAATTGGTGGCAAAAACCTATTCATTCTGGTCGATACATACACTATACAAGCCAATGCCCCAAAAGATATAAAATAAAATAAAAATAACCTAATAAATCGCGCGAGAAAATTATCATCCCCAATACACCAAAAAACAGCCGAAAACAAAGTAGTGGACCTCTTATTAAAGAATGGTTATCCACACAGCCTCCTTCGCAATTTATTAAAAACAACAAAAACACTTTCTAACCAAAACAACCTAAATGAAACCAATCGTAAAAAATACTATACATTACCTTATATACCAACACTTTCAGAAAGACTAGCAAAAACACTCACCGGTAATAAAAGTAAAAAAGACTCCGCAATTACTTTCAAAAACACAGCCACTGTGTCAAGACTACAAAAACCAAAGATTCGGATAAATTAGAGCTAAAATCAAATGTCGTGTACGAAATACAATGTGAAGATAAATGCGGTAAATCCTATTTCGGAACATCGGAACAATACTTAAAATGTAGAGTGTACCAACACAAATATAGTTGTGATTCAATAATAAAAAACCCCAATAAACCAGATCAAACAGCTCTCACTACACATTTTAGAAATACACAACATACCTTTAAATTTGATAAACCTAAAATAATACACCAAAAGAAAAATAGTTTCAAACGGAATATAAAAGAAATGATAACTATAGAGAAGTATAAAAATCGGGCTGTAAACAAAAAATCGGATGTTCAAGGTCTTAGCTCGTGTTATGCAAATTTAATTAATTCATAATATATAAAAATAACAATATCTAATGTGATTCAACAATTAAATAAAACTGCTGTTCCTAAAAAATGGATTACTTACTCATTGATCATAGCAATTGCAATACAAACATTTTATGCTGTTTTGCGAGGCAACTGATTCAATCTTTGGAACTTGTCAGTATACCCTATCTATTACAACTTACACAGGTCATTTTACATCTATTTTAGTGTGCTATTTAATGTTTTTACTAAAAGCTCATTTGTTCATTGTCAGGGCATGAGTATGAGACTAACCTAGTCTCGAAACGTCGCCTAAGAAGTTCAAGAAAGACTAACTCAAGATCTAAAATACAATATAATTTCCATAACAGTCAAGATAAGTAGAAACCAATATATATATATATATATATATATATGTATGAAAAAATATTAGATATTTTTTATCTAGAATAGAATAATAACAAGAGACAGATCGCGTGCAATAAGAGATTATTACTCAAATAAAGCTGGCAGATCTGAAATACCACACGCTAAAATATTGCAGCTTTTTATATATAAATTGATAAATCTTCACCTCCTTTAATACCGAATTAAATTCAATACTCAGAACATTTATCAATTTTTATTGTGACATGATAAGGAAGTTGTATTCAATAAAATAAGTTTATCAAATTATCCTGAGATGATCTGAAAAAAGTTTTATCAGTTTTAAAGTTGTTTCTCCCCCCACTCCAATTTATTTTATTATTTATTTCTAATTTATTTTTATTAATTGTTTTTTATGGTAATTATTTTTAAATATTTTTGATTTGAAGAGAAATGATTTGCCCTGGCCGGGATTCGAACCCGGGTCTGCTTCTCCGTAGCAGTTCTCTAAGCCTCAGAGCTACCAGGGCCTCTTCACCGACCCTACTTTGTCTGCCTTGATTACGATTTCCCTGATTTTGATACGACCCCTGATAGCTCAATGACTTAGAGCATTGCTACAGAGAAGCAAACGGGTTTGAATCCCGGCCAAGGCAAATCTTTTCTCTTCAAAACAAAAATATTTATTTATGAGATGAAAATGGTTGACTGGATGATCTTATGTAAAGGAGATAGTTGGGGGGTGCAGTCAATAAGAACACCGAACAAGTGAAGCACCTATACTTGTTCGGTGTTCTTATTGACTGCACCCCCCAACTATCTCCTTTACATAACAATATTTATTATTTATTTCGTTTCATAAAACTTCTATTCGTCCTCTTTAATATTATCATTTTATATTACTATCCTTTTTATATTTTCAATTACAACTCATGACGAGTCATGGGTTCAGTATGTGATAGACACTATTTTATTTCTTGGACAACGGCGGCGTCCTAGATCACATTAAACGGATAAGTTTACCCTTTTTCGGTACTGCCCTTTAATCTATGGTCTTCGCCTTGGCAACTCATCGTTCTACCATCGGGTCTGCTCCCTTTGTTTAACATATAAATTATAAGATAATTTCTTGTGGAGACGGTGTTTATGGAATGGAAAAATAGTTGGAACAGAGGACAATTATTTCTTGGAAGCACTGTAGGTTTAGATTTTCGAGAGTGTAGAAATTGAATGTAAACTGTTTAGATGAACGCAATGAATGATTGTAAAGTGAGTTAATCGTTGATTCTTAAAAAGATACTTTTCTTTATTTTTCAAGCTAGAGTTTTTTTTATTTAGAAAATATCTAAAAAAGTCAGCTTATATACTATATATTTTCTTCCCCTGTCATGTCCATTTCTGATGCTGTATATTTTATTTATTTCTTGTATAGTTTACTACAATTCAAAAAATTACATGTACTAAATAGACCAGTCTCGAATTAAAAACAACTGTAAAAGTTTAAATGTATCTGTACAGAATCATAATTTACAATGAAAGAAAAAAATGTATAAAAAAACTTCCAACAGAGAAAAAAAATTAATAATAATAAAATAAACAAAAATTGTAACTGTATATTCTATGCAACTTTTTCATAATTTCATAATTTAATCATTAAAAAAGCACGTGTGCGCCTGTGTATGTACATATATAGAAATAAGAAAATGGCGTAAAAACCCGTGCAGTTAAAGCACCTTAGCGAAAACCCTAACCCTTAGGAACTTACAATAACAATGAAATGAAAGTAATTGGTATCCTACAATAACATATGTGTTTTATTCTTTTATGTACATACCTCTTTGTACTATTTTTTGTATATATAATATTTTTTATAAGTGGGTTTTAATTGTTTTTACATTTAAAATTTTTTTTTACATAGTTTGTTGATAAATACATCAACATAAGGTATACTAAATTATTTATGCATAATTTTAACTTCAGTGTAATAAGCATAATTTCCGGTAATTCTAAGGCATTTGTTTTGGAATATTTGTAGTTTTTTTTAATTAGTTTTAGACATATGACTAAATATTGGGCATGCGTTTGTTAGTATAGGTCGTAAGCAGGCTTTATATAATAACTTATTATCTGTGCTAAATTTAGAATTTCTATTAAACTAAGGATATATAGTACATAGAGCTCTGTCAGCTTTATTGCACACATAATCAGTGTGGAAAGTAAAAGTTAACCTTTTTCTCCATATTAAGTCCCACATATTTGATCTGCGTTGTCCATGGTACAGGCGTTCTGTTTATATTCAGTTGGGGAATATAATTCCGTCGTCTCTTTATAAATAATATAGCTTGGGTTTTATCTTAATTTATTTTAATTTTCCATCTCTCTAGATGGCTATTAACATGGCGATCTTACCTTTGTTTGCGACACTTTTAATTAATTGGACAGTTGTGAGATCAGACTATTGCATTAAATTCTGCAGCCAGGAGTGCCTCCCCCTTCCTGATTCCCTCCTGCTGTTAACCTTTCATTTTATTATCAGCTGGACTATATTTGTCATTTCCGATGATGCCGCCAAAGAATCAATTTACACTTTTTGATAGTGTATGCTATTTTATGATCCGTTTCAGCACTTCCATGTTGCTTATGTGATCGGTCCATGGAATTCGGAAAATATGGTGGTATATCCTCATCTCTAGTGCTTCTAGATGCGACGCTGTTGTGCTGGGAATAAATAACAAATATCCAATCTCATTTTCAGAACTTTCTTCATGCTATTAAACGATAGTCTTGCTTTCTCAACCCTTGACCTTATTTCGAATCGATCGTCGTTCCCAGGTACAAGTATATAGTGTAGGTACAAGAGTGAACTATAATTTGGTGGTTTGAAGTATTTTGTGATGGATGCTGTGGTTTACGAAGTACCATCAATTTCGATTTGGCATTGTTAAGATGTAGTCCATAATTTTTGAGGTTTCTCTATTTTTTAAATATTTTCATCTGTGTATCATCCTCGTGAAAGCCTTATTCTTTTCTTCAACGGAAGCCTGGCATTCCTGTTCGAACCAGTGGCGGGTTTTCCCATTTCTTAGCTCTGATATTGTTTCCTCAGCAGCATTTACAATAGCCCTCTTTATTTTCTCCCATTAATTTTTAATGCCTTCTACTTCAAGTTGCCCATTTATTAAATAGCCTTTCCTAACTTTATTGGATCTCTGTCATTTTTTAAGGGCTTTATATTAAACTTATGGGTAATTTTCTTATTTTTTCGTTAGTTATTATTTTCAATCTCGTCACCTACTAAGAAATGATCACTAACTTCTTCAGCTCTTCTAAAGATAAAAGGAGATCTTCAACACCGTTCTTGCCAGCTGCAGACTTCAAGGTTTCTAAGTGAATAGGCTTTGTGTTGAAAGGTGGTACTATTACTCATTATAATCAAATTCGTCGCTTTTTCCGTACACTTTCAACAAGACGGTATAGTTCCTCGATATCGCTAGCAGTCAGTCAATACGGTGTCATCTGCATATGTTATCTTGGTTCCGTCATTCAATTCATCTAATACCTTTTGTAACATTTCTCATGGATATTTGTTAAAGAAAAGAAGAACATATTGTAATTTTATTCCAAAAAATTCATTCAATTCAAGTTGTTTTTTTTAGCACTTTACTTGGTTTTTCACCGTTGACATGTGCTACTTGAAATGAGCTTAAGAAATGCCTTCTTCTCGCAAGTTACTATTCATTGTCCTGAAGGAAATTGCTTTTATTTAGACATATTGTATAGGGAACTAGATCGGTTTTTGATGTAGCACCTTCAGGAAAATTACGTATATTATTCATAACAGATGCTCCCATACATCACTCGGTAAACCATTGATATGAAGCCTAATGATTTATAAAAATCAAATTTATATAAATAAATGAAATGCTTATTTATAATAATTTGTTTAAAATCTCTCTCTCTCTCTCTCTCTCTCTCTCTCTCTCTCTCTCTCTCTCTCTCTCTCTCTCTCTCTCTCACTCTCTCTCCCTCTCTCTCACTCTCCCTCTCTCTCTCTCTCTCTCTCTCTCTCTCTCTCTCTCTCTCTCTCTCTCTCTCTCTCTCTCTCTCTCTCACTCTCCTCTCTCTCTCTCTCTCTCTCGTGAGTTATAAATCGGTCTTGAACCATTCATTATGGCTGTTCGGGGTCAGGAAGCACACGATGGCCTATATTCCTTATTATGAAGTAGAAGTACCAAACTTACCAGGTATCTATTTGGCATCACCATAAACCACAACTCAACTCCTGAAATAGATACAGGTTATTGCCATTTGTATATGCTTACCTATCATCATAAATTTTATAGTTGTTTTTCCCTTATATTTGTACCCACCCTTGCCAAGCACAAACAATAAACAATCATAAGATTGGTTGACAGTTTAATGACTTGAGATGCATGAAAAAGGACAGCAGCGAGCGGTACATCTCCTGTGGCTTGATTTGATTTCTTCATCCATATACCACATACCACATCCTTTTTAATCTCCGTTCAGTTTTTTATTTTAATTATCTTTTTTTTTGTTACTGGAGTACATCTTTCTTAGTCAATCATTCAAGTGAGTAAAATAAAACCTTTTTCCAGACATATATTTTTTCTTTATTTAAAAACGTTTCAATATTAATGTCATTCTCAATTTACATTTCTTATAAGTCCTTTAACGTTATTTAATTAAAAAAGATTCTCTAAAATTTATTTTATGAATTTGTACATTTTCAACCTGAAATCTCCGTTCAGTGTACTCAGACAGGAGAGTCGTGGCCATTTGTTTTATCAGTGGGTTTGGGTTTCCGTGTAGTTTTTCTTGTCAGTGTTTTTAGCATTCTTTCGTCAACCGTTGGTATTTTTAAGCCAGTATACACAGTTTTGTTATATACACACCATGGTGCTTTTGTGATATTTACCATTCTGGACCTTTTAGTGGCAATTTTCTATTAGTGGAGCACCACTGCTGATTAGAGTAGAGCATATAGCAATGCTGTAACATTTTGTCTTTCGTTAATGTTTATTTGCGTTATCTGTTCACCGTATTATGTACTTGTCATTCATTAAATTTATAATATAATTAATTAAGTAATAAAATTGTTTAATATTATGACGGAAGGTTTATTAGTGCTTGTGGTTGTTTTCTATTCGCCATCTTTGATGTTTTTCATTTATAAAACGTTTTTAAATTAAGTAATAAGACCGTTAACCGCTTATACAATTTAGTTAACCCAGAAAACGGAGTTCATTTAAAAAAAAAATCGGGGACGAGCCAAGTGACGAAATTAGTAAGACAGAGGAACCAATAAAGACTCTGTAGAAACATGTCTAATTGAATTTATGTTTCAAGAAAGTTGAGAACAGGACTTATTTATGGAAATACGTTTAAACTCCTAAACTAAGGCTAGCGTCGGATTGTAAGGTTAAGCAATATTATCAGTGCCGCTCTAACAGAAAAGTACACTTTTATCACTCTAGATTATGAAGTCTATCTTTATTATTCTATACTGTTATTATTGTATTTATTATACTTTATTAGTGATCAAAATTAAATTATTCCTTCTTATACAAAGCTAACAACAAAGAAGTTAGTTCAAAAACAGGTACAAATACTATTTGAGATTCCAATGAGGAGTACCATCTGCTTGAACAAGGTAGTGAGAGCCAGGTTTATTGACCCAGGTGTTGTTGGGTTGTTGGGTCCTGAATCAACATAAGGTCTGCTTTGGTACCCGCTGTTGAGTACAGGAGGATTTGGGATGGTTTAATCGATTTGTCCGGGGAGGTTTGAGTACATATCATCAAAGGAACCAGTGACTATAATATCCAGCAAATAGCTTTGAAATTGAAGGAAAAAATTGAAGGTTCTTAGAAGGAGTTAAATAGAAAAAACCACCGCAGTCAAAAGACGTGTTAAGTCGATACGTACTAAATTTTAAGAAAATGCTTGAAGAATTTAAAATAATTTAAATAATAAAGTATGTATTTAAAAAAAAATGTCAATATTTACTTTGATACTTTTTGATTTAATTTATCCTGTACAATCGATGGAGAGACTTGGGCACAGTTCGTGATAAGGACTGTACTGTCCAACGATTGTCCAGGAAGGTGATTTTTCCTAAACCGAACTCAACCCCCAAATCCCCTCTATTTCTGGTATCCACATTATATAGGCTAGGTGAGCCTCAGAACTATACCCAATAGGAACCATTTCCAATATAATATGCCAGAGGATGGATTTAAACCCAGAACCTTCAAAATGGAAACTCAGCGCTCTATCACTGATCCAGTCCATTCCATTTATGATATAATAATATTATTAAACAGAATCATTACTAAGAGCCGGATAAAATTATTTTATGAAAAAGTAATTATTTTATGATTAAATTTTAAATGAAAAAGAAGGAAGAAAATTACCATTATTTTATTTTCAATTCTATTAATCCTACCCTCTACAAATTTTCTCATTATTCAATCCTATCTCATTAACAGGTCATTCAAAGTAAATCACAATAATATATTTTCATTTAGCTTTTCTCAATCTGCTGGTGTTCCTCAAGGACCCAATGACTTCCTCTCCTCCCGTATCGTTTAATAACATCCCACTGAATCCTGTAGAACAGGTCCCGTACTTAGGACTACACTTTGACAATAGATTAACTTGGAATCCTCATAGTAGACTGAAACGACTAGAATCATCTTTCAGGCTACTTCAACATTTACTAGGCAAACGCTCTAAGCTCTCAATTAATTACAAAATACTCATATACAGGGTGTCCCATTTCAAGTGAATCAAACGTTTTTAACTTTTAAACGAAAAAAAATTCAGAAAAACGATTCAGGTAAAAGTTGTAGTTATTCAGGCCTAGTTTGAAGAAATAAAAAAACATTTTTTGGTTTTTCATATCGACCTCCAAAAAATGTAGTTTCCTCCTGACCTCCATTTTTTTTTCTGAAATGTACAATACAAAACATGGAAAAAACGTCTGTAACATTTTTTCTATCTTCCATAGGTTAAGTAGAAGAAGTATCTGAAGCTCACTACTTCAGTATGCTGTCTTCACAGAAGGTTTTTAAATGTCCAGACATTTTCTGAAAGAATGTATCAAAATACCTTGATTAGTAACTTATTTCGACTAAAAACTCTTAAATAAAATAACTTAATGCTATATTACTTTTCCTAGTAGTAGTAGGTATACTACAGTAGCCAACTTTGAATGCTTTTTCTACTTAAACTATGAAACATAGAAAAAAATGTTACATATATTTTTTCGATGTTTTGGATTGTACATTTCAGAAAAATAAAAATAAATGGGGGTCAAGAGGAAACATTTTTTGAATGATCGTTTAAAGTAAAAAACCAAAATATGTTTTTTTTTATTTCTTCAAACTAGGCCAGAATAACTACAACTTTTACCTCAATTGTTTTTCTGAATTTTGTTTCGTTTAAAAGTTAAAAACACTTGATCCACTTGAAATGGAGCAGTCTGTATATGAGAATCATTAGAACAATCTGGACTTATGGAAAAGAGCTTTGGGGCTTCACTAAACCATCGAATTCCTCTCGTATTCAGTCCTTACAATCCAAAGTCCTACGTAAAATCCTCAATGCTCTTTACTTAACGAACAAAGTAATCCATAATGACATTATGTCCCATTTGTTGGTGATTGGCCCGATCCAATCTTTTCATCACATACAAACTTCATTCCCACTCAAATCCACTTGTTTCAAACCAAGCAACCTCTTCAATTCCTGATAATCCTCCGAGGCGTCTGAAAAGAAGATGGCCTGGTGACCTTCTAAGTTGAACTTTTTATTTGAGTACTTCCAATGGGTAGTTTCTCTACTTGTCTTTTCGTGACAATGTATACATTCATTATATTTACTTGATGTATTCTGTTTTACAGTTTTAAATTTCATTAAATAACTTGCTTAAAACATTCTATTAATAATGACTAAACTATCAAACGTATTAAGGTATGACTATAATACGGGCTCTTCATTCAATATCGCGAGTTTCTTGAAGCCAAGTTTCTTAAACCCCAATAAATACTGATTTTAAAAGGTATAATGACACGTGTAAAAGCTCTTCTCATATGTGAAATGTAGTTTCTGGCTAAGGAATTAAAAACGAATGTTATAAGTAATAAGCTATAATGCTATCAATAGAGCAAAAAATAAATGTTACTTCATTTATAAAAACAAAAATGTGCCTTTAAGTAAACCAATAATTAAATCTCCAAACAATGTGACTTTCTTAGAAACAGTTTAATAAATTTGACATAGTTAAGGTTAGTGGTAACCCCTTCTATTAATGAATGGCTCAGTGGTACAGTGCCGTGCTGGAGTGCCGAAGGCCTGGGTTAAAATCCTTCTCTAGGTATTTATGTGTAGGTATCTAGAACGCTCTTGATCGACGTTTTTTTATTTATTAAATATAAAAATTACCTAATAACAGGGAGGATTTATTAGCACAAAAAGTTAAATAAAAAAAAAAGAAGGAAGAAAATATGAGCTGAAGTGATAATAAATAAAACCTATTGTGGAAGAAGGGGTTGCTAATAATAATTCGCTAACCTTCTATCTGAGTGAATTTGCCGGTCGTGAACTATATAAAAAACCAGATAGTTGATTTATACTATTACGTAAATTGAAGTTATAAAAGGAAAGAAAAGAATTGCATAAAGTAATACAAATAAAATCATCCAAAAATGAGTAAATGATAAATATATAATGTCTTCTTCTTCTTCGGCTCTACAGTCCAAGATGAACTTTGGCCTCTCCAACAATGATTCGCCACTCCTCTCGGTCCATGGCCCGCCTCGTCCAGTTGGTCACTCCAATTTTACGCAGGTCCTCCTCCACGTCCTTAATCCAGCATTTACGTGGTCGTCTCCTCTTTCTTTTACCTGGAAACGCTTCACGCAGAACTTTTTTAGGCATTCTTTCATCCGGCATTCGCTCAATATGACCCAGGCAACTAATTCTTCTGGATTTAATAAACCTTAAAATATCTTCATGCTTCATCAGGTCATCCAGTTCTTGGTTCCTCCTAATACGAAATGTGTCCTGTTCATTTATTGGACCGAAAATACATCTTAGGATTTTCTTTCGAATACTCTAAGAGCTTGCTGGTCGGCTACTTTAAGCGTCCACGTCTCCGCACCATAGCACACAACGGGCCTGATAAGGGTTTTATATAATTTGAGTTTTGTGCGTTTTGATAGTAGGGAAGATTTAATCAATCTAGAGAGGCCGTACTACGCTTTGTTGCCACACATTATTCTCCTCCTAATCTCATCACTCACCCTAACCACACTGTTTATTTCAGTGCCAAGGTACGTGAATCTATCACCAGTTTCGAATGTATAGCCATCACACCTAAGATCCTGCCTTCCTCTGCTTGCCTCAGAGCCTGATGCTACCATGTATTTGGTTTTAGATTGGTTTATCTCAAGACCCACGATTCTACTTTCCTGCACAATCTTTGCCAGAATTTCCTTTAATGCCTTCTCACTTCTCGCCAGAACCACAATGTCATCTGGGTACCCAAGTATTTGACATAAGCGAGATGCTAGACTTCTATCTGACACAATGTTTTGCAGAGCCTTATGTAGCACAAGATTAAACAGAACGGCAGAGAGAGAGAGTCTCCCTACCTTACACCAGAAGCGAAATGGATTTTTCTGCTAACTCTATTACCAATGATTACACTAGCCTGTGTCCGGGACATTGTCATTTTTATCAACTTTATTAATTTAAACGGAACTTTGAATTCTTTTAGAACATTAAACAGTTGATCCCTGTCCACACGATCAAAAGCTTGCTTAACTTAAAATCAATAAATAGCATGTGAACATCCGTATTAAGCTCATAACATTTTTCGAGTACTTGACGCAAGACAAAGATTTGATCAGTAGTACCCCTGTTAGGCCTGAAACCACATTGGTAATCCGTGAGGATCTGTTCCGAAAATATATAATGTAAAAATAGAAAAAGAACAATTACAAAAATATTAATGTGCACAACTAATTCTAGGAAAATACAAGAAAAGTTATTTAAAATTAAAGCAAAAACTCTGAAAGCTAAGTATTTATTTACAATTAATTATTTATATAAAAAATGAAATGAACTTATTTACTAAAAGGTATTAGTCTTAAAACAAAAATTATAATTTTAATAATAATAATTATTAATGGTCTGTGAATCAAAAAGAGCTGAAGTGAGAATTGAACTTAGTTCTTGAAAAGGTTTGAGTTCTTGATTGCGACGACTTGATTCGAAATGTTGATCAGTAGAAAATAAACTAAATGTCTCTTACCGGTAAGTCCAATATTAGATGAAAATAGCGAGAGGTTTTCTTGGGTCAGATTTGACAAAATTCAAGATGAAGAAGATGGAAAGAGTGGCGACAAAGTCAAAATGTAGAGTACACAACTGTCGTGAGGCTGAACTTGTTTTGTTTTTTCGAACATCACATTTAATACTAAAACATACATTATTTTTTCCCTTTTAATAAGTTTTGCTATTACAAGAATTATATAAAAAAAAATATCTGGATTTTACTTTATTAATTTAAAATATTTGTCTGGAAGAAAAAAATTAAACAAATGAAAAATAGCTATTGATACTTTTTAATTAAAAAGACTCATTATGGACCTATAAAATTATATAAATTGCTTAGCATTAAGGGATAAATTAATAAAGTATAACGTATAGACGTTACTGAGTAATAAATTAAATACACATACACATTTTGCTACATAAACTTATCATTAAATAAATATTAAAATTGTACTTAATCAAACAAACAGAAAATAAATAAATAAAAATGAAAATTACATTGATAACACAGGTCTGCGATGAAAAAATTGTAGCATACTGAACTATTTTTTTGTGCTGATAACGGAAAAAAATAGTGACCAAATTCCATCGACCCTAGATATGTCGCAAATTTCATAGGAAGTTTTAGGGTCTAGACTTGAAGAAAGAAGGTTTTTTTTTTTTAGTTAGCCTCCGGTGTTTCATTTTCATGGTACCGATTTAGAGAAAAGGAATTTTTCCCATTTTTTACACAAGAGTGTGACCTAGTTTTCTGAAACGATGTACCTGGAATCATGGAAACGTTCAAAATCACGTCTGAACCAGAGGAATGGAGGCTTTTCATCAATTCATCAAAAAGAAGTTTGAAAGCTGTATTTCTTCACAGAGGTAACCGTGCTTCTGTGCCTGTTGGACACTCAGTCCATTTAAAAAAATGCTGCGAAAATCTTGAGTTTGTTCTTAATAAGCTCGGCTACTCTGACCACGAATGGACCATTTGTGGGGATTTTAAAATTATTTCCATGTTACTAGGTCAACAAAATGGTTACACAAAGTTTCCATGTTTCCTCTGTGAATGGGATAGCCGTGACAGGAAACAAAACTATGTCAAGCAGACGTGGCCAACCAGAAAGGCTCTTATTCCTGGAGTTAAAAATGAAAGGCAACGTTTATTGGATCCTAAAAAGATCTTACTTCCACCACTTCATATCAAATTGGGGTTAATGAAACAGTTTGTGAAAGCATTACCCAAAGATGGAGATTTTTTCAAGAATAGTATACGGACAGTTTCCTGGCATATCCGATGCCAAGCTGAAAGAGGGATTCTTTGTTGGGTCTGACATCAGAAAACTTTTAAAAGATGAAAGCTTTGTTACTAAAATGGAAATGAAATAAAAAAAAAAAATGCGTGGAATTAACTTAAACTTGTCGTAACCGGCTTTTTTGGAAACAAAAAGACCCAAACCACAAAACTTTGGTTGCTAAATTGTTACAGAACTATAAAATGTTGTGCTTCAACATGAGTATCAAAGTTCATTTCCTTCACTCACATCTGGACTACAAAAAATCTTCGGGCTGTAAGTGAGGAACAAGGAGAACGTTTCCATCAAGATATAAAAGAAATGGAACACAGATACCAAGGTCGATGGAATGTCAACATGATGGCAGACTACTGTTGGATGTTAAAAAGGGGAAATTCACAAGAACACAGCCGGAATGTACAAAAAAGAAGCTTTGATGGAATAAGAATAAACGTTTTTACAAAGACTTATAATAACTTTACAACCACATGTTTATTTGTTTAATTTATTATACTTAAATAACACATGGCATCATTTTTATGCTCATTTTAGCTAGGTATCGTTGTTTTTATTTTTGCTTTTACTTCGTGTTAAAATAATAAAAACAAATCCAAAATTGTCGGGACTTTTTGTACTTTTTCCTAGTACTTCAACTTTATTTTGTTGGCAAGTGTACAACTCAGCATAAAAAAACTACATAAAGATCAGTTAATTAAATCAAGACAATTTAAAAAAAAAGTTTTTTTGCAGACCTGTGTAATGAATGAAACCTATCAAACATATAAAACCTCGTTGATTTTATGTTTTAATGTTTTAATTTCGTTTTAAATAATAAAATGATATTACACATTTTAATACTATTATCTTATCATATACATGCATATATTAGTCTACTCTAATAGAAGGATGATTTTTTAAAAATTAATACAGAAAAGTAATGCGTTGTTTATTGAATATATTTAACAAGAAAAATGGATTACCTGTGGTGTAGTGGTTATCTCAACAACATATAACGTATAAGATCGTGGGTTCGCAGGTTATTTTTTATATTGTTTCCCTTTGAGCATTATTTTCCCTATGATTTACAATTCATTAACTTTTTTTTTGGTTCCAGGTGAGGTCTGACTTAGTTTTTTTGAAGCCTTTGGTAAGCAAAATTCTTATATATTGCAACCAGCATGCTCTGCGCTAGTTAAAAACGCTGCATGAAATTGATCGATTTTCTTTAAATTTATTATTTATTTATTTTTCTCTTATCGATGATCCTATATATTCTTTTCATATCTATTTTATATTATGGGGTTAATCGGACAAGGATTATCTGCTAGGTTACGTAGCTTGGTTTTTGTTGTACTGCGATTGTCCTTGAGATTTTTATCCAAGACTATCCCATTAGTTTGGTATTAAAGTGTCTTGAAACTCTTTTATTAATTCATAAGGCAATTATTATCCAAATGCTACCTTACCAAATAATTTTTTTTTATGGAGGCACACATTATCACCCATATAAACTCTATACCCGCATGCTAAATTTCGTGATTTTCTCAATCTGTATAAATTCTGTATATATACATTAAAACATTTCTTTATATTATTTTTCAATTATGAGTGCAATAATTATTAGATTCATAGATTATTTTCTATCCTGATATATCACTAAGATTATAATAATCACTCTGGTAGATTCCTCATCAGAGAAGGACTTTATACTAGGTTCATGTATAGGATTTTGATCAATATAAAATTCTATGTGTTTCATGGATTATCTTGTGGGTCTAACAGTTTGAAACTGTATAGGTAATAATAACCTATAGGTACCTATAGGTAATGTACTTATCCTTAAAGAAGAAGATCGATTGGCGCTACTGGCACTAGGTTTTTATTGTAGCTATGTTTTATAAGCTTAAATATATTTTTAATATTCTGATTGATTTTGGGATACCAGAGTAATCATTTAGGATGATTACTCAAATTATTATTTCTATATTTTGTCTTAATTGGATTCTTTTCCAGAGGCTTGTTCTTGTATTTACCAATTTACTCAGCATTTGAACCTTTAATATATTATTCATAAATAAATAGTGCATCTGGGGTAAGTAAGCACCAAAAGAATTGAGAGTACACTTAATGATTCAGATGCAATAGAGGATTGCCATAAAATACATAATAGAAGTTAAATTAAGACTTATCTGTGAAAGAGGGGCTAGATTAGGTCTATAAGTAGGTCTTTGCCTGGCAGTATACGGGTCTTCTGCGCCCTGCATCCTAGGGATCTGTTCAGAGAGTCCTCTTTCCAGTGGCGTTCCACCCTTCCATCCTTCTGCCTGCGCGGCCTACTTCTCGCAAACCAATATTGTTCTTTGTGCAAAACACATTTATTTTTATGATGCCGTCAGTTATGATACTTGGCATTTCCCTGGGGTTATTATAAAAAGAAAAAATGTTGTACAAACAGATACATACTTCTTTTCTTTTCCAGATGTCATCTCTTACTACTTTTACAAATGTTTATAGTTTTATTGCAATACCTTACATCGTAACAGTTAATTTAGCCTCTATAATTGTGTACTATGCAATTATTCGATTATTTACAAATATTATTCACTAGACATTTACAAACTTTGTTACAAGCATATTTTTTACTATTTGTCAACTAGATGCAGTTTTTGG
Source organism: Arma custos (assembly GCA_037127475.1). Lineage (NCBI taxonomy): Eukaryota > Metazoa > Arthropoda > Insecta > Hemiptera > Pentatomidae > Arma > Arma custos. The sequence goes on from CM073759.1 coordinate 213,892,999, forward strand.
TATATATTTTTCTTCCACCTTTGATGAAAACCTGTGCATAAGTAAATCGCGGTGAAAATGGTTGCTTTTCTCAATTTTCATTCAATTCGTGATTTAACATTCTGTAGTCTATCACCATACTTACTTTTCTTTTACCGGATGCGTCGGGTTTCTAATTAGGTCATCGAAGAGTAAATGATTTTCATTTTGAATGAGATTTCATAAATAATTGACAGTTTTTAACTTATCAGTCTTCGTCATCGAGTGTGTATGTTTGTGTAAAGTCACATTTGTGACAAAGTGGTAAAGTATATTTTTCTCTTACGCGGAAGCAATAGTTTCTCTGTTTCTCTTATTTTCAATCCTATGCCTTGAAATTATTAGGGTCCTAGTTTTGTCTGTGAAGAAAGTCTAATGGGTTTTTTTTTTTTTTTTTATAAATTTTACTATTAAATAATTCAAAAGTTAATTGTTCAATTGACCAACTGTCTATAGTTTCTAGATAGTGTAATATGTTAAATTCGCAAGTTGGAGACAGTGGTTGAATTTTCTATAAGAGTCAGGAAGAAGGCATCAGAATGTCAGTTTTGCACTGAACTGGAACTGACTATGAGCGATATTTTTGTTTTAGGATTGGCTCAGACTAAGATAAGGGAAAAGTTGATGGAAGAGCACCCTGCGGAACAAAATTTAACCTTTTCGAAAGCACTTATCCTCGCTGCTGCGAAGGAAGCTTCTCTTAAATCAACTTTTACGTCACTAATCAAGGTAGAACCATCGGATTCATTTTATATGTCAAAAAAATTGGTTAGTTCCCAAAAGGACCATTTGTAAATTAACTTTATATACAAAATCTTGATCCTGAGGTATATAATATTTGTATTATTATAAATAATATGCTTATTAATTAATTTTATGAGTTATAAGCTGATCGTCAGTGCGGTTTGCACATGAGGTAGCTCGTCGCACATTTGATTGACTTCGACGACCTAAGTCAGGTAGTCTTCTTCTTGGTATTTTAAAACTATAACAAATTGTCGTTTTTAGTATTTTCCGTTATTTATTATTTATGTTTCTCACTGTTTAAACCTTCGCTGAATTTCCAATATTTCAAAATCAAATCGTTTCCCACCCCATGGAACTAATGAGCATAATGGATCTGGTGGTGGGATCAATTGTAGCAATTTTACTTTACCACCAGCACAACATAATCCAGTAGATTCACCGCTGTATTGTAACGCTTTACAATATTGACAAATGGTTGTCATTTCCCCAATTGTTACGGATTGGTCGGCACAATAATCTATTTCCAGTAGTGGAATGCTACTCGTTCCAGGTTTGCAGGAACACTCCGCCTGCAGTATCGCACTATTTCATTGTATCTTGCTCGCTGTTGTTGTGTGTGGTGTGCCCTATCTCGTTCCATTCTAAGCCTATCTACTTCTTTTTTATTCACTGTGGAACGTAATTCTGCCATACCAATACGAATGTTATCATTATCTGCCTCTCGCTGGTCATCAGTGCGGTTTGCGGGGTAGGTGCGTAATGACAAAGATTTATCGGCAAATGTCAAAAACAAAGTCATTTTGCCCATTTTTATTGTCCGAGAAACCTTCCTACATCCACTGAACACACATAATCCACTCATCTAGACGTGAATCTTCGAATAGTTCATTACAATACAAGCGAAGGAATTTTCCCCTCTTCCTCCGAAATTTTCACTGTAGCTAGTTGTCACTTTTGCAATTTTTTTTCCGTGATTGTCTTTTTATTGTCAGAAAATACATAATTTATAACTGACGTTTTATCGCTTTTTCTTTGTTTATTCTCAGTGAACCCACTTGCCCCATAATAACCTTGCCTAAATTAAATTAATTTCCATCGATAATCGCCTCAAAGTATATTTTCTATTACAATTCAATAATTTATTTGACTGCTCAGTTATAAGAGACTTACCTATCATCATGTTGATTGAAATAAAAACGTGCTTTACTCAAATATTTTAGCTATGATCGGTTTATCACATACGCTCTGACTTATATCTAACATCTTTTTGTGATAATCTGTTTCCATTATTATTATTAATTATTTAGTTTTATCTGATTTAATTATACATAGATCTTTATTCTTTTTTAAAAACACTTTTGTATACGAAAGGTCATCATTAATTAAATTAGTCAATTGATTCATTATATTATTGGGTTTATTTTTCTTTATTTTTTTTTTTTTGTTTAAATAATTTAAAATATTTTTGCTAATTGTGTTTCTTAAACCGTTTTTATGGGTTTCTGGGGTGTTTAAATTTACAATTATTGACTCAATTTCAGCTATCATTTGAAAAATATTGATTTTTTTATTATTCAGGTTACAATTGAAATTATCTCCTAAACTTAATAGATTGATGATAATATTTGGTATTATTCTTGCTGTTAAATTCACTACTCTGTTATAAGTGTGTAAGTTATTATAATAATGAAAAATATTGAATGATTTGTTAGTACCTTTATTAGTATTTTTCATATTTTTGGAGTAGATAGTGGTATTATATTCATCTGGGATTCGATTATTAATGTATGGGTTTTTAAGAGTTGTTTTATCATATTTATTTGCCTTATTTTTTATGTTTATTATTTTGATTTCTTTAATTATATTATTCTATTTATTACATATATCGCAGATTAATTTATATAATTTCTTATTAAGATTTTTAATTATTTCTAAAGTTATTTGAAATTTTTTCTTAATTGAATTTATTAACCGAAATGGCTGTTTTTTATCTAAGTTAACTATTTTTCAGCGTGCTTCGAGAAGGTGAGACTAATAAAATATTTTTAATAGTAAACTTTTAACCGTAAGTTACTTTTTCCATTAACGGAATTGTTTTCTTCTTTTAATCATGAAGCAGTTGCTTATGGAAGATTAAGGAAATAAAAATTGTCATCTGCATACGTAAAGTTATTACAAAGCGGGATGGAATAGAAGTGCTAACATAGTCACCTTAAAGCTACGTCCACAATATGAGACATTTGCATCATTACGAGACAAACCTTCGTCCGTCTAAGCAACGGTCTAAGGACAACGTTCTTAGAGCAGCCGGATTAGTCTCTTCTAGCGTCTTCACTACTACCTCAGTTTCTAGACCATCTTCGTCAATACACCATGGAGAGCATTGTTTGGTGCGGAATAAATTCTTGCTTTATGCTTATTAAAAATGAATGAACGCGAAAACATTAATCAATATATCCTTAATAAATTGTAATTACACTAATTACATTTTTATTAAGTTATAATTTTTAAATTTATTTAAATAAATATAATTAGTGTGACCATTTCCCTTTCCTTCGTCAATTATACAAAACTTATTAAATTGTATAATTTTACAATGGGTTCAATATGTAACTAAATTGCAGAACATTTTATTTTTCTTCCTTCTTCTTTATATATATATACACGAGTATAATGTTATCTAATAGAAGTACACTTTCCCAGCCTCTATAAACAGTATACTAGTATCCTAAAGTTCGTGTTGATGTAATTCTGTTTGCTTTTGAAGAGTTTGTTTGATCACTTTTCTTTCCTTCGTCAATTATTAATGACGATGATAACAGCCTCAACTAAACAGTATACTCGTATGCTTAATCCCATGATGTTGCAACTTCATCTCAGAAGTAATATTTATTCATTAGCGAAGGACATGCTATTTAAACCTATTTTTAGGAGTGTGTAGGGGTACAATTGATGTTATCGTTGTATTTCTTTCGTCAGTTTTTAACGAAGACTATACAAAACGTATCGAATTGTATAAATTGGTACTATTTTACAAATGGTGCATCATTAAACTATATAGCTTAAAATCTTACCTTTCTTCCTATCTATAATTTTATTTTGCTCATGCCTCTATAAACTGTTTCTACATATGCTAAATTTCGTGACGTTAATCCTCTAGAATCCATTATGTATCGATTAAAAATAAAATTAACATTTTAAATCAGATTATACTGCTATATTGGCTTTACTGCCTAAGCTATGATCTAAGGGAAAAGTCAGATCCTTTGATCTGAATATATTTAAATACTACAATGGGATGTCAACCTGAGACCGTCATACTTAATATATAGTAATTTTATATCATTAATAAATAAGAGACATATTTATTCTTCTCCAAAGATTAACGTCGTTGACTGACCAGGAGTTGTTTATTACTTTTCCAGAAGAAAAATTTAGTTTAGTCTGTTAGGAAAAATTTGAAGTACAGGATTGGGAAATGAGGAACTTTTTTAAGAAGGTGATTGGAACCTATTACCATCGCCTTTGTCTCCTCCGCATTCAGCCTCATATATTTGGTTTTATAGATACAAAAACCAAAATCTTCATTTCATAACAACTGACATATCTTGAAAGTAAAGGTAATAATCCCTAAGAGCCATTTTACTCCATCTGGCCAAGGAGATACTCACGAATACCTGGCCTTCAGATAGTCACATAATAGCTATAATAAATTCATTCAAACTACATTTACACCTGGTATGATGCAATTACTCTAACTACATCTGTATTTAAATGTATATACATAAATACAATTTATGTGATCGTTTTTGTTTCCTTCGTCAATTGTTAGCGTCGATTATATAACCCCAATTAATTCCCAAGCATGAAATCATTCTCCAGCCTCATCTCTTCGATTGCTTTTTTCTTAACCTTACCTATTCCGAGTATGTCCAGTCTAAACTTCTTCATTTCCAACGCAAGTTCGGCTTCTTTCCCCGTCAGTGTCCCGATGTTCCATGTTGCGATTCTTAAGCCCTTTCCCGTTCAAAGTCGTTGCCGTTGAGACAGTCAGTTTCCGAGGCCATTTTGATTTCTTTGAAACAGTTTTACTCTCGGGTGAGTGATTGGCCCGACGAGAGAGACCTAGTAACCTCGGGACAAATTTTACCTTTTACCCTTTAGTTGCCTTTTACGAAAGGCGGAGGTTCCGCTAGTAAATTCTATCCCCTACCCACAGGGAGGAAACTTGAATTCATGAAGCTTAATAATTGATTTAAACCCTCGATTTAATATTGATTTGGTTAATCAATAAAATAACAAGAGGAAAATATTAAATTGAACTTTAAAGAAAACAAAAGCTCAAGGGATTCCTTAGGGACTTTGTAACATCTTTAATATTTTCAGAAAGATTACAAAACATAAACCATTAATAATTTAATTTTCCAATATATTTCCTTTCCCTATGCAGCTAACACTGTCATAAAAATAACAACTAACTTACGAACGGATATCATTTGTAACTTATTACTTTGATTTCTTTGGGTGCCGTATTGTCTAGGCTGGTCATTAAAATATAAGGTTTACATTTCTTAATATCATAACAGTCGGCGTGATCGGTTTTTTCCCCTTTGTGTGTTGCTACAAATGCTACAACATTCAACAAAATTACAGATAATTTTACCTTTCTTCCTACATAATATTTTGTTTAATAGAGTCACACTTTCTCACCCAGCCTCTATAAACTGTATACACGTCTGCTAGATTTCGTGATGATGCCAATTAAATTAAACTTAATCGATATACCCCTAATCAAATGTAATTACTCTAATTACATTTGTATTAAATTATAAGGTTTCAATTTATTTATTTATTGGAGTTTAGCAAAACAAGTCCACATACACAAGATACAAGCAACACAGTCCAAAATTCTCAGATAAATTGTTAATGCACCATGTTATATTTGGAATCACATCATATACAAAGACATGAACATTTCCACAATAAAATCATATATTCATAACAAATACATAATATTCCACTCATCGACACAAAATCATTCAAATCCACTCGTCCTTCCGCTTTCCTACTCCCTGTTAACTGGACCTGATAAAAAAAGATTAAAAAGACATTGGCCTAGAGACTGACTCAAATATTGGTATTTCCATTCCAAAACTCGATGTTCCTGTAGAAAAGTAAAGAGCTTTGGTCTTGGATCAAATTCGATGCAATTGCGCGTGTACAAATGAAAATTAAATAATAAACGATAAATTATTTTTATTTGAATAAATACAATTAGTGTGATCATTTCCCTTTCCTTCGACAATTATTAACTATGATTTTACTAAACGTATCAAATTGTATAAATTGTTATTATTTTTCAAATGGTGCAACATTAAATCTTATTTTTCTATCCATCTAAAATTTTATTTAATAGAGGCACACTTTCCCAGTCTGTATTTTCGTACAATAAATTTCACAATGATGTCAATCCAGGCAGGCATATTTGGTGTATAGCTCTGAAAAAATATATAAAATATAAAAAAATACTGGACTATAAATCTTCAATTTTTCATAAAAAATGGGAAAAACCATTATCCAGTCTGTATTTATCCTTAATTTATTAAAATTGTTAGACCTTTCGACAAATTGATGTCATTTTCAATCCTTCTAACAAATCAATCAATCAATCAACAATCATATATAACTTTAAAGAAAACAATATGTCTCAAACTCAAGCATAGATTTCTCATAAAATGCATTTTTAATGTCTAAAAATTTTATAAATATATATATATATATATATATATATATATATATATATATATATATATATATATATATATATTCTTGGGGATCAGCTATCCTCCATGGTCAATTGTTAATATTAAAATTATTTAAACTTTGATCGGTGAAGTAAAAAAGTTGTAAATAATTGTATATTTTATAATGGGTGATTTTTTTAGCAACTTTCTTATTGGCAGCTCAGCTGTTATCTTGTAACATGTTACTGTTAAAGATGTTCAGTTTGGTCTATAATTTAACCATAAATCGACTTACTAACGAACAACGCTTGCAGATTATTGAATTTTATTACCAAAAGATGAGAAACGAGTTCGGTGAACAGTATATTTCACGTTTGGGGCCTGTAAAATTGGGGCCTGCCGCCTTGATCGTACGATTTAAGGCCATTAGACTTTTTTTGTAGTGCTATGTTAAGGCTCATGTCTATAGGGACAAGCCCGCAACGGTTGACGCACTGGAAGCCAATATTGAAGAATTTATTCGTAAGATTATGTTGTAGAAAGTATGCAAAAGTTGGACCAAGCGTATGAGCCATTTGAGGCGTAACCGCGAATTATATATATAGCTCTATCGACTCAAATAAAGATTTCATACATTTATCTAAATTTTATGTTAAAAAAAAAATCAAATCCGAAAGTTCTTAAAAAATCACCCAGTATTTCTCTGTTATTTAAAAACTTTATGTATTAAAATATTTTAAAATATATAAAACAACACAAAAACAACATTTAATTGTTTTTTATATAATCAGTTTAATCAAAATATCATATTTTGAAAAAGAATTATATGGAAAAAAGACAAGAGATGAAAAAACTATTGGTAGGTTATTGGGTCAGATTATATCTTACTAGCTTTGCTTTTAAAGTTGAACTATCTTGGGTATTATTGTTTTTTAATTTTAAAATAATGGATGAATATAGTTTATTATTTTTTTTTTACAGATTTGTGATTTATCGCTTTTTTAAGTTATATATGATTGTTAATTTGTGCAGAAGATTTGTTAGAAAGATTGAAAATGACATCAATTTGTCGAAACGTTTAATAATTTTAATAAATTAAGGATAAATACAGACTGGATAATTTTTTTTTTTATTTTAACACTTTATTGAAATATTACAATCTGCCACTTGTGGACAATAAGTAATAGTGCTGTGTAGCTTACAGTCATTCCATAACAAAACAATAATATAAACAAAATAAAATAAATAAATATATACATGCGGTAACAGAAAGCAATTAATGCGGTAATAATAATAATAAAGTAAAATAAATAATAAAGTAAAATAAATAATAATAATAATACTAATAATAAAAATAAAATAAAATGTAAGCATTCATACCCTATTAACAATTTGCCTGGGGTCCCCGAACTGAGCTTCTTCCCCAGGAATGAGGGCAAAGCAGGAGTCCGGGAAGCCCCAGCCCCCTTTCCCAGCCCCATCACTGGCATTAAACGCCATTGGAAGCTGGTTAAGGGCGCTTCACACAAACAGGTCGTGAGTGGAGAATCTGGCCAGTGCCAGTACTCCAACTAACATTATTACAACAGATCTCGGGGCCATTAGACGGCGGGGTGGGTTATATGGATATGTGGAACTGGATAATGACTGAGCCAGGGGGTTGGGATGACAGGCAAGGTTTTGGTGAAAGTTTGAAAATTTAGTAGGGATGAGGTCGAGGACGAAAGAGATGTTGAGATCATTATGGAGGGTTTTGTTGAAAACATAATAAGGAGCATTGACATTTTTTTTTTAATTGTAACTATATTCTAGTCTTAATCATTATAGTTCCTATTTTATTTTTGCATCATTATTCTTCTTTATTATTAATATTATTGTTTCAAATACTAGCAGCTGTTTCTCTTCTGCCTTTGTTATAGCACATGAATCTGAACCATTTGTAAAGAAATGCTAGCTTTACCAATGTGTTTTGTTCATTCCTAAAACATAATTTATAGAATTCAAACATTCTTACAGTGGTTTGATTATTTTTTTGTAATAAATTTTATGTAAACGCTGAGAATAGAAAACAACTTATAGTTATGGTATTTTTATCACGTTTGCTTATATTATAATTCAACTTAAACTAACACTGAAACTGCCGATAAACGTCGGTGTAGTCTTTAATGAGTAGTTTTATTGTAATAGTATTTGGTATCTCGATAGCTCAAAGGCGTAAAATATCAATTTATAATAGTTCCTAGTTATTATAAAGAAAAAATAATAATAATAAAAACGTTTTCCGATAAAAGAGGAACATGTGAGTAAGATTGAGCCAACTGGCTTATACAAATAGTTTAAGGAAGTTTTCCTTCGGGAGGAAAAGTGTTCCAAGTGAAATTGAACAAGAGCGAATATAGTCAGCAATCGCTTGATATTAATACATAAATAGAGGAACTATTATAAAAAAAAATTGATTCTAATAGTAAGTAAGTTTTTCAGCTTTATCTTTTTTTTTTTTTTATTAATAAAAAAATAAAGATGAAAGTCCAAAGCAGAGTGAATTTCGTTAAATTGTCCTTTTAAAAATTATAAAAAATATTTTTCTGGAATCGTGTGCCAATGAGATGCCGTAAGATTAACAGAAATTGCATTGCTGGAAATTGCATGTCCCTGTCATTAATATTGCTCACATTTTTTAATTTTTTTTTACTGAAAATTAACTGATTGGTCATATATTTAAATATGGAAATAAAATTTAAAAAATGAAATGTCGGTCCACGCCATTTCTTTTCTCGCATCTCTCTTTCCCACAAGGACCTTAGTTTCTTTTAGTCTTTATCCATAACCATCCCTATCGAAACAGTCTTGGTCTGTTATTTTCAGTCTCTCAGTCCCTTCTTTCATCTGCTTGATGTACCCCCAGCACTCTTGTATCCTCTCATTTTATAGAAGATTTCTCTATTTAATCTCTTTGGGTGCATCCTCACCATATGTCCGTAGAACCTTAATCTTCTTATTCTTATGTCCGTTTCCAAATCACTTACTTGTTTGTGTTGATTTAATAATATTAAATTCTTTTATTGATAACAGTACAAAATAAGATCAAAGTTTTCTTGCAGCACAACAAACAACTTTTTTAAACTTCAGTTGTAGAGCTTATGACAATTATGACGTCATCGGATCTTCTGCTAGAATGACAACAGTCTTCATCTTGCCCATACACAAACCATTGCAGCTAGTTTTCACCTCCAGGAACACTCATACTTCGGTAAAGTACATCGGCCAGATTTCCGAACCAAAGACGTGATCCATCACCCTTGAAGAGAAGATGTCTATGCTGTCTAAATCAAAGATTTACTGTTATTGATTCAACTTCTGCTATCATTTGAAAAATATTGTTGGGGTTTCTAAATTTATAATTATTGATTCAACTTTTGCTATCGTTTGAACCAATATTTTTCAAAGATTTATTTATCCACACTATTGCCCGCACACTGTGCACGCGAACTACATTTACAAATAGTGAGGCTGGATGTAGATGTCTTATACAAAATTGAGGTCCATCACCATTAGATAATTGCTTGTAGGTAAAACAGCACCCTGACCAATTATTCCATAACGTTGTAAATATTTTGATGGGACTTTAGAATATCAATCTTGGGCCTACACAAACCCCCAGGTACTCTCATACTTCGGTAACACCCAGGGTGGCCAGACCTCCACCACAAAGACGTGGTCCATCACCGTTGCAGAGAACATCTAAGGCATGTGAACATTTTTTCTACAAATAATTAATTATATTTACGAGCTTAGTTCATTTTTGCTATGCTTTAATTTTAAAATAACTTTATTGTATCATCCTAGGTTTAGTTAGACATATTGATATTTTTTGTGATGGTTCTTTTTTTCTCACCTTTACTTAATACATTTATCATTTTTTAATATTTGTATTTACTTGATGAATTTTTTTATTCTCTTTCTAGCTTTAATTATTAGTATTTGGGAAAATTGACATCCAATAAAAACTATCTGGTTTTTTAATTGAAATCACAGCCGGAAAATTCGCTCGGATATAAGGTTAGCGGATATAAGGTTACGAGCCCCTTCTTCTTTAGCTATATTTCACACACATACACAATAGTTGGGTTGGTTGTATGTTTTTATAATGGAAATTTTAACTTTTCGGACACAAGATTCGAGCTAAGTAATCTAGAAACAGTGAAATGACAAGAACGTTATTGGGCAGAAAATTGCAGAAAAATTTACCTTTTTTCCTATCTCTAATTTTCTTTAATAGAGGCACACTTTCCTAGCATCTGTAAACAGTATATTCGTATGCTAAATTTCGTAATAATGTCAATCTGACTTTACTCTTTTTATTTTTTTAAAAATTAAATTAGCAATTCTATATAATAATAATAAAGCTTTATTGACAACATACTATAAAAAAATAGCTTCTCCCTTGGGAGGTAAAATGGAGTTCAGCTCCAAAATACAATTTTACTAAAGCTATAAAATATAATTTTTTAGTCCAGCCCAACCAGTGCTTCGCATCCATTAGCCACGTGCTGTATGGACTCATGAGTTTTCGAACAGAGGCGACATTTATACGTTATCACGTTCTCCTTAAGAATGTGCATTCTGTAGGCAATCACATGGTCCTGTATGGCTACGGAAAAAGCTTCAGTCTCTCCGAACAGTTGCTCTATCTTTAACCATTCAACTGAGAGTTCACTGTCAATCTCAGGCTGATGCAGCTGATGGTAAAATCTACCATGCAGTTCCTTCTGCTTCCAAATCGTCTTGTAGTGATACTCATCGGTAACATCATGGAGGATAGGGTCTTTCAGATTTAGGGCAGTGTAATTTTCGACTAATTGTCTCATCATGCCGATGTACTTGTCATAAAGTACTCCTTCACGGATTTTACTTGCTTTCTGCAGGAATCTTCCATTAGTCCACGGCCACCTTCTTTTCTGGGTAAATAGAGTCTAGCCTCAGATGCCTTTGGGTGATGAATTTTACCATATGTCATTATTGTGTGCACCATGCGATCCATCTATTGTAGTTTGGTTTTTGACCAATTTATTATGCCGAAACTATATGCTAGGACTGGTATTGCCCATGTATTGATGGCATTGATTTTATTTTTTCCATTCAGCTGAATTTAAGAATTAGCTGCAGTCTTTTTTTAAACCTGGCAGATATTTCGCTAAATACATCTCTCTTGGATATTTTATAGCTTTCTTGATGCCCAGGTATTTGTAATATTCTCACATCGATTGGTGCCTCCTGAACTAAGCTATATAGGGATTCTCTCCTTTATATTTCCTTTTGTAACGTTGACGGTAGCGCACTTTTCGATACCAAAAGATATACAGATGGAGTTGCTGAATTTTGAGACAAGTGACTATCATGTACTGTAGCTGATTCTTCTTTTTGGAAATCTGTGAGAACCAACACTCATCACAAACTACCAAAACAAAGCAAAAACACTCTTTTAGAACAAATATAAATAAATATCAAAACTTAATTTTTACAAATTTCAATATAAAATAAACAAGCAATTTTATACAATATAATAATAAAAAAGACTTTTTTAAAAATAAAATAATATAATTACTCTAATTACATTTGTATTTAACTATACGCTTTAAATTTATTAAATTACAAAACTTATCGAATTGCAAAAATTGTAATTATAGCTGCAACATTAAGCTAAATTGATGAAAAATTTACCTTCATTCTTATCAATATTTTTTTCTTTTACAAAGGCATACTTTCTTAACCAGCCTTTCTACACTGAATATTCGTACGCTAAATTTTGTAATGATGTCAATCCAAATGAATCGGGTGAATTGCTTTCAAAAATATAATTAACAATTTTATATAATATACTCTAATTACTATTTGTGTTGTAACTTTTCTTTCCTTCGTCAATTATTAATGAGGACTAAATTTTTTGATAATGTCAATCTGTCTTTTTTCATAGCTTTTTAAATTTAATTAGCAATTTTAATTGGATTTTAACACTATTATTGTAATATTTTTTGTTTTCTTCGTCAATTATTAACGACAATAATACTAATGCTGCAATATTAATCTACACTGCAGAAAATTTTAACTTTCTTTTTTGTGTATAATTTTTTTTTTAAGAGGCACACTTTCCCACTGTATGCATTAAAAAATAATTAAACAATTTTATCGAGTTATGCCTTATATAAAATAATTAATCTAATAACATTAATTTAAGGAAGAAATAGTTGGGGGTGCAGTCTATCAAAACACCAAAATAAGCATAACTTATTTATTATATGCCGACGTTTCGGCCTACAATGTAGGCCATCTTCAGGGCGAATAAAACACGTTACAGCTAAAGTATAAAGCGTTACAAATAAAGTATAAATCATTTTTATAAACTAAAATTTCTAAAATAATTAAATCAAGTAAAAGATGTTTTAAAAATATTCCCAGAAGTTATGGTTCTGTACAAAAATTTATAATTAATTTTTTTGCAGGTCACTGTGAAGAAAACAAAAGGATTAATAACATTAATATTAAATTATTTTCTTAAAATACAGTTTGTGTGATTCGCATTTTTTCAGACGGAATCGAATACCTAGATCAAATTACTTCCTCGGAAGCTTTGGTTTTTCTGATTACCATCGACCCAAAGTATTTTAATGTCTCTTCTATATTCTTCCTACACCAACCATCAAGTAATCCGGGTCATGTGATCCATCACCCTTGAAGAGAAGATGTCTATGCTGCCTCAATCAAAGATTTACGTATCCACACTATTGCCCGCACATTGTGCACGCGAACTACATTCACAAATAGTGAGGCTGGATGTAGATGTCTTATACAAAATTTAGGTCCATCACCATTAGATAATTGCTTGTAGGTAAAACAGCATCCTGACTAATTATTCCATAAGGTTGTAAATATTTTGATGGGACTATAGAATATCAATCTTGGGCCTACACAAACCCCCAGGTACTCTCATACATCGGTAACACTCAGGGTGGCCAGACATCCACCACAAAGACGTGGTCCATCACCGTTGTAGAGAACATCTAAGGCATGTGAACATTTTTTCTATAAAGAATTAATTGTATTTACGAGGTTAGTTCATTTTTGCTATGCTTTAATTTTAAATAATTTCATTGTATCATCTAAGGTTTAGTTAGACATATAGATGTTTTTTGTGATTGTTCTTTTTTTCTCATCTTTACTTAATACATTTATCATTTACTTATTTTTCAATATTTGTATTTACTTGATGATTTTTTTTATTCCCTTTCTACCTTTAATTAGTATTTGAGGAAATTAACATGAATAAAAACTATCTGTTTTTTTAAATTGAAATCACAAAATTCGCACACTTCCTCACCATATACATTAAAATATAATTAAACAATTTTATCGAGTTATGCCTTATATAAAATAATTAATCTAATAACATTAATATTAAATTATTTTCTTAAAATACAGTTTGTGTGATTCGCATTTTTTTTAGACGGAATCGAATACCTAGATCAAATTACTTCCTCGGAAGCTTTGGTTTTTCTAATTACTATCGACCCAAAGTATTTTAATGTCTCCTCTATATTCGTCCTACACCAACCATCAAGTACTCCGGGTCTGTGGTCCATCACCATTGAAGAGAAGCTAAGTTAATAGAAGCTGTCTAACTATGCTGACTATCGTACTTGCTTATTGACGATAATAATGACGAAAATTTCTTTGGAAAAACGATGAAATTTCAGTGTATAGCATTTATATATATATATATATATATATATATATATATATATATATATATATATATATATATATATATATATTTATGTGTGTGTGTGTTTTATACTATATTTATGTATATTATTAATATAGTAAATGTTTCGAAGGGACTAACAAATCCTCCATGTTGGTCCTACACTTTGTCAATCCCCCACTCTTTATTCCGCACGATTGTAAGTAATTAGATGGAAACTATCAGTATATTTAATATCTCTTTAATTTGATGCATTTAGGATGGTAGTGTGGACAGTTTGAAACGCTGAATTAAAATATTTGATGGAATAATCAATTTCAAATGTACTTGAAAAACAAAAGAAATATTTTCTTTTAGCGAATTTTAAATGGAACCCGAAGAAGTGTCATCTCTTCCGAAGGCAAGTCAACTACCTGGGGCATGTTGTATCAGACAACGGATTTGCTGTCGACCCAGGGAAGATTACAGCGATCACCGACTGGCCAGTACCTCGAGATAAGCACCAAGTAAGAAGTTTTCCCGGCCTCTCCACCTACTACAGGAGGAACGTGAAAGGATTTGCTAACATTGTAAAACCACTTACAAGCGTACCGAGGACAAACGGACTTTCCTTTGGGATCACGAGTGTCAGGCTCGTGAGAAGTGAGGTACATACATAACTGTTTTTCGTTTGTTGGGTTGGTGATTTATATTCTTAACTCTGCTGCCAATCTGATTTTTTATTACTCCATGTTAGCTCTTGAAAATATAAATGATTATGAAAAGGTCACTCTTACACTTTTTACACGCACAGAGATGGAACTCAGTCAAGTGTATGGCGAATACACCTGAAAATGAAACCTAGTGTTCTTAAGGGGATTAAGGCAATTTTAAGGAATCTGACACTTCACAGAGATCCATTAAATGAATGAACGAGTGTCGGGTATCAATAACTATTTTTTTATTTTATGTTTTTTTATTTCCAAATGAATATTTTATTGCATTAAAAGCTAGATTTTTTTTTTGTTTGTTTTATATAATTCTAACATTAATAAAATTTATTAAAATTACTCTCTGAATTCTTTTGATTCCTTTTAATAAATTTTATTAATGTTAGAATTATATAAAACAAACAAAAAAAAAATCTAGCTTTTAATGCAATAAAATATTCATTTGGAAATAAAAAAACATAAAATAAAAAAATAGTTATTGATACCCGACATAACCATAAAGATGTGGAAGAAGGGGCTCCTAATAATAATTCGCTAGCCTTCTATCCGAGCGAATTTGCCGGTTGTGAATTCAATAAAAAAACCTAATAGTTTGATTGGGTGACAATTTCCCCAAATAAATATAGTTGAAGCTATAAAAGGAAAGAAAAGAAATTCATCAAGTAAATACAAATAAAAACATCCAAAAATGAGTAAATGATAAATATATAATGTAAAAATAGAAAAAGAACAATTATAAAAATATTAATGTGCACAACTAAACCTAAGAAAATACAAAGAAAGTTATTTAAAACTAAATAAAAAAGTTACGAAAAAAAGAAAAGAAAATGCACAAAGCTATTATTTATATAAAAAATGAATTAACTTATTTACTAAAGAGAGATGAGTCTTAAAACAAAAATATTATTGGTCTGTGAATCAATGAAAAACTGAGAAATGAATTGATTTCTTGAAAAGTGTTGAGTTCTTGATAGCGATGACTTGATGATTCGAAATGATGATGAGTAGAAAAATTAAATGTCTCTTACCGGTAAGTCCAAAATTAGATCAAAATAGCGAGAAGTTTTACTGGTGATAGTTGACAAAATTCAAGTTGAAGAAGATGTGAAAGTGATGAAGAAGTGGCGACAAAATCAAGTGTAGAGTAGCAAGCAACCTTCTCACAGGGCAACTGTATTGAGACTGATGTTGTTTTGTTTTTTCGAACATTACACTTAATATTTAAACATATGTTTTTAAAATTACTCTCTGAATTCTTTTGATTCCTTTTAATAAATTTTATTAATGTTAGAATTATATAAAACAAACAAAAAAAAAATCTAGCTTTTAATGCAATAAAATATTCATTTGGAAATAAAAAAACATAAAATAAAAAAATAGTTATTGATACCCGACATACCGCCCACCAAATTTGAGTACAAATTTCCCAGGTATATTAAGAGACTAGGAGGGTATCAATGGAGCTAAACGAGAAAGAGGACGAGTGTACTCAGCCGTAGAGGTTCTCACTTTGACTACTCTAATTATACCATCTTTACCAGGGAACACTTGTGTAATACGCCCAACAGACCAATTGAGAGGCGGTACATTAGAGTCGATAAGAAGCACCAGTGTGCCGACTGCTACGTTTGCCGAATCAGTGGTCCACTTGCTTCGCTGTTGTAGAGAATTTAAGTAGTCACGTCGCCATTGTTTCCAAATATTGCCTATGCTTTGATGGATAAGATTCCACCTTGAAATAGGATGGCGGGATGGTTCTATTGATTCAGGTTCTGGCAGTGCAACCAAAGGGGCGCCAATCAAGAAATGGCCTGGTGTCAAGACATCTAAGTCTTCAGGAGAAGATGACATTGGATGCATAGGTCTTGAGTTCAAAATTGCTTCAATGCGACTTGCAATCGTAGAGAGTTCTTCAAAGGTAAGGGGATGGTCATCCAATACTCTCCTGAGGTGATATTTAAAAGACTTTACACCAGCCTCCCATAATCCACCAAAATGAGGCGCAAAAGGTGGGATAAAACTCCAAACTATTCCTCGCTGGGCGAAATAGTTTTCGATGTCCCTCTTTTTGGAGTATTCGTTCCACCATGAGTATAGCTCTTTCAAATGTCGTGACGCACCTACAAAATTTGTCCCATTATCGGAAAACATTCTGCTAGGTAGTCCTCTTCGAGGACGTGGTCATGCACACAAACAAGCAGGCGTATGCCTTTCCAACGGCTGCCTTACGGCGAGAAGATTCACGGATTGAGAATGGACTAGCAAAATCAATTCCAACATTTATAAAAGGTCGCCCTTGTTCGAATCTTGACAATGGCAAATTCCCCATTAACGGTGTATAGGGTTTGACTTTCAAACGATGACTTTTCAGGCAGCGATGTATTCGAGTGGGTATAAGACGTCTTGCAGAAATAATCCAAAAGTGCTGACGTAGTAAGGAATGTAGTAGCTGATGCCCAGCATGTAGGTAAACGATATGGAAATGGTTGACAAGCAGTTCTACAAAACGTGATTTGTAAGGTAGTAAAACTGGATGTTTAGCATTACAAGAAAAAGGGGCATTACTAAGGCGACCGCCCACCCTGTACACTCCACAAGAATCTATGAAACTTGATAAAGACTTCAACGAGTTGTTACAATACTCGCATTGCCAAAATGGGAGAACATGAAAGTCCAAAAGGTAAACGATTAAATTCAAATTTGGCTAGGTGATCGAAACTTTCAGCTCTAAAAAATAAATGAAGATAAGAACGATCCTCAGGAGCAATAAAAATCTGCGGGTACATTTGACAGATATCGGCTGTCATGACTATTTGTGGTAATCGAAATTTTAACAACACATCTGTGATCTCCGGCTGTAGTTTGGGACCACAAACTAGGTAATCATTGAGAGATCCATTGAAGGTTGAAGCTGAACCATCAAAAACTATACGCAGTTTGGTACTTGTGCTCCTTTTCAATACACAGTGGTGAGGAAGAAAATATTTTCCCGGTAGAAAACTGGGCGATAAGTAACATTTTTGCAGATATTCATCAAAAACTTTTCCATATTCCAACTTCAAAATTTGTTCTCGTTCAAATTTTGTTTCTAAGTTTTTAAAACGTTTTAAGGCCATGCACTTGGAGCTTTCTAAATTAGGCGGTTGCTTTTTAAAGGGTAAACGGACTGTGTATCTACCAGAGGGTGTTCGATAGTGTGTTTTCTAAAATGATCTTCACTCTTTACATCAAGCGGATTCATTCTCGAAACATTATTTATTTCTTCGACTTCCCAAAAACGGGTAATCAGCTGTGATAAATCCTGAGGTTCACACGAAGGCACAGAATTGGCAAGCAAGGTAGAGCTATAAGTAGAGGGAGTTGAAGTTGAAACAGGTCCTAACAAAATCCATCCAAGAGAGGTTTTCATGGCATTGGGGAATCCATGAGCCGACTTTATTACTTCTCCATTTAATATTTCTCCAAATAAATCGCAACCAATTAGAAAATCTATAGGCCCTGGTTGATAGAACATTGGATCAGCCAGATCTAAATGTCGGAAATGTTGGACTACATTATCTATAACGGTTTCACAGGGCATTTCGTTACTAATATGATTAATAATAATTGCGTATGTGTGATGAATGGATGATTCTTCCTTATTAGGAGAAATAGCGCAAAGAACTTGGTGTTTACAACCAGAAATGGGATTGCTCCCGAAACCAACAAACTTCTGAAAGTTTTGAATAAGTGGCAAACGCAATCGTCGTGCACATTGTGAAGTGATGAATGAGCGTTGAGACCCACTATCAATTAAAGCGCGTACAACCTGGAAACAACCTGAGGATTCTTTAATCCTAATTAATGTAGTACCTAGAAGAACATTTACTTTTCCACTTGAAGTCGATGACAATACAGCTTCTGGGTTTGAAAGATTCGAGTTGTTGGTAGCTGTTTGTGAAGACTCAGAATGGGTAGGTGTATTGCACGATTTCCTTGCATTAGAGCTTTCAAAAGAGTTAGTTCGAAGCGCTGAATGTGCGATAGGTATAGAGGGACCTTGATTTCGATTAGATGAGGTGCGGAGATCAGAACCTTTCGGAAAATGTAAAAGGGAATGGTGCCGTAAATTACACTGCTTGCAGGAGTTTGTAGAGCTGCATTTTGAAGCTGAATGACCAGAAGCTAAACAGTTGAGACAACGATTTAACAATTTTATCTTTTCAAATCTTTGCCTGGGTGCGAGTGATCGAAAATTAGAACAGTTGTAAATTCTATGGTTTTCCTTACAAAGGGGGCATTCAAAACGAATGGTGGCTGCTGTGGAAGACATCAAAACCTTTTTAGACTGATAAGTAGATTTGTAGTTGGTGTTAACTGAAGTGGGATTTTGATATGCCGTGAGATTATTTGACTGGAGCTGAATAATTGATTGAAAGATAAAATCAGAAAATTCCTTCCAAGTTGGAGTTTCAGATCTGGATCCGAATTCGTTTTCAAAACGTTCTCGAGTTTTAGTGTCTAATAACCTGATAGCAAAAGTGTATAATATGAATCCGGCAGCATCATCTATGTTCAATCTATTAAAGGCTGCAGCACTTTCAAGAATAACTGAAGAAAAGTGTTCAAGGGTAGCGAGAGAACATTTTTGAAGGGGTAGAAAATTAAATATATTCATCAAATGATGAGTTGCTTGAAGTCCTTTGCTATCATACCTCTTCGTTAAAGCTGCCCAAGCTTGATCATAGCCGTCGTGAGTGAGATTAATCGAGGTGATAGTCTGAGCTGCTCCACCTTTCAAAGATGACTTCAAATAGTGGAATTTTTGAATAGGATTCAAGTCTGGATTATTGTGAATCATTGAGGAAAAAGTGTCTTTGAAGGAAGGCCAATCTGAAATATTTCCAGAGAATGTTGGAATATTTATCGTAGGAAGGCGTAATTGAGAATGTTCTTCTCTGTCAATTACTGATTTATTTCCAGTGGATTCAGTACGGGCAAGAGAAGAACCCAATGCTAATGCTTCATAATAGGTGCCACGAATCTCTTTAAAAGCCGATTCGAATTCTGTGAAGGGCTTCTTTAACTTTTTTGCGAGCTTCCTTAAATTTGAATATATTGTTGAAAGCTTTTCGAAAGTATTATCAAGTCGGGAAATGCGAGCGGCTAAAATTTTTTGTTTAGTCGAATCAGACTCCATTAATAAGCCTGCGGTTTTGGTTTCGTTAATGTCATCAGCTAAGTCCCGGAATTCATCCTTAAGAGCATCCAATAGCTCTTCCGATTCATCCTGATTAACTTTGGGAGCCATTTTAACTATACAAATTTAATAACAATAAAAAAGTACTATATACCAAAATAAAAAAAGAAACAACAAGTTTTATAAATGGAAAAAAATAGAAATCGAATATTTACTAGAAAATTTTACTGAAATCACAATATCCGGCCCGGAGGACCATAAAGATGTGGAAGAAGGGGCTCCTAATAATAATTCGCTAGCCTTCTATCCGAGCGAATTTGCCGGTTGTGAATTCAATAAAAAAACCTAATAGTTTGATTGGGTGACAATTTCCCCAAATAAATATAGTTGAAGCTATAAAAGGAAAGAAAAGAAATTCATCAAGTAAATACAAATAAAAACATCCAAAAATGAGTAAATGATAAATATATAATGTAAAAATAGAAAAAGAACAATTATAAAAATATTAATGTGCACAACTAAACCTAAGAAAATACAAAGAAAGTTATTTAAAACTAAATAAAAAAGTTACGAAAAAAAGAAAAGAAAATGCACAAAGCTATTATTTATATAAAAAATGAATTAACTTATTTACTAAAGAGAGATGAGTCTTAAAACAAAAATATTATTGGTCTGTGAATCAATGAAAAACTGAGAAATGAATTGATTTCTTGAAAAGTGTTGAGTTCTTGATAGCGATGACTTGATGATTCGAAATGATGATGAGTAGAAAAATTAAATGTCTCTTACCGGTAAGTCCAAAATTAGATCAAAATAGCGAGAAGTTTTACTGGTGATAGTTGACAAAATTCAAGTTGAAGAAGATGTGAAAGTGATGAAGAAGTGGCGACAAAATCAAGTGTAGAGTAGCAAGCAACCTTCTCACAGGGCAACTGTATTGAGACTGATGTTGTTTTGTTTTTTCGAACATTACACTTAATATTTAAACATATGTTTTTAAAATTACTCTCTGAATTCTTTTGATTCCTTTTAATAAATTTTATTAATGTTAGAATTATATAAAACAAACAAAAAAAAAATCTAGCTTTTAATGCAATAAAATATTCATTTGGAAATAAAAAAACATAAAATAAAAAAATAGTTATTGATACCCGACAACGAGTAAGTATTTAAATCCATTATTTCTTTTAATTAGGACCTATTTAATGCGTTGCAGAATGTTAGTATAATTTTTAAAACGTTCGTGTATGGTTATTTATAAATCAATCGTTAAGTGAAAACATGTTATTATTTTGATGGTTGGATTAAATTGATTGATGAATCGTCTACAAAGTTTTTCCTAACTTCGTCAAACATTACGTCCGCCTAATTTATGAGAGACAAATCGGTAAATTATCATGTAGGATTCATGTATGCTATGTATATCATATATCCTGTTTCTATCCAGGCTTTTCTACGGAGATGTTCAACGTTTGTGCGCTATGTATAAAGAAAACAAAATATTATTCATAACAACTCATCCATCTCCTTGATGTTGATTTTTGCGGTACCTATTATGAGCCTAATTATTCTGATAGCTTTCTGGATAATGGCGATACTATTTAAAACCTCATAATAACGATTTATTTTATTTACGTTTGATTGATAAATATGAATTTTGACGATATGAATCCACTTTAATGTAAACATTATGATATGACCAAAATAATTAGAAGTATTGGCATAATTATGAATTGTATTGTATGTGATTTTTAGTCTGTTTACCATACTTTTATGTGAGAACGGAGGGGAAATTTGAAGTGCGAAAGAGAAACAAAATACGTGAAATTGGAAAAATCCACATAAACAAATAGATTATCTAGGTTGTTCCTCAGGGACGGGAAGATGGTGACATAGAATCGAACTTGATATTGGGAGACAAGTGTAGTAATTGTGTTGGGAATACTCTTCTTTTAGAATAGATCCCAAAGACGTTTATCTGCATTTCCCAATTTTCGTCTTCAGAATAGCGTATCAAGGTTCTTTTTTGCAATTCCACTTCACTTATTCTCTAGTGTACTCGTCCTTTTTCAAATAAATATCCTACTTAGCATTTAATTTTCTGACACCCTGTAACTATGATCATCCTCCGCAGATAGTTGCAACGTTTCACCGCCATACCCATAGTTGGGCTGATTGTAGTTATATATAATTCTAAATTTTATTTTGCCGACACAAGTGTATGTATGTATGTAATCTTGAAACGGAGATAAGAAATAGAGGCTAACCAAGTATTTACAACCATTTTTTTCTTTACACTTTTATTTTCTCTGTTACCTAATTTTTTCTTGTTATCGTTGACCTATATGAATTTGAACTTCTTTACATGCTCAAATAATACATACTCCGCTTATCATATTTTATTTGGGGGCCTGAATACTTATTTCTGGCTTATATCAACATTACTCTGCTGGAACTTAAAGTTTCGCGTTTTTGTTTCTCAGACAGAAGCAAATGCCTGGATCCAAGCACGGATTTCCTACTTCAAAGATTTTCTTTTGTTGCTTCAGCGATTTCTTCAGCCTTTATCGAAATGTATCGCTTATTTAATTATTTATTGTTTTGTACCAAAAATTTCTAAAAGCTGTCTTATTCATATATTAATTATATAAGATATAAGATAAGAGCATAATACGGTGCATCGATTTCTCTAATGATAAATACCCTGAGCTCAATGGTTTGTTAGACAGATCCTAATGGTTAGTTGTAAGCTTTTCATGGATAAAGCTTTCATCATATGCCAAAGAAATCAATATTTTTTCTTTCAACAGGCCATCAATGAATCACCGATTCCTAATATATCGCATTTATATATATATATATATATATATATATATATATATATATATATATATATATATGTATATATATATAATATCACGTCTTCATTAACCCAATCCAGCCATCCCATGGAAAAAAGGGTGTATAATAATAAATTAATAAAATTTCATTTTAATAATTCATTAACACAAATACGTCGTAACAAGTCCTTTGTGAGTAAAAAAAACAAAAGTACAGAATGAAGTATCTTCACTGATGTCCATACAGAACAATTTTTAATTTTAAATGACTAATTATAGCAATTTTATTATTATTATTATTATAGGCGTTCCAACATGGGTTGCCTCAACCTGTCAGAGCAGAGCTCCACACCTCTCGGTCCATCCAATCCCCTTCCTGGAGACCTCTTCCTGCCATCTCTTCCTGGACTCCCTCCGTCCACCTGCTTCTGGGTCGTCCGCGTCTTCTCCTCCCTGATGGAACCCAATCCAGTACTCTGTTCGGCCAACATTCAAACGCCATTCTCTTCACATGGCCGTACCATCTTAGGCGGAAGATGTGCTACGAAACGGCGAGCTTAAGAATTAACTTCGAGAAGAGCGAGTTTATGGCCGTTGGAGATCCTGATACAAATGCGCTTCTGGTGGATAGGGAGGCTAGTAAGAAAGTAAATATATTTAAGTACTTACTTGGGGTCTTATTTGGATACAAACGGGTCGTCTGAGTATGAAGTCAGGAAACAGGTGGAGCAAGCTTGAAAAGCTACTAGATTGCTACATCCGGTCCTATAGAGTACAGAGATATCCACAGATAATAAACGCCGCATTTTCACAACCATTGTCGAATCTATTCTGACTTATTCTTCGGAAACCTGGACTATGAGCTCCCGTCAAAGGTGCAGGCGTTTGAAATGGATTTCTGGAGGAGGTGTATCCGTGTCACTAGGCTGGATAAAGTAAGAAACGAATAAATTCGACAGAGGATGGATGTGAATATATCAACAAATGAAAGGATCGGGGCACGCCGCCTAAGATGGTACGGTTATTATAGCTAAATAAGTAAAATATAAAATATATGACAAGTAAATATATATTAAACATAAACCTTACGAAATGGGAAAGGATTCGGCAACTCCGGAATTTTTGAAGACGGAATTGCTTATGCTGCCGAAGTCTTCTTGCTGTTGGCATGTGGGTCTACTCCATGACTATGGAATAGGAAAATACATTATTAAATTGTTTATAATGTCATTTTATTAAATATATTCTCACGATAATTCAATTTTAACACAAATGTTAATCGGAGTCTTCGTAGAATTAGGAATCGGAGCGAGCTAGTGGTAGAGAGAGCGTTGAGTAGCCATTTCGAAGGTCCAGAAATCAAATCCCACTGATGACAAGACTTTTTTTGCCGGAGGTGGATCCTATGGGATCTAGGACACTCGGGATCAACCAGCCTCGATAAATTAGGTACCCAAAGTAAGGAGGGAAATATGGCGGTTGAGTGTGATCTAGGACAAATCACCCCCCTGCAAAGCAATCACCACTCTATTCTTCTTGTACGAAGCACATTGTCTTTCATTATTAATATTCCAGGTGCTTCGATCCTGGTCTTTCTGTTATTATTGTTATTTTAACTCCATCTTGATTCTAGAAGAGGTTGATCATAACCTCAATTTTACGTATTCTCCCTCACAATATGCTCGCAGATTTTTGCTTTCAAAAGTCAGCCGTGTTCTCTCATCGGCTTTCGTTATAAAATTTATGACTTTTGAAGAATGTAGAATGCCTTGTAGAATATACATTTGTAACACATGACACAATATTGTTGCTTACATCCTGATGAAGCATTTATTCGTAATCCTATATATATGATATATTAAAAGATTTTTTGGTGATAGATTAATAAACAGATGGGAATCAAAGCTGTATCATTGGGAAATGAACCTTGCCACGATTGGAGAATATAGCTTGGGTAACTCCATGTATGAAAATCATTGATGACAAATAAGCCTACATTACAAGTTAACTTGTTAATACATGGCATTTGTTTAATGAAAAAAAGCAAAACAGATGAACTGTGAATACGCATGGCCATTATATCAGAATAACAATAATTAATAATAATACTCTGTAACCTTTTGACCTTTGTTAGTGTTTGTTTATGTTTTCTGGTTTCAGTATTTTATGTTTTTTTATTTATAAGATTCATAAAACAAGATGAAATGCGGGATCTTCATAAAACGGAGATCGAAGCGGTATCATTCTTCCAGGAAAAAGTTAAGTAGCCTCAGAAGAAGATTACAGCATACAATCCAAACAATAACTTGGAAATGTCATTCGAGAAGTAAGTGCGATTTAAGAGTAGGAATCTGGCTTGACTATCTCTTGTTAATTGCATAAAATTCACTTATTTCTGGAGGAAGGAAATGAAATTACTGTTATTAATGTAATTATTAATTATTAATAACTCGCCCGGGCCTCCTCAATCAGTATCCGCCATCAGTCCCTGTTGAGCGCTGCTGCCATCCAGTAGCGGACTCTCAGATTCTTCCTGTCTTCAGCCACATAGTCAATCCACCTCAGTCACAGTCGGCTGGCTCTACTCCGCCATTGGATGACCTCCGTCAGTATAAATAATGGTAGTTCCTCCTCGCTAATCCTCGTCAAAAATCCAGCCCATTTATTCGGAATGTTTACTGATGTTAACGACATTGGATCCACTAAAGAGATCATATATTTGCGTCTTCGTCTCTAACGTCCATCAACAAAGGCCGCTATCAAATATTATGTTTAGGGCTCTGCCTTCGAAAGCAAGTAAATTTAGGTTTTCATTCTTCGCCCATTTTCAATTTTTCCCCTCTATATATATAAGCACTGGGTGAATCAGGGTTGATGGGGAGAGCGGCAATTATGGATGCAAAATTACAAGTCTCAGGCCACGTTTCGAACTGATCTGAATCACTAGCTAAAAAAGGTTAAATATGAGAATAAAAAAATGATACAGGAAATTATTGATTTTATTAATTTAATCACAATGCTTTTCGAAATGCGAACCAGTGTACGTGCGAATTCAATGCGATGCTTTCGTTATAAAATTTGCCGTGCAATTATTACTTTAAAGCAGGGGATGAAACCGATATATTTATATTTTTTCTGCTCTGAATGAAACCATTATTTAAGGTAGTATAGGAAAAATAACGTTCTTTCAGAAAATGCTCTATTTCGAATCCTATCCGCAAAAGATGCTTTATTCTTCCCCAAGTTAGATTCAATCCCGACCTGAGCGAATTTTTTCCATCCTTTGAGGATTCGATCTGGGCCAGAACAATAAATACCGATCCTTCGTTTTTTACTTTCTCATCCTTCAGATGAAGAAAGTATTGAAATCATAAAAGAATTCGACTTGGATATTTTAATGTTTCATGACGTTTCCTAAGGTGTAGAATCCAAAAAACATAAAATCTCAGTGGTGTCGGTCAATCCGTACGTAAAAGTTTGTTCTAACCAATGCTCGGAAACGACAAATCGGATTTCAACCAGGTTTTTTCTAAATGTTTGGTTTATGATCTAGTTGATCCTAAAGAAGACCCGATAAGGATCGGTTAAGTTTAAGGTAGTAAAAAAAATATATATTTTAGTTCTCAGAATTTTTTTTTTTAAGGATGAGAAAGTACTATGCCTCTCTAGGTACAATTTTTTCATTCCGATTTTGTATTTTCGTGTGTAGATAGGTAAATGAGGAGGCCAAAATCAAGGTTTAGAAAGAAGCATGTGGGATCGAAATTTTGTTGCTCCGCAGGATCAAATCCTCAAGGGATCAAAAAATATCGCTCCCGGCGGATTCTGTTCCGTTCGGGAGCGGTTGTTTTGTAACAAAATGATACCGTTCCAGTCCAGATCGGAACGATTTTCCTTATAATATATTGCTCCTGCTCCGAACGATTTGAATGAGATCGATTAGGAACGATTCTTTGGGAACGAATCTTCGACCCCTGTTTTAAAGTGTGGACATTTTCTAAATCCGGTATACCGGCTGAGGTTGTAAATGACGATTTGTCTTTAACGTATAGCATTGATGAATAAATTCTTCAAATGTTATTTGGAGTTTCAACTCACAAGTTATTTTTCCCAACTAAAATTATAAAAAATTGGTGTTTTTTCATTCCCAAAATTTATAGGTTTCTTATAAATATGTTGATTATTTTTCTTATATTTTTCAAACCTTGTTACCAGCAAAGTTATCATCTTTGAACACAAGTATATATAATTGATTTGTTATTTGTTACTTGTTATTTTATTGCAAAATAGTTAATTTAAATATAAATATCATAACAGTGAGCATGGCCATAAATATATTTTCAAACATTTCAGGAGGCAATATACTCTCTTGAATGTTAAATTATTAAATTTTCACATCTGCATACAATACAAAGCATTGGAGTTTAATCATTTTCAACTATTTCTTACAGTTACAACAACAAGGTTGCGTAGTCAGAACTATTCAATCAATTATTTCTGATAAGAATTTTAGTTTCTGTTTAAATTTTATTAATTTTTTTTTATGCCTTATTTAATCAATGAATGTTGGCGATTATTTCGGCAAGTTTGCCTCGATCTTTTGCAATTCTCATCAGTCCCTCATAGTTCAAACCCGTCCAATGTCTTATGTTTCCGATCCAAGAGAGCTTTTATCTTCCGATACTTTTGATTCCTTAGTAAATGTCCTATGTAAGATGTTTTTCTGACATTGATGGTTTGGAGTAATTCTCTTTCTTATATGATCGAGAACATGTCTATTTGTTACTGTGAGTGTCAATGATTCTACTCCATATAGTAGAACTAACTGAACATAACATTTAAGTAGCCGAATCCTAAGTCCCAACTTGATATGTGGGTCGCTGTGAATGTACATTTGGCTTGTTTAATTTTGTATTTAACTTCTTGATATGGATCCAGTTTGTTGTTTATCCAGCAACATAAATATTTTATCTTTTCTATTCGTTCTATCATTTTGCCATACGATGTAATTTACTTATAGGCTTCTTTTTCTTTTGCAAAACCCTTTTGTGCCTCTCATCGTAGGAGAGGGTTTAGCCATTTGGAGGTTATTCGCTGAATTTCTCTGAATCAAATGCAGTTTCTTACAGGCGATTAACTCAGCAAGAAAGGTCCCGTATCCTAGGAACAAGTGGTTGTTTGGTTGAACTCTCCAAACTTGAGCCTTCCCAGGGAATGTGGTCCTGAGTGTTTACTGTACATGACCTTATGTCAGAATAATTGATTAGTGTGCTGTTCTGTTGTGTGTAGTCGCATACTGAACTCGGGAGTCCGGAGGTTCGTTAACCCCCTCTAGCTTGGGGCGTAGAATAGTCCCTGCGGAGTAAAACAAAACAAAACAAAAAGTGAAATTATATTTTTTATATTTTTTAAAATATTTTTTTGTTAATTCGTGACTAGAACTGATAATCTATAAAGTCATAAGCGTCACATATGAATAAATGAAGCAGAGCAAAGTATGCTTTGTCTCCTGTCATTAATTTAGGTGTTACCACCGTTTATAATTTCATTGATAACAGATACATATATAACAGATATAATTTCATTGATACAAGATAGTAAACAAAAAATATCAGATTTAGATGTTACATATTTTATTACCCTTTTAGCTTATTTACAATACTATTGTCGAAAAGTTTTTATATCGAAAACAAAATTTATCTTGCAACAGTATTATTCTCACTCACTCACAGACTGGCGCTGCAGTCCTTGCAGGACCTGGGCCTCCTCCAACAGCTTGCTCCACTCCGCTCTATCCGAAGCAAATCTCCTCCATCTCCGCACTCCCATCTTACGCAGATCCTCTTCCACATCTTCCATCCATCTCAATCGGGATCTCCCACGTTTTCTCCTTCCTCCCGGATTATCGCACACCATTTTTCGAGGAAGTCTATTCGGATCCATGCGTTCAACATGACCCAACCAGCCAAGCCTTCTCTTTCTAATGACCGTGACTAAGTCTGGCTCCGCTAGCAATTCCATCAGTTCTGCATTACTTCTAATTCTGAATTGCTCAACAATATTATTACAATGTTATATATTATAACAAGATTAATTTTATTTTATATAACGTCGCTTCAACTGCTGAGGCCATTAGCGACGACTGCTCTTATTATATTTCTTTGATTAAGTTTGATCGTTTTAGGTACATCGGAGTCCTCTGTAGTTCATTATCAATTTTGAAAAGTAGGCACGTTTCAATTTCTAATTTTTTTCTTATTATTTCATACTTCTTGCATTCAAATAGATGCTTGACGGTAATTTGAACATTTTTGCAGCTTTGGCAGGTTTTTTATTTATTATTATTCATTATTCGTTGGCAGATTATTCATTATTATCCTTTTTACGATCCAACCAATTTATCAGTGTTAAGGCCAGACAATGTAATAACCTTGTAATAGATTATTTGTTTAATCATAAAAATTAAATTTTATTTTTTTTTGTAATGAAAAGAACATTTCACTTCTTTTATTTATTTTTCACCTTTTTTATTTAAATTATTTAAACGTTTATTTCATAAGTGATTTCAATAATTTAATTTAAAAAGTAATTAATTATTCATTTGTTCAGTGATAAGTCTAATATTTGTCATAAGTTTGAAAACACATGTTACTCAAGAGATGGAAGAAAAACAGAAGGGAGTCGATCGTTTATTGTTATAGAACCGGCTGTATCAAGCCAGACATTGTTGGCACGACCCTCTTGATGTGCACTTCGCAAGCTATAAGTCAAAGTTGCGTCTTTGACTTATTAAACAAGTTTAAAGCTTGGACTTATTATTAACAAGTTTAAAGCTTTTCATTGATTCGACCACATCGAATGGACCAGATCTCAATATCTGACGTTTTTGTCCTGTATCCCACCTGTTTTGAACCGAACGGCATAGTGTTAATTAAAAAAAAAAAAAAAAAAAAGGGCAATAAAATAATAATTTTCTAAAACTAAAGGCAGAATATCCAGACTTGTTTTCGTTCATAAATCATCGCCCAGAGGTTCTGGACAAAAACATTCGATGATAGTATCACCACAACATGGTAGAGGTCTTTAAACCGTCAAGGATCATTTTTTCGTTTTTCTTACATAGCGTTGGCATTGCTATATTCCACACAGCCCTGTTCGGTTAAGCATCATTGGGAAAGTGAAAGAGAAAAATAATTTAATGTCGTCCAAAGTTAAAAGTCCAAAATCTGTCAGAAAACAGGTTGGAACGGGTGTTCGAAATTCGAGTGCAGAAGTTTTTTCGTATCTATGCAACGCTTTCAACGCAACTTGATCAACGTTATGTAACATGATCATTATGAGCGCAGACGAGGCCACGAACAGAATGAAAAGTCAAGTGTTAAACGAAAAGAATGTCAGTTTGATATGTATTATAAATTTTTACTATAAATTTGAAATTTATAACGTGGGAAATTTGATGGCATTCCAGCTCCGGCTCACGTTTCACTTTCTATCATAATTCATTCTTGGTTTTTGAAAGTTACCGCCAATTTTCGTCGCCTATACAACAAGAGAGGTAGACCTTCTCTTAGTTTGCTATATATTGACTTATGCTCATTTGGATTTATTAAATTTCTCAAACATACGGAGCTAATTTATAAAAATATTCGTGATTACCAAATAAGTAATCAGCATCCGTTTTCCAAAAGAGACCGAAAAATCTTAATTCCTCTTTTTTTCTGGATCAGAATGTCTGAAAATTCTGAGACTTTTTTATACGTAGCTAACTGAACAATGCTCATAATTTAACTGTAGGTGAAATGAAAATGATTTATATTGTTATTTTCATTTACATTCCAACATGTAGTTTTCGTAATCAAATTATCAGATTTTTATTGTTATTTTTAAATTATTATCAACAATAATTAATATTTATTATTTATTACATCGTTTTCATTGATTATTAGTTTGATATATGTTCGATCGACCCGGATAGAACTGAAATTCACCTAATTGATTTTCATTTATTAGACTTAATATCAATATAACAATTACTCGTTGACTTTTTTATCTTTATTTTCTCAAAATTATCAAAACAGTGAGATGTTTTATTGTAAGCCTTTTATATTGTAATATTTAAACATCAATCATAATAGTAAATCTCTCGTCTTTTCTTTGTTTAACCAAATATACTTTGTCTTTTGGAATACAAAAAAGATGTTTATGCTTAAATATAATAATTAAGAAAAAATTAAATCCTTTATCTTTTGTATGTTTTAATCCATCATGTCTGAAAAAAAAGGATAATAAGATAGATTCTTCCTCGCCTATCTACGTTACGTCTTCATACAATGTCATCACAGCTGCTGCATATTTTTTGATTGGTGTTTATATGATGAACTGTGAGCAGTTATTTTAATTACGTGACTTCCACGTATGTCTCCTATAACTTAACGTGCGTTAATTCAATAAAAATATTCAATCTCTCGTCTTTTTTATGTTTTAGTCTGTGGGATCTATTACAGTATGATAAAAAAAAAAAAAAAAGAGTCTTCTTTATCATTTTAATATCATGTTAATTTACATGCAAATCGTAAAAACCAATTGGCCAAAAACGAAACAAAAAAGAAATACTACGTACAGAACATTGGAAGTATACATTTTAACTTTAATTTTTAACAGTTTTGTAATTTATTAATTGTCTGTATTTTTGCATACTTAGCCTTGAAGAATACCTACAATGTAGAACGAAACGTTGGCTACTTAATAAACCTTTCTTCATATCAAAATTATTGACCTCTACCTGTTCCATTTTCTTCCACATAAAATTAAATATATTTCATATTAATAAATCCGCAGTCTTTTTCAATGTTCTAATCCTTCGTTTTCGTCTTTTTTGCTCCTACTTTTTGAAAGGAGGATAAGAAAATGTATTCTTCCCCACCATAGTACAGTTTAGTACATGTAATATTTAATATATAATGTATTTATAATCAATCAACAAACTTTTGGAATGCAGGTATACCATATTAAGGTTTAGGCTCCTGATTCATATTGAAAGGTTTTGATAAATTTAGGTGAAAGTTTTAAGAAAAAAGATTTTCATGTAAACTGCTAAGGCAATAAAAGATTTTACGATAACTTCTCAACCACGAATGGGCTCATAACATTTAATATGTCGTTTTTTATAAGTTTTATTCTGTCGGTCTTCCTCATTCTTTAAACTCTCTGTGGTTCCTTTTCTTTTTTTTTATAGAACAATACTTAATATCAGTCGGAATTTGTTCCTTCTTCATTTTCTCCTTCATATCTTATAAGATTTTAGACTAAAGGTCAAAAAGACCTTCACCTCAATATTCACCTGTTAATATTGTTATTTTGGGTTGCTTCCTATTTTATATAGTAGGTATAAAAATATATCAAAACTTTATTTTTATGAAGCTGTTTTAAGATCATAGTTTTAAGAAAAAACATTTTTATGTGAGATGTTAAGACAATATAACATTTTACGAGAATTTTTCAACCACGAATAGGCTCATAATATTTAATATATCGTTTTTTCGATGTTTTAATTTTATTACAGATTTTATTATAGATATATGACATCCAAACCGAGAAATCGAAATATATCGTTTTTTTAGCGTGGTTTCTTTCCTTTTTATTATATAAAAATACTTACTACCAGTCAGAATTTGTTCGTTCATTATTTTCTCCTTAATCATACATGAACTCTTATAAGATTTCAGACTAAAGGTCAACGAGACATGAGCCAGAACCTAATGATTTTTCCACTTTGTATATTCGTTGCGCAATATCGTAAGCTCCTAAGGGGACGAGCTAGACCCCCTTTGATGATAGCCATGGGATTATCTTGTAGTACCTGGATGGTCCTACAAGCTATGGGCGTATGCCTAATAATAAATATGACGTAAATAATAATAAAGCAAGTATAAAATTATTTAAACCATAATACATACAAAATTACTCTCCGGTAATGTTTTAGTGCAATTGAAGGATCAACAGAATGCTTTGCAAAATTATAATGTAATTTTTCATTCAAAGGGAAAACTCTTAAACCAGCAGTGAACAAATCCTTTTCATTTTCCATTCAATTGCCCTTTGATTACATCGAAATGTATTGGTTATAAGTACAGATATCAGGATTTATTTGTGTGTTTATTTGTTCCACATAATGCTTATCAAAATTTTTACTACAGCTGAGGTCGTATATTACATTTTTGTTGTCTAAAAGTGGTACTTTATCTTTTTGACTTTTATTATGTTTTTAACTGGGTTCTTTTTCGAACCATTTTGTTGCGAGTGTATTATTATGCTCATCTATTTTTTAACGCATTTGCAAGTTCAAACAAGAGGTGGGGGACAAGCCCAGCCATTTGCAGTTATTAGTTTTTGCTACTACATTTTCCTACCATGTATTTCAAGCGTTCAGAAATTTTCTGACTATTATGGCTGTGTCTAGGAGAACTGCCTGTTGAGCCTCCTTTAAAACCTTGACCGGAATTGCCAGATTCTTAATACCCCCCACCGTGGATTTAGGCACCAATCCATTCGTGGAGATCATAATAGGTGTTACCATTACGCTTTCCATATGGTATAGCTCCTTTAGCTCAGCCGCTAGTTCTTGATACTTTCGAAGTTCCTCTCCAACTGTTGAATTTACATTGTTCTCGTTGTGGATCGCAATATCTATTATACTTGCTTTCCTTCCACTCGACTTTATAAGGAGGATATCTGGTCTATTATGATGCACTGTATGGTCTGTTATAACGGATTCATCCCAATATAGCTTTTTGTAGAACTCTATTGGGATGGCACTTATAATATGGTGTCTTTACATCTAGAAGATTGTATTTCACCGCCAGGGCTTGATGCAAAATTTTGGTCACATTATTCTGTCTCTGTAGATATTCAGTGCCAGCCAACACCCCACATCCTCCAGTTTTATTATTATTATGGCTTCTGATTATAGTAACATCTAAGAAAATTGAGGAATAATCTTTTTATAATTCTTGTGTAAAATTTATATTTTTATTTTATTCATTGGGGACCTTACTGAATTCTTATAAATTATTTTTTTTATATATCAACAAAAGGTCATCTATGTATTTTGAGATGAGGATAGGAGGGTTACTCATTTTTTGAAGATATGTTTGTTTACCACAAACATTATAACAAAGGTTTTCGTTTGTTTGTTAAAAGTACTGACATTGAAAAATAAAAAACCCGTTTTCAGTTATCAGGGAATCATAGAACATTTGTTGACAGATCCTCAGTGACTAAATGTAGTAAATCATTTTTTACTCTTTCAAGTTCAAAAACTCTTCTCTCAGCCAAAATTAGTTTACAACGACGCTTGTAAAGTGAATGAGCTAGTTGTTCGCCCAGGCCAGAACTACTTCCTGTTATCATTACTACCATTCCTTTCATTTTTCCAACCTCTGTCCGATTAGAAATGACATAAATAATCCAAAGAATCAATGCGGGTATTAATGCAATGCCTATCGTACTCCACATAGGAATATAACTAACTCGTATTACTCATAAAACGAAATTCATGAACAAATATTGCCCTGAAATACAGGAATTTTTATTAAGGCTACTCGACATTGACATTTGATATCTTTATTGGAACTCCGAGAGGTCTGTATACTGTCTTTACGTGCTTGAATTTTTTTCTGTAAGCTCTTATATAAAAATAATCATCTTCAAAAGAGCTCATGTATTAATCTCATACTATCTAGCCAAATAGTTAAAATCTTTAAATATTTCACTTACATTATCACTTCGGAGTTGTAAATCTGAATTTTCTCGCATCCAGAATAGTGCTGTGGAGTAGTAATCCATGACCTCAGAAGTAAGGAAACGACGGTGTTGGTGTCATGAGCGCGCAATTCTTGCTGAATTGAGCGAGAGACGTCTAATCGGGATGATAGTTGTAACGCTTTCCATTGACTTGACCGTATAATGAAAGATTTCGACAGATTCAGGTGAAAGTTTTGAGAAAAAACATTTTTATGTGAGCTGTTAAGACAATATATGTTTTATTTTTATTACATATGACAAAAATAATCCTAGGAATCAATGCGGGTATTAATGCAGTGCCTATTGTACTCCACGTAAGAGTATGTAAAACATCTATGAAACCCCCTTCAGTGCCCCTGTTCATTGGGGTTTCAACACATATTGCTCATTCCGAAGGAGATATTTGACATCCAAACCGAACAACAGATTATCGAACGTTGAAGTGACAATTCCACATCTCTTTAAAGCATTCAATACTAATCTTGAGGTAAAATTAAAATTAAATTAATGTAAGATTAATTATCATACATAAGTTAGAACTATTAAGAAAAAACTAAAGATAGAGGGGATTGAAAAATTGAGAGAAATACGAAAAATCAAAATCGAGCAACAGATTGTTGATCGATGAGGAGTCAATGCCAAATGTGTCAATATTAAATATATCGTTTTTTTATCGTTCTTTCTTTCCTTTTTATAATATAACAATACCTAATATCAGTCAGAATTTGTTCGTTCATAATTTTCTCCTTAATCATACATGAACTCTTATAAGATTTCAGACTAAAGGTCAACGAGACATGAACCACAACCTAATGATTTTTCCACTTTTTATATTCGTTGCGCAATATCGTAAACTCCTAAGGGGACGAGCTAGACCCCTTTTATTGATAGCCATGGGATTATCTTGTAGAACCTGGATGGTCCTGTGATGGATAGTCTTATCCCTGATGGCCACTGCGGGGGGGCGGGGGGGGGGTTCATTTCCCATCCTTCTCAATATAATGTTCGGTCCGCCAAGCCGTATTCCCGTTCTATGTCAAAGATATTTTAATTTTTTTTTCAAAAAATTAACAGAGATTTCAATGACTGGTATAGAATAAAAATGTTATGTTTATTACATTCACCTGGTCATTATTTTTATTGTTGGTTGCTTCGCATTCTTTCTATTAGGTATAAAATATATCAAAAGTTTCTTTTATGAAGCTGTTGAAACAGTGTAAAGTTATATTTTATTGTTTAAGATGTAATATTTAATTATCTATCATTGGATAAAATCTCTAGCCCTTTCTCTGTTTATCCAATAATAGGTACATTGTTATTTTTTATGAAAAAAATAATCCTCATGCCAATTATAAATATAAGGTAAATAATAATAAAGCAAGTATAAAATTACTTAAGCCATATTACATACAAAATTGCTCTCCGGTAATGTTTTATTGCAATTGAAGGATCAACAGAATGCTTTGCAAAATTATAATGAACCTTTGCATTCAAAGGGCAAACTCTTAGACCGGCAGTGAACAAATCCTTTTTATTTCTCCATTAAATTTTTCTTTGATGAAATCGAAATGCATTGGTAATAAGTAAAGACATCAGGATCATTTTGATTAAATACAAAAAGTAATATGTAGACTCGTCGGCCTGCGCCACATCTTTCATTTTTCGTTTTTCTAGCTTTTGTATAAGCATGGGCATTTTCAGGAGAATATTTGAACACTTTTATTTTAATATTAGAATATTTGCGATTTTCCGTAGATGAGGTGGGTTCATCTGCACATGAAGCCTCTGGTTCGAGATTGTTTTCCATCAACAATGACTTCTGTTCTACCAAAGCTTTAAAGTTAGTCAGTGACATAGCTACTTAGGAAGTCTGCTTCTGTAAAGACATCTCTATCAAAAGGAACAATTCCTGTTTTGTCGAAATGCTGCTATGATAGTGGTTGGTGTCATTGCCTTCTGGTGAGCTATTTTCACGCAGCTCACAACGTTATAAATTTATAATGCTTGACCAGGGTATTCCATAAGCCAATTGTCAACAGCAGCATTATAATATGTTTGACGGGCGATTACGCGTTTCTTTAAATCCCCAGATCTTGCTGATTTACAGCAAACACCCACTGCGATCACAACCATATAAACTATCCTGAGGGTCCTGGTTCTCTTGTAGTCTTTTCAATTGTGGCTTCCGATTTACTTGAAGGATCTTTGTTGGATTATCAATCGTTTTCACTGGGTGTGATTCTCATGTTTAGCTCTACCATCTCACTGTTTTTAAAAAAATAACTGCTTTTTTTCCAATGAAAGGTCCTCTCTAAAAATTTTTTCTTGAGTACTTTTCCTGTTTCCTTTCCTTTCCGTAAAATACCGTTCTAATGGCTCGTTTGCTGCCTGGTTCCCACTAAAAAACTTACAAATCACCATTGTCTCAGTTTTTTCGTGGGGTGCAATGCTTTTCTATTACGTCTGCAACGCAAGAATTCACTGTTTCAACGCGTGGTATTGGCGTCGTGATCCCATTAATCCATCCGATCCCAATAAGTTTATTAGTCTTGATACTTGGACTTCTCGCGATTTTATCTCAGCCCATGCCTCTGCTTTTTATCTTTGGAAGCAATGGGAGTTTGTTGGGCCATTACGTGTTTTTTCACATAGATTCATTAATTATCGATTACAATATTTCGATTAAGCAATATTATTTGCAAAGAGATGCGCTTTTAGGCGATCTCGACCACGATGTAGCTTGTTAGTGTTTTAGGTTAGCGATTTAAAACCGGGTTTACTTCATAATCACTAAAAAATGGTACAATTTTTTTGTTTAATCATTATCAGAATTTGTTTAATCTGTTTAATCAGAATTTGTTCGTTCATTATTTTCTCCTTAATCATTCATGAACTCTTATAAGATTTCAGACTAAAGGTCAACGAGACATGAACCAGAACCTAATAATGATTTTTCCACTTTGTATATTCGTTGCGCAATATCGTAAGCTCCTAAGGGGACGAGCTAGACCCCCTTTGGTGATAGCCATGGGATTATCTTGTAGTACCTGGATGGTCCTACAAGCTATGGGCGTATGCCTAATAATAAATATGACGTAAATAATAATAAAGCAAGTATAAAATTATTTAAACCATAATACATACAAAATTACTCTCCGGTAATGTTTTATTGCAATTGAAGGATCAACAGAATGCTTTGCAAAATTATAATGTAATTTTTCATTCAAAGGGCAAACTCTTAAACCAGCAGTGAACAAATCCTTTTCATTTTCCATTCAATTGCCCTTTGATTACATCGAAATGTATTGGTTATAAGAACAGATATCAGGATTTATTTGTGTGTTTATTTGTTCCACATAATGCTTATCAAAATTTTTACTACAGCTGAGGTCGTATATTACATTTTTGTTGTCTAAAAGTGGTGAAAAGTGTGACTATTATGGCTGTGTCTAGGAGAACTGCCTGTTGAGCCTCCTTTAAAACCTTGACCGGAATTGCCAGATTCTTAATACCCCCCACCGTGGATTTAGGCACCAATCCATTTGTGGAGATCATAATAGGTGTTACCATCACGCTTTCCTTATGGTATAGCTCCTTTAGCTCAGCCGCTAGTTCTTGATACTTTCGAAGTTTCTCTCCAACTGTTGAATTTACATTGTTGTCGTTGGGGATCGCAATATCTATTATACTTGCTTTCCTCTCACTCGACTTTATAAGGAGGATATCTGGTATATTATGATGCACTGTATGGTCTGTTATAACGGATTCATCCCAATATAGCTTTTTGTAGAACTCTATTGGGATGGCACTTATAATATGGTGTCTTTACATCTAGAAGATTGTATTTCACCGCCAGGACTTGATGCAAAATTTTGGTCACATTATTCTGTCTCTGTAGATATTCAGTGCTAGCCAACACCCCACATCCTCCAGTTTTATTATTATTATGGCTTCTGATTATAGTAACATCTAAGAAAATTGAGGAATAATCTTTTTATAATTCTTGTGTAAAATTTATATTTTTATTTTGTTCATTGGGGACCTTACTGAATTCTTATAAATTATTTTTTTTAGTCAATCATTCACGTGAGTAAATTAAAAACCTTTTCCAGTCATTATTATTTTTCTTTATTCTAAAAAACGTTTCGACAATTTCATGTCATTTTCAATTTACATCATTTCTTTTAAATCCTTCAACACTATTTAATTTTAAAAATACTCTCTAAAAAAATTTTTTTAAATTTAATTTTGTACATTTTCAACCTAAAAATTAAAAAACAAATCAAATAAATACATTATTTTATATACAAAAAACATGTCCCAAAAATACTGAATAAGATATAGATACCTTTTTGGTTAATTGTCATATAATTTAAAAATAAAGCTTAGAGTTATAGTGTACTCCATGGTCAATTTAATAATTTTTGTAATTTGTACTTTGGACTGTTTTTTATTATTATTGTTATTAAAATAGTATTTTAATTTATTTAGTTCTTCAATATATAGTCATTATGAATGGTTAATTAATATAATTAGTAATTTTTTTATCTATATTGATCTATTTTATATCTTTTATTTATTTTAAAAAGTTAGTTTTATGAATTAAGAATTGGAAAATGAAAAACAATGCTGTGAGGTTACTGAGAAGGTTATGTTATCTGTGTTATCTAATAAGTGTAGACTTCTATATTTCTTTATTTAATTTTTAACTTTAAAATCACTGATGAGTATAGTTTGCTTATTTCATTAGATTCCTTCCTATCATTTACCACCTTATCCATTTTATCATTTATGTATAGTGCTTCTAAAAATCTCCTTTTTATCTTATTTCCCTCTCTTTGCAAAATTCGTGGCTTTTCGAAATCAAATGTGTGGGATTCTTTTTTGCAATGGGCTGATAATGCAGTGCTTGTCTTTGAATTTGGTTTTAGATTATTTT
This sequence comes from Arma custos, assembly GCA_037127475.1. Classification (NCBI taxonomy): domain Eukaryota; kingdom Metazoa; phylum Arthropoda; class Insecta; order Hemiptera; family Pentatomidae; genus Arma; species Arma custos. The sequence continues at coordinate 213,932,737 of CM073759.1, forward strand.
TGTGATGATAGAATCTATTTTTTAGATGTGTACTGGTATGTCCTATATATTGTTTGTCACAATTTTTGCAATCAATGTTATATACCACATTTATATTATCCAAGATTGGTATTTTATCTTTTTTGCTGTTTATTATGTTTTTTATAGGGTTTATGGTTTTATGTGCTAATTTTATATCTGGGATGTCATAATTTTTAAATGTTGGTTCAATTTTTTCTGACAAGTTTTTGATATAGGTTACACTTCTGTATTTTATTTCATTTTGTTTAAAATCTTTTTTTGGTGATTCATTAATTATCTGAGCTGTGTTATTTTTGGTTTGGGGGTCTTTTTTATTATTTTCTTCTGTCTGAAAAAAATTTGTAATCTTAGTTTGAGATGGCTTGATTTTTGATGTTTTGTCATTTATATGGTTAATTTTTTTACTATTATCAAATCTATTGATATTAGAGTCATTTTCTATATTTATTATGTTATTATCTATTTTATTCTTAATTAAATTATTTTGTTTGTGCCACATTTCTTTTATAAGTTTTATTGGGAAAGCATTACTAAGTAGAATTTTGAAAATTTTATTCTTTGTTTCATTTAAATATTCATTGTCTGTTACTGTAATTGATCTTTTTATTAGATTTTGAGCTGTATTTCTTATTTGTTGTTGTGGGTGGTTTGAGAAGAAATTGAGTAATCTGTTTGAGGTTATATCTTTTTTATACCATTTTGTTCTAATTCTATTATTTTTAGGGTTTCTTATGATGGTCATGTCCAAAAAGTTTAGAGAATGATTATTTTCTATTTCTTTTGTGAACTTGATATTTTTATTTTGTTCATTTAATATTGAGTTAAATTTATTTAAATCATTTTCATTTGTAATAATTAATAAATCATCTATATATTTAGCAATGAATATAGATGAGCTGTTCAATTTTAGTAGGCTATTATTTATTATATGATTAAGGACTATTCCTGATAAGTTTACTGATAGTCTACCTCCCATAGGTAAACCTATCGTTTGCTTATAAAAATTGACCCTGATAAATGAAGTATCCATTTTCCGTACACAATTTAATTCCTTCTAAAAAAATTGTTTTACTTTTTATATTCGTGTAGGGTTCAATTTTTTCCCAATTTTCATTTAAAAGTTTAAGTGCTAATTTAAGTGGGATGTTAGGGAACATTGATACCACATCTAAACTTGCAATAATTTGATCAGCTTTTATATTGATATTATTTAGTCTGTTTTTTAACTCTATTGCATTAATAACATCATAATCATTATTATTATTATAATTATTCAAAGATCTATTTAGGTATTTTGCCAGGTTGTCTGTTGGGTTATTGGTGCCATCTACTATTGGTCTCAATGGATAATTTTCTTTGTGCATTTTTATTAGGCCATGTATTCTAGGTATATTATAATAGTTGTTTGATAATTTATTTTTCATATTTTTTTCAATAAAATTATATTTGATTAGTTTATCTAGATATTTATTAACTTTATTATTGAGTTCTTTCATTGGGTCATTTCTTATGCTTTTATAAATTTCTTTATTATTTAATATATCTAACATCTTTTGTTGATAATCTATTTCTGTTATTATTACCAATTGTTTTGTTTTATCTGATTTTATGATACATAAATCTTTATTTTTTTTTAAAAATAATTTTGTATATAAAATGTCATTGTTAATTAAGTTATTAAATTGATTCATTGTATTATTTGGCCTATTTTTTTCCTTATTCAAATAATTTAGAATATTTTTACTAATTGTGTTTCTTAACCCATTTTTATGTGTTTCTGGAGTGTCTAAATTTATAATTATTGCTTCGACTTCTGCTATCATTTGAAATATATTGATTTTTTTATTATTAGGGTTATAATTAAAATTATCTCCTAAACTTAGGAGATTTATGATATTATTTGGTACTTGTCTTGGTGTTAGGTTCACTACTCTGTTATAAGTATGTAGGTTATTGTAGTAATGAAATATATTGAATAATTTATCTGTATTATTATTATTATTATTTTTCATATTTTTAGAATAAATAGTGGTATTATATTTATCTGAGGTACTATTATCATTGTATGGGTTTATGAGGGGTGTCTTACTATATTTATTTGCCTTAAATTTTAAGTTTATTATTTTAATTTCTTTTATTATATTCTTCCATTTTTTATATGTGTCACAGATTAAAGTGTATAGATTTTTATCTTGATTTTTTATTTTTTCTAAAATTGCTTTTAATTTTTTTCTTAATTGAATTAATCAACCAGAAAGCTTGTTTCTTATCCAAATTTAAAATTTTTTGTCCTATATTATTAAAAAAATTATTTTGTTTATTGTTATTTAAATAGTTTTTATTGAAACAATTTTCTAAATTAATGATATGAGTTAGAATATGATTCGGTATAATTTGGTTTTCTATTCTATATTTTTAAGGTATATTAATTTGCACTCTGCATTAATAAGTTTTATACTTTGGTTAAAAATTATATTAATTGTATCCATACCTAAAACAGCATTAAAAGGACTTACATTTTGTTGGTCAATGCAATTTAATAATTCTTTTCTATATTCTTTCACTTGTTTTTCTACTTCTTTTTGTCTGCTTCTTGATATATTAGGCGCTAGGGTTTCACCTTGATTTTTTATTTTAAATATCTTGTTTTTGTAACTGGAGTGCATCTTTATTAGTCAATCATTCACGTGAGTAAATTAAAAACCTTTTCCAGTCATTATTATTTTTCTTTATTCTAAAAAACGTTTCGACAATTTCATGTCATTTTCAATTTACATCATTTCTTTTAAATCCTTCAACACTATTTAATTTTAAAAATACTCTCTAAAAAAATTTTTTTAAATTTAATTTTGTACATTTTCAACCTAAAAATTAAAAAACAAATCAAATAAATACATTATTTTATATACAAAAAACATGTCCCAAAAATACTGAATAAGATATAGATACCTTTTTGTTATAATGCAATTGGGAAAAACCACAATGCAAAGCCTTATGTTTCAAAAAATACACCTACTTACCAGTCGACGTTTCGCCTATTCAGGCATTATCAAGACACCAAAATCAAAAAGGGGTTATGTGAATCGCATCTCGAAGAAAAAAGTGCAATACATCCCAACGATCAACAGCCCAAACAGGCTCCAAACATGAGACAGCACCCTACCACCAAGACGTTCAACATACAACTGAACGAAAGTAATACGCAACCAGCTGGGAAGGTATTACTTTCGTTCAGTTGTATGTTGAACGTCTTGGTGGTAGGGTGCTGTCTCATGTTTGGAGCCTGTTTGGGCTGTTGATCGTTGGGATGTATTGCACTTTTTTCTTCGAGATGCGATTCACATAACCCCTTTTTGATTTTGGTGTCTTGATAATGCCTGAATAGGCGAAACGTCGACTGGTAAGTAGGTGTATTTTTTGAAACATAAGGCTTTGCATTGTGGTTTTTCCCAATTGCATTATAATAAATAATAGTGTTTCTTTTTGAGTTTTTGGCTCTATTTTAGTGATACCTTTTTGGTTAATTGTCATATAATTTAAAAATAAAGCTTAGAGTTATAGTGCACTCCATGGTCAATTTAATAATTTTTGTAATTTGTACTTTGGACTGTTTTTTATTATTATTGTTATTAAAATAGTATTTTAATTTATTTAGTTCTTCAATATATAGTCATTATGAATGGTTAATTAATATAAGATAAAAAGGAGATTTTTAGAAGCACTATACATAAATGATAAAATGGATAAGGTGGTAAATGATAGGAAGGAATCTAATGAAATAAGCAAACTATACTCATCAGTGATTTTAAAGTTAAAAATTAAATAAAGAAATATAGAAGTCTACACTTATTAGATAACACTGATAACATAACCTTCTCAGTAACCTCACAGCATTGTTTTTCATTTTCCAATTCTTAATTCATAAAACTAACTTTTTAAAATAAATAAAAGATATAAAATAGATCAATATAGATAAAAAAATTACTAATTATATTAATTAACCATTCATAATGACTATATATTGAAGAACTAAATAAATTAAAATACTATTTTAATAACAATAATAATAAAAAACAGTCCAAAGTACAAATTACAAAAATTATTAAATTGACCATGGAGTACACTATAATTCTAAGCTTTATTTTTAAATTATATGACAATTAACCAAAAAGGTATCTATATCTTATTCAGTATTTTTGGGACATGTTTTTTGTATATAAAATAATGTATTTATTTGATTTGTTTTTTAATTTTTAGGTTGAAAATGTACAAAATTAAATTAAAAAAAATTTTTTTAGAGAGTATTTTTAAAATTAAATAGTGTTGAAGGATTTAAAAGAAATGATGTAAATTGAAAATGACATGAAATTGTCGAAACGTTTTTTAGAATAAAGAAAAATAATAATGACTGGAAAAGGTTTTTAATTTACTCACGTGAATGATTGACTAATAAAGATGCACTCCAGTTACAAAAACAAGATATTTAAAATAAATTATTTTTTTTATATATCAACAAAAGGTCATCTATGTATTTTGAGATGAGGATAGGAGGGTTACTCATTTTTTGAAGATATGTTTGTTTACCACAAACATTATAACAAAGGTTTTCGTTTGTTTGTTAAAAGTACTGACATTGAAAAATAAAAAACCCGTTTTCAGTTATCAGGGAATCATAGAACATTTGTTGACAGATCCTCAGTGACTAAATGTAGTAAATCATTTTTTACTCTTTCAAGTTCAAAAACTCTTCTCTCAGCCAAAATTAGTTTACAACGACGCTTGTAAAGTGAATGAGCTGGTTGTTCGCCTAGGCCAGAACTACTGCCTGTTATCATTACTACCATTCCTTTCATTTTTCCAACCTCTGTCCGATTAGAAATGACATAAATAATCCAAAGAATCAATGCGGGTATTAATGCAATGCCTATCGTACTCCACATAGGAATATAACTAACTCGTATTACTCATAAAACGAAATTCATGAACAAATATTGCCCTGAAATACAGGAATTTTTATTAAGGCTACTCGACATTGACATTTGATATCTTTATTGGAGCTCCGAGAGGTCTGTATACTATCTTTACGTGCTTGAATTTTTTTCTGTAAGCTCTTATATAAAAATAATCATCTTCAAAAGAGCTCATGTATTAATCTCATACTATCTAGCCAAATAGTTAAAATCTTTAAATATTTCACTTACATTATCACTTCGGAGTTGTAAATCTGAATTTTCTCGCATCCAGAATAGTGCTGTGGAGTAATGACACGACCTCATGACCATGACCTCAGAAGTAAGGACACGACGGTGTTGGTGTCATGAGCGCGCAATTCTTGTTGAATTGAGCGAGAGACGTCTAATCGGGATGATAGTTGTATCTCTTTCCACGGCCTTGACCGTATTTTGAAAGATTTCGACAGATTCACGTGAAAGTTTTGAGAAAAAACATTTTTATGTGAGCTGTTAAGACAATATATGTTTTATTTTTATTACAAATGACAAAAATAATCCTAGGAATCAATGCGGGTATTAATGCAGTGCCTATTGTACTCCACATAAGAGTATGTAAAACATCCCTGAAACCCCCTTCAGTGCCCCTGTTCATTGGGGTTTCAACACATGTTGTTTATTCCGAAGGAGATATTTGACATCCAAACCGAACAACAGATTATCGAACGTTGAAGTGACAATTCCACATCTCTTTAAAGCATTCAATACTAATCTTGAGGTAAAATTAAAATTAAATTAATGTCAGATTAATTATCATAAATAAGTTAGAACTATTAAGAAAAAAACTAATGATGGAGGAGGGGATTGAAAAATTGAGAGAAATACGAAAAATCAAAATCGAGCAACAGATTGTTGATCGTTGAGGAGTCAATGCCAAATGTGTCAATATTAAATATATCGTTTTTTTATCGTTCTTTCTTTCCTTTTTATAATATAACAATACTTAATATCAGTCAGAATTTGTTCGTTCATAATTTTCTCCTTAATCATTCATGAACTCTTATAAGATTTCAGACTAAAGGTCAAAGTGACATGAACCACTACCTAATGATTTTTCCACCTTTTATATTCGTTGCGCAATATCGTAAACTCCTAAGGGGACGAGCTAGACCCCCTTTGGTGATAGCCATGGGATTATCTTGTAGAACCTGGATGGTCCTGTGATGGATAGTCTTATCCCTGATGGCCACTGCGGGGGGGGGGAGGGGGTTTCATTTCCCATCCTTCTCGATATAATGTTCGGTCCCGCCAAGCCGTATTCCCGTTCTATGTCAAAGATATTTTAATTTTTTTTTCAAAAAATTAACAGAGATTTCAATGACTGTTATAGAATAAAAATGTTATGTTTATTACATTCACCTGGTCATTATTTTTATTTTTGGTTGCTTCGCATTCTTTCTATTAGGTATAAAATATATCAAAAGTTTCTTTTATGAAGCTGTTGAAACAGTGTAAAGTTATTTTGGAAATTATGGAAAATGGAGGTTATGGATTATTTTATTGTTTAAGATGTAATATTTAATTATCTATCATTGGATAAAATCTCTAGCCCTTTCTCTGTTTATCCAATAATAGGTACATTGTTATTTTTTATGAAAAAAATAATCCTCATGCCAATTATAAATATAAGGTAAATAATAATAAAGCAAGTATAAAATTACTTAAGCCATATTACATACAAAATTGCTCTCCGGTAATGTTTTATTGCAATTGAAGGATCAACAGAATGCTTTGCAAAATTATAATGAACCTTTGCATTCAAAGGGCAAACTCTTAGACCGGCAGTGAACAAATCCTTTTTATTTCACCATTCAATTGCTCTTTGATGAAATCGAAATATATTAATAATAAGTAAAGATATAAACTATCCTGAGGGTCCTGGTTCTCTTGTAGTCTTTTCATTTGTGGCTTCCGATTTACTTGAAGGATCTTTGTTGGATTATCAATCGTTTTCACTGGGTGTGATTCTCATGTTTAGCTCTACCATCTCACTGTTTTTAAAAAAATAACTGTTTTTTTTCCAATGAAAGGTCCTCTCTAAAAATTTTTTCTTGAGTACTTTTCCTGTTTCCTTTCCTTTCCGGAAAATACCGTTCTAATGGCTCGTTTGCTGCCTGGTTCCTACTAAAAAACTTACAAATCACCACTGTCTCAGTTTTTTCGTGGGGTGCAATGCTTTTCTATTACGTCTGCAACGCAAGAATTCACTGTTTCAACGCGTGGTATTGGCGTCGTGATCCCATTAATCCATCCGATCCCAATAAGTTTATTAGTCTTGATACTTGGACTTCTCGCGATTTTATCTCAGCCTATGCCTCTGCTTTTTATCTTTGGAAGCAATGGGAGTTTGTTGGGCCATTACGTGTTTTTTTCACATAGATTCATTAATTATCGATTACAATATTTCGATTAAGCAATATTATTTGCAAGGAGATGCGCTTTTAGGCGATCTCGACCACGATGTAGCTTGTTAGTGTTTTAGGTTAGCGATTTAAAACCGGATTTACTTCATAATCACTAAAAAATGGTACAATTTTTTTGTTTTCTATTTAGTTACTGCTATGTGGCTACTCGATCCACAGATGACTGAACGGTGCTAGTAACACTACTATGTAGGTCCCTTATAGTTGTATTAAAAAAATGAAAGTTTTATCAAATTCCAGGGTTATAAAGTTTGTAAATATTTTAATGTTGTTTATTATTTACGAAAACTTAGGAATTCCTTTAGAGCATTCTCTAAGCTTTTTTAGTAACACTGTACACAAAAATTCAGCAATGGAGATACGATGTTGGAAATGAAGAAGGGCTCCGGGCGACCATTATGGGATATTGACGAGGTTCTGAAGGAAGCTGTTTAGTCAAATCCATCCGCAAGTACTCGCTAACTTGCTAGGGAGTCAAAACATCGATCAAATAAATTATAATACAAATATTTGGTTAAAAAACGGTTATTTTTTTTTTGTACCTCCCAATATATATAGTAAAAGTATATAATAATTATTATATATATATATATATATATATATATATATATATATATATATATATATAAGTATAAGTATGTAATAAGTATATATACATATGCCGGTGGTGAAATGAAATGAAAATGTTTTCCTTTGCAATTTTTCGATATTATATTTAAATTTTTGTTTATGTTAGCTCCTGAAAGTGATAACCAAACAACTATGTTTTCTATAATTTCAATTCGTATCGGAAATTTCATCAGTCTGCAGTTAATATCGATTTATATTGTTAGCCTTGAATTCAGAAATACATGCGTTAGTAAACTTAATACTAAGGTGTTAGAAATGATACTTCGAAAAGTCCGATTTTTTTTTTTACAGTATTTAATTTAATTGTTAGAATTCTATTGATACATGAATAACTATATTTATCTCAAAAGTTCTTTGATAGTTGAGCAATTGCTACTAATAATAACTTCAAACATCAATAAATAGTTCAATTTTTCGGTTTCTTCTGAAATATTTATTTTTTATGACAATATTAACAGTTTTATGACATGATTGAAGTTAAAAAATAACCTAAGCATCGTAGAACTTAATAATAGTGCAAAAAATCAAAATAAGTTTCAGTAATATTATTTTCATAGATATGCGAGGTATTCTAATTACTATTTTGATTTCATTATTGATATTTCGTATTGTTCTTGTGCAGACCATCTTGTTTAGAAAATAAACTACTTCAGGATATATAATTATTATTCCGAATATCAGTATATTCATATATATAGCGAAAACCAGACTAATGTTAATAAATGACAGGTTTAGCACCGGGCCGTCGAGGAAAAATAGATTAACTCGGTCGTAACATGTGATTGAGTAAATAAAAAAAAAATATTTACGGAAATATAAATTTAATGTGAGAAATTTATAAAAAATAATAACTGCAAATTATGATATAAATTTAGTAAATTGTAATATTACAAACAATAACAAATGAAATGTAGATATTACAATTTATAGCCTTATAATGAAATAAAAAAGACATTACATCATAACATTTTAACATGAAGTAAAGGTTATAAGAAACTGAAGAAAATCTAACAACAGCTGGAATGTTCTGGACAGGTGTTTTTAGTTGTTTCCATGGATACATCCAGTGTGGGCTGTTTGTTTTAGGACTATAACAAGCCCGTTGCACTAGTAGTGAAACATTTGCCCCCTTCTAGCCCCGTGGCATTGAATGCTGAAGAGAGTCTTGCTGGACCTACAAAACAATGATGGGATTGCCCCAAATCGGGAATGGACTCTGGGAGAAAGCAACGTTTGCGTTAAGGCCGCTACTCACGGTCATTTCGGTGTGTTAGTTAAGTATGTTCACATCGAACTGACACACCGAACTGACCGTATGTAGGCTAAATTTATGTGAGCTCATATAAAAAAACTGAACTGACGTACTGATGGAAATTCATCATTATGGTGTGACACTGATGTCAGTCCGAAATGAGCGTGTGTACCGTCGCTTCAGTTCGGTGTGTCACATTAGTTATCTGATCATGTGTACATTTGGATAGACATCACCCAATCAATCGCTTTCCAAACCTCTTCAGTATTCCTCGTATGTGTGTTTATTATTTTAAATGATAATATGGTTAGTTGGGGAAAAAGACTTTCTTTTAGAATTTATAGAACTGTTCAGAGGAGAGGAATGTTTGTGAAAATTAAGTTCAAAAGACTATGTGTCATTATCATTAAGTAACATTATCAGTATGTTTTAATATTGTATATTTTAAATTGTATTTATCTGTAGGCTTAATGGACGAATTTCCATCGGCTCTCAACTCTGATACTCTCTACTCTCGTTGTAGCCCGATAAATTATTAAGTAATTATGTTAATCAATTTTTAATAGTTTCTATATAATTCGAGATATGAATAACAAATTTATAAACCATTTGAATTGATTCATGATATCATTTGTAGGCTTAATTTTGTTCTGTTACTACCAATTTGAAGTTCTCATCTGGTTTCGAGTGATTTAAACAAAAATTAAAATATAAAAAAATAAAGTATATATATATATATATATATATATATATATATATATATATATATGTTTGCGTATTTTATTATATACATGTATATTTATATTTATTGTATTATTCATTATATACAATTGTATTAATATTTCATATTGAGCTTCAGCAGCCCATCATATGTTTTGAGTAATAAATAATCTACTTGGAAATGTATACATCGCAAAAATTGCGTGAACACGGGGATATAGGATCGATGAAGAGAACGGAAAACTGACTTGGATACGACCCTGGTAGCTCAGTGGTTTATAGCACTGCAAAAGAGACGCAGACGACCGGGGTTCGAATCCCGGTCACAGCAAATCTTTTCTCTTCAAAACAAAATACATTTAAAAATAATCACTCTCAAAATAAAAATTAATTATTATACATTTATAATATTTAGATCATCCAAATTCATGCGTATTTGTACCCATTAACAAATTTAAAGAAGCCATTTAACTATGACACACGCAATATTTTAAGGGAAATTACTATTAAACGATCACTTAGCTAAATATTAGCTACTTATTACTGTACTTTTTATATCAGTCGAATTATAACATTTAGCCTAAATTTAATTGTTTAATTCATACAACTCTACGCTGCACAAGTCTCGCGCAATACATCACAAGCATGGCGCGCATGTTGCTGACGCGAACCCACAAGTTTCTTCCCTACCGAAAATCGTTCATCACGGCTTAAGAAGTTTTCACACTTCTAATTTTCGATTATGTTGGGGGAAATTGTCTGATGTCCATATGATGATATTTTTACAACGCGTTTGATGGTAGATGGCAATGGCCAAGAGATGTCACTTAGCCGCATAAATACTTGAGCATTCGCCCCGAATGACTATGCGGTACTCTGAGAAGTGAATGCTTGTAAAGTGAATGAGCTGGTTGTTCGCCTAAGCCAGAACTACTGCCTGTTATCATTACTACCATTCCTTTCATTTTTCCAACCTCTGTCCTATTACAAATGACATAAATAATCCAAGGAATCAATGCGGGTATTAATGCAATGCCTATCGTACTCCACATAGGAATATAACTAACTCGTATTACTCATAAAACGAAATTCATGAACAAATATTGCCCTCAAATACAGGAATTTTTATTAAGGCTACTTGATATTTGATATCAACATTAGAGCTCCGTGAAGTCTGTTTACTATCTTTACGTGCATCAATTGTTTTCTGTAAGCTCTTATAAAAAAATAATCATCTTCAAAAGAACTAAAGTCAATCTCTGACTTTTTAGCCAAATAGTTAAAATCTTTAAATATTTCACTTACATTATCACTTCGGAGTTGTAAATCTGAATTTTCTCGCATCCAGAATAGTGCTGTGGAGTAGCAATCCATGACCTCAGAAGTAAGGACACGACGGTGTTGGTGTCATGAGCGCGCAATTCTTGGTGAATTGAGCGAGAGACGTCTAATCGGGATGATAGTTGTATCTCTTTCCTCGGCCTTGACCGTATTTTGAAAGATTCCGACAGATTCAGGTGAAAGTTTTGAAAAAAAACATTTTCATGTGAGCTGTTAAGACAATATAACATTTTACGAGAATTTCTCAACCACGAATAGGCTCATAATATTAAATATATCGTTTTTTCGATGTTTTAATTTTATTACAAATGACAAAAATAATCCTAGGAATCAATGCAGGTATTAATGCAGTGCCTATTGTACTCCACATAAGAGTAAGTAAAACATCTATGAAACCCCCTTCAGTGCCCCTGTTCATTGGGGTTTCAACACATATTGCTTATTCCGAAGGAGATATTTGACATACAAACCGAACAACAGGTTATCGAACGTTGAAGTGTCAATACCAAATCTATTTAAAGCATTCAATACTAATCTTGCGGTAAAATTAAAATTAAATTAATGTGAGATTAATATAAATAAAAAGTGAAGGTTAGAACTATTAAGAAAAAACTAACGATGGAGGGGATTGAAAAATTGAGAGAAATACGAGCGCAGAAGAAGGTCCAAAAAGCTCTTCATGCTCAAGCTAAAGTGGCGAAATTACAAAGTAAAAAAGACATATGATATGGATATATGACATCCAAACCGAGCAATCGAAATATATCGTTTTTTTATCGTTCTATCTTTCTTTTTTATAATATAACAATACCTAATATCAGTCAGAATTTGTTCGTTCATTATATTCTCCTTAATCATTTATGAACTCTTATAAGATTTCTGACTAAAGGTCAACGAGACATGAACCAGAACCTAATGATTTTTCCACTTTGTATATTCGTTGCGCAATATCGTAAGCTCCTAAGGGGACGAGCTAGACCCCCTTTGGTGATAGCCATGGGATTATCTTGTAGTACCTGGATGGTCCTACAAGCTATGGGCGTATGCCTAATAATAAATATGACGTAAATAATAATAAAGCAAGTATAAAATTATTTAAACCATAATACATACAAAATTACTCTCCGGTAATGTTTTATTGCAATTGAAGGATCAACAGAATGCTTTGCAAAATTATAATGTAATTTTTCATTCAAAGGGCAAACTCTTAAACCAGCAGTGAACAAATCCTTTTCATTTTCCATTCAATTGCCCTTTGATTACATCGAAATGTATTGGTTATAAGTACAGATATCAGGATTTATTTGGGTGCTTATTTGTTCCACATAATGCTTATCAAAATTTTTACTACAGCTGAGGTCGTATATTACATTTTTGTTGTCTAAAAGTGGTACTTTATCTTTTTGACTTTTATTATGTTTTTAACTGGGTTCTTTTTCGAACCATTTTGTTGCGAGTGTATTATGCTCATCTATTTTTTAACGCATTTGCAGGTTCAAACCAGTGGTGGGGGACAAGTCCAGCCATCTGTAGTTATTAGTTTTTGCTACTACATTTTCCAACCATTTAATTCAAACGTTCAGAAATTTTCTGACTATTATGGCTGTGTCTAGGAGAACTGCCTGTTGAGCCTCCTTTAAAACCTTGACCGGAATTGCCAGATTCTTAATACCCCCCACCGTGGATTTAGGCACCAATCCATTGGTGGAGATCATAATAGGTGTTACCATCACGCTTACCATATGGTATAGCTCCTTTAGCTCAACCGCTAGTTCTTGATACTTTCGAGGTTTCTCTCCAACTGTTGAATTTACATTGTTGTCGTTGTGGATCGCAATATCTATTATACTTGCTTTCCTCTCACTCGACTTTATAAGGAGGATATCTGGTCTATTATGATGCACTGTATGGTCTGTTATAACGGATTCATCCCAATATAGCCTAAGGAAGCCTTTTTGTAGAATTCTATTGGGATGGCACTTATAATATGGTGTCTTTACATCTAGAAGATTGTATATCACCGCCAGGGCTTGATGCAAAATTTTGGTCACATTATTCTGTCTGTGTAGATATTCAGTGCCAGCCAACACCCCACATCCTCCAGTTTTATTATTATTGTGGCTTCTGATTATAGTAATATCTAAGAAAATTGAGGAATAATCTTTTTCTAATTCTTGTGTGAAATTTATATTTTTATATTGTTCATTGAGGACTTTACTGAATTCTTCTAAATTATTTTTATTATTAAAAGACAAAAGGTCATCTATGTATTTTGAGATGAGGATAGGAGGGTTTTTCATTATTTGAAGACTTTTTTGTTTACCACAAACGTTATAATAAACGTTTTTGATTGTTAGTAAAATACTCATCTTGAAAAAAAAAAAACATTTTCATTACAAAGATTGATGCCTTCTAAAAAAACTGTTTTGCCTTTAATATTAATATAAGGCTCAATTTGTTCCCAATTTTCATTTAATAACATGTTTGCCAATATTAGTGGGATATTAGGGTTCGGCACTCTTTTCTATGTCCTAATCCACTAAATATTAAAAAGAAGGATAAGAAAATAGATTCTGCCTAGTTTAGCTAGATACTGTTATATAAATTATATTGTATACTTGTTATCAGGGAGTCATAGATCATATGTGGACATATCCTCAATGATAAAATCTAGTAAATCATTTTTTACTCTTTCAAGTTCAGAAACTCTTCTCGCTGCCAAAATTAGTTTACAACCACGCTTGTAAACTTAATGAGCTGGTTGTTCGCCTAGGCCAGAACTACTGCCTGTTATCATTACTACCATTCCTTTCATTTTTCCAACCTCTGTCCTATTACAAATGACATAAATAATCCAAGGAATCAATGCGGGTATTAATGCAATGCCTATCGTACTCCACATAGGAGTATAACTAACTCGTATAACTCATAAAACGAAATTCGTGAACAAATATTGCCCTGAAATACAGGAATTTTTATTAAGGCTACTTGACATTTGATTTCGATATGAGAGCTCCATGAAGTTAGTTTACTATCTTTACGTGCATCAATTGTTTTCTGTAAGCTAACTCTTATGTAATAATAATCACCTTCAAAAGAACTCATGTATTAATATCTTACTTTCTAGCCAAATAGTTAAAAGCTTTGAATATTTCACTTACATTATCACTTCGGAGTTGTAAATCTGAATTTTCTCGCAGAATAGTGCTGTGGAGTTATAATCCATGACCTCAGAAGTAAGGACACGACAGTGTTGGTGTCATGAGCGCGCAATTCTTGGTGAATTGAGCGAGAGACGTCTATTAGTCCGGTAGCAGCAGGCGTGATGGTCAGCCGAGGCTTATCTACACGTAAATTAAGGTTGACCGACTTCAGAGTGATAGTTCCTTGAGATTTTCATCTTTCGGAGCTGTTGGTGCCAACGCCGATTGCTGTTTTGGTGGGGGCAGTTGCTTGGGAGCGGACTCAACCAGCCTATTCAAAGGCAGCTTCTTTGGTTCGGCAGGATGATAGTTGTATCACTTTCCACGTCCTTGACCGTATTTTGAAAGATTTCGAAAGATTTAGGGGAAAGTTTCAAGAAAAGGGATTTTTAACTGAGCTCTTAAGACAATAAAACATTTTACGAGAACTTTTCAACCACGAATGGGCTATTAATATTGAATATATCGTTTTTTCGGTGTTTTAATCTTATTGCGAATGACATAAATAATCCAAGGAATCGATGGGGGTATTAATGCAGTGCCTATTGTACTCCACATAAGAGTATGTAAAACATCTATGAAACCCCCTTCAGTGCCCCTGTTCATTGGGGTTTCAACACATATTGCTTATTCCGAAGGAGATATTTGACATCCAAACCGAACAACAGATTATTGAACGTTGAAGTGTCAATACCACATCTCTTTAAAGCATTCAATACTAATCTTGCGGTAAATTTAAAATTAAATTAATGTGAGATTGATATAAATAAAAAGTGAAAGTTAGAACTATTAAGAAAAAACTAGCGATGGAGGGGATTGAAAAATTGCGAGAAATACGAGCGCAGAAGAAGGTCCAAAAAGCTCTTCATGCTCAAGCTAAAGTGGCGAAATTACAAAGTAAAAAAGACATATGATATAGATATATGACACCCAAACCGAGCAATCGAAATATATCGTTTTTTTAGCGTCGTTTCTTTCTTTTTTATAATATAACAATACCTAATATCAGTCAGAATTTGTTCGTTCATTATTTTCTCCTTAATCATTCATGAACTCTTATAAGATTTCAGACTAAAGGTCAAAGTGACATGAACCACTACCTAATGATTTTTCCACCTTTTATATTCGTTGCGCAATATCGTAAACTCCTAAGGGGACGAGCTAGACCCCTTTTATTGATAGCCATGGGATTATCTTGTAGAACCTGGATGGTCCTGTGATGAATAGTCGTATCCCTGATGGCCACTGCGGGGGGAGGAGGGGGGGGGATTTCATTTCCCATCCTTCTCGATATAATGTTCGGTCCCGCCAAGCCGTATTCCCGTTCTATGTCAAAGATATTTTAAGTTTTAATGTTTATTACATTCACCTGGTCATTATTTTTATTTTTGGTTGCTTCGCATTCTTTCTATTAGGTATAAAATATATCAAAAGTTTCTTTTATGAAGCTGTTGAATCAGTGTAAAGTTATATTTTATTGTTTAAGATGTAATATTTAATTATCTATCATTGGATAAAATCTCTAGCCCTTTCTCTGTTTATCCAATAATAGGTACATTGTTATTTTTTATGAAAAAAATAATCCTCATGCCAATTATAAATATAAGGTAAATAATAATAAAGCAAGTATAAAATTACTTAAGCCATATTACATACAAAATTGCTCTCCGGTAATGTTTTATTGCAATTGAAGGATCAACAGAATGCTTTGCAAAATTATAATGAACCTTTGCATTCAAAGGGCAAACTCTTAGACCGGCAGTGAACAAATCCTTTTTATTTCTCCATTCAATTGCTCTTTGATTACATCGAAATTTATTGGTAATAAGTAAAACATCAGGATCAATTTGATTAACCACAAAAAGTAATATGTAGACTCGTCGGCCTGCGCCACATCTTTCATTTTTCGTTTTTCTAGCTTTTGTATAAGCATGGGCATTTTCAGGAGAATATTTGAACACTTTTATTTTAATATTACAATATTTGCGATTTTCCGTAGATGAGGTGGGTTCATTTGCACATGAAGCCTCTGGTTCGTGATTGTTTTCCATCAACAATGACTCCTGTTCTACCAAAGCTTTAAAAGGACGGTCAGTGACTCAGCTACTTAGGAAGTCTGCTTCTGTAAAGACATCTCTATCAAAAGGAACAATTCCTGTTTTGTCGAAATGCTGCTATGATGGTGGTTGGTGTCATTGCCTTCTGGTGAGCTATTTTCACGCAGCACACAACGTTATAAATTTATAATGCTTGACCAGGGTATTCCATAAGCCAATTGTCAACAGCAGCATTATAATATGTTTGACGGGCGATTACGCGTTTCTTTAAATCCCCAGATCTTGCTGATTTACAGCAAACACCCACTGCGATCACAACCATATAAACTATACTGAGGATCCTGGTTCTCTTGTAGTCTTTTCAATTGTGGCTTCCGATTTACTTGAAGGATCTGTGTTGGATTATCAATCGTTTTCACTGGGTGTGATTCTCATGTTTAGCTCTACCATCTCACTGTTTTTAAAAAAATGACTGTTTTTTTCCAATGAAAGGTCCTCTCTAAAAAATTTTTCTTGAGTACTTTTGTCTTAAGTCCGATAATTATTTGGGATTTAAACAATTTCTGTTCTTGTTCACCGAATTCGCAAACTACTAGTGCTACTAGTGCTTTCAGATCCGTAAAATACCGTTCAAAAGGCTTTGCTGTCTGGTTCCTTCTAAAAAATTTATAAATCACCATTGTCTCAGTTTTTTCGTGGGGTGCAATGCTTTTCTATGACATCTAAAACAGAATTCACTGTTTCAACGCGTGGTATTGGCGTCGTGATCCCATTAATCCATCCGATCCCAATAAGTTTTTTAGTCTTGCTACTTGGACTTCTCGCGATTTTATCTCAGTCTATGCCTCTGCTTTTTATCTTTGGAAGCAATGGGAGTTTGTTGGGCCATTACGTGTTTTTTTCACATAGATTCATTAATTATCGATTACAATATTTCGATTAAGCAATATTATTTGCAAGGAGATGCGCTATTAGGCGATCTCGACCACGATGTAGCTTGTTAGTGTTTTAGGTTAGCGATTTAAAACCGGGTTTACTTCATAATCACTAAAAAATGGTACAATTTTTTTGTTTTCTATTTAGTTACTGCTATGTGGCTACTCGATCCACAGATGACTGAACGGTGCTAGTAACACTACTTTGTAGGTCCCTTATAGTTTTATTTAAAAAATGAAAGTTTTATCAAATTCCAGGGTTATAAAGTTTGTAAATATTTTAATGTTGTTTATTATTTACCAAAACTTAGGAATTCCTTTAGAGCATTCTCTAAGCTTTTTTAGTAACACTGTACACAAAAATTCAGCATTGGAGATACGATGTTGGAAATGAAGAAGGGCTCCGGGCGACCATTATTGGATATTGACGAGGTTCTGAAGGAAGCTGTTTAGTCAAATCCATCCGCAAGTACTCGCTAACTTGCCAGGAAGTCAAAACATCGATCAAATAAATAATAATAATACAAATATTTGGTTAAAAAACGGTCATTTTTTTTTTTATACCTCCCAATATATATAGTAAAAGTATATAATAATTATTATATATATAAGTATAAGTATTTAATAAGTATATATACATATGCCGGTGGTGAAATGAAATGAAAATGTTTCCTTTGCAATTTTTCGATATTATATTTAAATTTTTGTTTGTGTTAGCTCCTGAAAGTGATAACCAAACAAATATGTTTTCTATAATTTCAATTCGTATCGGAAATTTCATCAGTCTGCAGTTAATATCGATCTATATTATTAGTCTTGAATTTAGAAAAACATGCGTTAATAAACTCAATACTAAGTGTTAGAAATGATACTTCGAAAAGAAAAGTCCGTTTTTTTTTACAGTATTTAAATTAATTGTTAGAATGCTATTGATACATGAATAACTATATTTATTTCAAAAGTTCTTTGATAGTTGAGCAATTGCTACTAATAATAACTTCAAACATCAATAAATTGTTGAATTTTTCGTTTTCTTCTCAAATATTTATTTTTTATGACAATATTAACAGTTTTATGACATGATTGAAGTTAAAAAATAACCTAAGCATCGTAGAACTTAATAATAATGCAAAAAATCAAAATAAGTTTCAGTAATATTATTTTCATAGATATGCGAGGTATTCTAATTACTATTTTGATTAAATTATTTATATTTCGTATTGTTCTTGTGCATACCATCTTGTTTAGAAAATAAACTACTTCAGAATATATAATTATTATTCCGAGTATCAGTATATTCGATATAGTATATAGTATATAGTTAGTATATAGCGAAAACTAGACTAATGTTAATAAATGACAGGTTTAGCACCGGGCCGTCGAGGAAAAATAAATTAAATGTGAGAAATTTATAAAAAATAATAACTGCAAATTATGATATAAATTTAGTAAATTGTAATATTACAAACAATAACAAATGAAATGTAGATATTACAATTTATAGCCTTATTATGAAATAAAAAAGACAGTGGATACTTTGAACAGTATATGAAATTGATAATAATCATAACATTTGAACATGAAGCAAAGGTTATAAGTAACTGAAGAAAATCTAACAACAGCTGGAATGTTCTGGACAGGTGTTTTTAGTTGTTTCCATGGATACATCCAGTGTGGGCTGTTTGTTTTAGGACTATAACAAGCCCGTTGCACTAGTAGTGAAACATTTGCCCCCTTCTAGCCCCGTGGCATTGAATGCTGAAGAGAGTCTTGCTGGACCTATAAAACAATGATGGGATTGTCCCAAATCGGGAATGGACTCTGGGAGAAAGCAACGTTTGCGTTAAGGCCGCTACTCACGGTCATTTTGGTGTGTTAGTTAAGTATGTTCACATCGAACTGACACACCGAACTGACCGTATGTAGGCTAAATTTATGTGAGCTCATATCAAAAAACTGAACTGATGGACTGATGGAAATTCATCATTATGGTGTGACACTGATGTCAGTCCGAAATGAGCGTGTGTACCGTCGCTTCAGTTCGGTGTGTCACATAAGTTATCTGATCATGTGTACATTTGGATAGACATCACCCAATCAATCGCTTTCCAAACCTCTTCAGTATTCCTCGTATGTGTGTTTATTATTTTAAATGATAATATGGTTAGTTGGGGAAAAAGACTTTCTTTTAGAATTTATAGAACTGTTCAGAGGAGAGGAATGTTTGTGAAAATTAAGTTCAAAAGACTATGTGTCATTATCATTAAGTAACATTATCAGTATGTTTTAATATTGTATATTTTAAATTGTATTTGTCTGTAGGCTTAATGGACGAAGTTTACTAGTTAAATTTCCATCGGCTCTCAACTCTGATACTCTCTACTCTCGTTGTAGCCCGATAAATTATTAAGTAATTATGTTAATCAATTATTAATAGTGACTATATAATTCGAGATATGAATAACAAATTTATAAATCATTTGAATTGATTCATGATATCATTTGAAGGCTTAATTTTGTTCTGTTACTACCAATTTGAAGTTCTCATCTGGTTTCGAGTGATTTAAACAAAAATTAATATATAAAAAAATAAAGTATATATATATATATATATATATAAGTTAAGACAAGACGATGATCGGAAAGTCACTAATCAAGCTGGCATTGTAAACAGCTGTTCTATAAATAGATGTTCAAGATGGCAATAAAGTCAGTGTTTAACCAGCCGTCAAGTGTGTTGTTTATCTTCCTACTTATTCTTTTGTTTACGTTTTGTGAGGTGAATTACTTAAGTGGTGCCGAAACCCGGGAAAACGTTTTAGCAGTTCAGTGAGAATATATATATATATTTTTTTTTTCTCAAGGACACTAAAGACTACAGATAGTTCATTATTGATCTATTTTTTATATTTATTTTTTCTCTCTGAATTTGAAAAATAACTAGTCTTGCCATTATGAATGAACAAAGAGAAATCCTGAGGCCGGCAACGTTAACGTTAGAGTCTTCACAGCCAGAACAGGCGAATCCCCAGTTTCCGCCATTACCATCAACAACTCTAGCAATGGCGCGGGCAGACTTAGCTGCCCAGGAAGCCAACAGAATTGCACAGGAGACAAATGAATTGGAGAAAATGAAGTTAAGGAAGGCCAATGCACAAGATTTAAGAAGGGAGATATCAGACTTGGAGAAATTTAACGGTGATGTGGGTGAACTAAATCATTTCCTCAAGGGCGGGGATGGTATTATGAGCAGCATTCAATCCCAGGTCGCAGCAGACTTTTTAGAGGAAGCGGATGCCAAAAGGCTACGGGTAGCCTTAGCCCGACGGGTCAGAAGGAGCGTACTAAATCTAATCCAAGCTGATGAGGATACCTCGTGGCAGGTGATCAAGGAAAGACTAAAAAAAGCGTATGGAGGGGGGCGATGGGCCCCAGAAGAGGATATGCTGCAGATGTTTCGAGATATGAAACGTTCGAATCAGACAAACGGTCAGTACGCTGCAGGCCTGCTCGTGAAGCTTAATAAGATTAACGAAAAATTACGAGAAGTAATGGATACCAGTGCGGTCGAAGCATGGATGTTGTTTATGACCACAGTCCTGAAGGTACAATTAGCTAGGGATACTGGAAAGAAAGACGGATTACCCAGGGATAGGTCATTCATGGAATGCGCACAGGACATGGTAGATGCGAGTGCCCGCGACGAGGAAGAGAGAGAAGAGATCGAACCAGGGTGGAAAAGAGTGTCGTACCGGAGGAACGAGGCAGGAAGGAATAGAGTGAGACAGGACATGGGAAGAAGAAGAGATGGAGAGTTTGGGAGAAGAGAAAAATTACCTAGAGAAAAAAGGCAAATTGTGGAGAGGAAGAATGGGAGAAGAGAGGAAAGGAGGTGCCACGAGTGTGGCAAGATAGGGCACTTGGTGGCTCAGTGCCCACGTGCGCGGTGTTTCGAATGCCACAGTGAGGGACATATGGCCAGACAATGCCCATATATAAGGCGCCGGGAGCACGACCGAGGCGAACCAATGGAGATCAATGCTCAAAGAATGTGGCGGAGAAATAGGATATCGTCGGAATCAACTAGATCTTCGGAGGCTTCAGGATCTGAGACGGAAGGAAGCGAACCTAGCCGCAGAGGAACTTCCGGAGGAAGAAGCAAGCAACGGAGCACAAGGAAGGGTAGTGAGCAGATAAGAAAAGAATGAGGATTGTGTAAACGGAGGGGCAACCTATTTGTTGTGAATAGTGTGGTAAAGAAGTGTGACAGGTTGCCTATTATCGAGTTTTGCAAGGGGTGGAGGTGTCTTGTGGACACAGGGAGCTCGTGTACTCTAGTAGGTAGAGGTAGTCTAAACCCTATATTTAAAGGAAAGTGTGACCCAGAAATTAGAAAGTGTTTATGTCAGCTAGTCACTTTGAGTGGTCCCTGTACGGTGGAGGGAGAAGTGGAACTGGCGTTAAGTAAATGGGGCAAAAAGGGCGACGTAGCAACTCTGCATGTGGTAGAGACCATGCCGCGCGAGTATGGTGGAATTTTGGGGTGTGACGTGCTCGGGAAACTAGGGGCGAAACTCAGTAATGTAGAAGGCCAATGGGTGATTAGAATTGGGAGGAAGATATATAGAACGATGGAGAACGCGAAAAGGGATGTGAGGTGCGTCGGTGCAATTACCCAAGGCAAGGATTGGAGGATGGGCATAAGGGAAGAATACGCGGATATTTTTTTTCGCGAGGGGGACCCACTGAGCGTGACGGGAGAAACGGTTCATGAAATTCATTTGAAATCTGAGAAGAGTACTTACGTGAAGGAGCGGCGGTACCCACAGGCGTTGCGGGAACACATTAGGGAGGAGATCGCGGAGCTAAAACGGCAAGGTATTATCGTTGATAGCACATCACCCTTTAACAGTCCTCTATGGGCGGTCAAGAAGAAACCTGTTAACGGGGATCCAAGGGAGCGCTACAGGGTGGTGGTAGATTTCCGGCAACTCAACGAAAATACATTGGATGAGAAATACCCTATTCCCAGATTAGAGGACATTTTGGACAGACTGGGCGGAGCAACCGTGTTCAGCACACTAGATTTGAAATCTGGATACCACCAAATTCGCATGCATCCCAGAGACCAATGTAAAACAGCGTTTACGTTTGAAAGGGGCCATTACGAGTTTACCCGTATGCCATTCGGTTTAAAAAATGCGCCGATAACGTTCCAGAGGCTGATGGACGAGTTCTTGAGGGGCTTAGACGAAAACATGTGCCAGGTCTATATGGATGATCTCCTCGTTTTTAGTAAGACGGAGTTGGACCATATTGAGGATTTGAAACGAGTCTTGGACAGAATACGTCAATTTGGTTTAAAATTATCAGCGGAAAAATCAATATTGGGGCAAAAGGAAATCAACTTCCTCGGGCATTCGATATCGGCAGAAGGGGTGCGGCCTGACGGTAAGAAGGTGGAAGCCATAGGGAAAATGGCGATGCCAACCGATATCAAGGGAATCAGGAGATTGTTAGGAACCCTAAATTATTATCGTCGATTCGTCCCAGAGATGGCCGAGCATCTGAGTCCTCTGAATGCACTGTTAAGGAAGGGACGCACAATTCGGATTACTCCAGAAATCGAGAGGAACATCAGGAAATGCATGTGTTGGCTACAAACGGAACCGGTCCTCGCATTCCCTAATTTTTCAAAACCATTTGCGATCACCACCGACGCTAGTGAATATGCACTGGGGGCGGTTTTGTCACAGGATTATGATAAGGGGGAACGGCCTGTGGCATACGCAAGCAGAAGGCTTACAGACGCGGAGACCCGATATAGCGCGCTCGAGAGAGAGTTATTAGGGATTGTATGGGCAGTCCAACACTTCCGGCCCTATATATTTGGAAAGCGGTTCAAAGTTCATACCGATCACAGGCCACTTCTGTGGGTGGGTAATTTGAAAGAATCGTCGGCTAGGGTGACGCGTTGGAAGGAGATCTTGAGCCAATACAATATCGAAATAGCATACAAGCCGGGAAAGGATAATGTGGTGGCAGATTGGTTATCTCGTGCCCTGCAGGTCAACGCTATTGAATCAGGTGAAGGGGGACCTTCCGGGGAGCTCCAGAGGTTCGTACGGGAATGGACGCCAGATGTGGAAGGAGAAGGAGAAACAGACCGCCGGGACAACGGGGAATCTCCCGACCAGGAGGAATCACAAGACGAGAGATCGACTGAGATGGAGGAGGTGGATGAGGTAATAAACGATAAGACTCGGCAGATAATATGGAAAACAAGGACCACGGGGTTACTGAAAACGGAATTTTCCAGATACGAGAGGCATAATATTGTTACTATTTGGTCCCAACCTGGAGTCCAGGAAGAGCAAATCTGCCGAGCGTTAAAGGATGCCTCTAAAGCAGGTGCGACCCACTATCTGTATGTTGGCAATGCGACGGTGTGGGACAAGATACGTAACTTGTGGAGATTAGAAAAAATAGGGATAGACAGGACGTTTATCCGATGCCGATCTATGGTAGAGACCATTCGCGATCAGGAACAGCAAAAGGATGTAACGATAGCGTACCATCAAGGGAAGACGAACCACCGGGGAATCAATGAGACGTTGGCGGCACTAAAAAGAAAATATTATTGGGTATGGATGCGGAAGACGGTAGAGGAGATAATAAGGAACTGCCACATTTGTCATACGGCTAAGTATGACCGCCATCCTCCCGTAGGATTACAAACCGAGACGATGACGCCTACGATACCATTGACAGATCTTCAAGTAGACACCTTTACGTGGAGAGGGTTTAAATGGGTAACAATAGTGGATACATTTAGCAAAACGGCCATAGCCCACCCGGTGAAGGAGAAATCGGCAGCGGCGGTGAATAGCGCCCTTCAAACATGGTTCCAATTCTATGGGGTACCAAATACGATCTCCTCGGATGGGGGCAGGGAATTCGATAACGCGTACTTGCGACAGGAGATGAAACGGCTAGGAATTACATGGCACTGGAATACACCTGGACATCCTAAAAGTAGGGGGGGAATCGAAAGGCTCCATAATACCTTGGGAGAACATCTCCGAGTATTCCACGCAGATAAAGGGTTGGAAGCAGATGAGGCGATGCCCCGAGCCATAGCAGCGTACAACCACTCCATACACATGGCCACCGGATTTTCCCCGTTCGAGGCCCTTTTTGGTTTACGAGCGCGAAGAAGAGACGAGGGTGATACGGTTGTAGATGAAAACATGGCAGAACAACTAGCCATAAATAGAGTAGATCTCGAGAAAATGTGGGGGAAAGCACATGGCCGGATGGTAACGGAAAAGAGTAGGAGAGTGGCGCGAGAAAACAAGGGCGTGAAGGACATTATGGGAGATATTAAAATCGGTACAATTGTGTACAAAAAAATTATATCGAATCGTGCAAAGGAGGTTCTGAGGTACGAGGGTCCATTCAGAGTGATTGCTATCAGAGAGCATAACCTAGTCACTATTCAGAATGTGGCTGAGCCAAGAAAACATAGGACAGTTCATATCGAACAGCTCAAGATTCCAGCTGGGGAAGCCAGCCCATAAGTACGTGTACTTTATTTCGTACTTTTGGAGGTGTAGTGGAACAGGGGATTTTCATTTCTTTTTTTTTATATAGTTTTTGTAAAGTAACTTATTTGTATATAAATATTTTTTGTTAATTACGAATGATAGTAATGTAGATTAAGCTAGTAGTAAGGTATTTTATTTTTATTTTTATGTAAGTAGAATATGATTCATGTAATTGATAATTTCTTTTGTTTGTGTGCTCTTTCTCTGCAATTTTTGTTTTGAGTTTACGAGGATGTTCGTAAACTGGCAGGGGGGAGTTAAGACAAGACGATGATCGGAAAGTCACTAATCAAGCTGGCATTGTAAACAGCTGTTCTATAAATAGATGTTCAAGATGGCAATAAAGTCAGTGTTTAACCAGCCGTCAAGTGTGTTGTTTATCTTCCTACTTATTCTTTTGTTTACGTTTTGTGAGGTGAATTACTTAAGTTATATATATATATATATGTTTGCGTATTTTATTATATAGATGTATATGTATATTTATTGTATTATTCATTGTATACCATTGTATTAATATTTCATATTGAGCTTCAGCAGCCCATCATATATTTTGAGTAATAAATAATCTACTTGGAAATGTATACATCGCAAAAATTGCGTTAACACGGGGATATAGGATCGATAAAGAGAACGGAAAACTGACTTGGATACGACCCTGGTAGCTCAGTGGTTTAGAGCACTGCAAAAGAGACGCAGACGAACCGGGTTCGAATCCCGGCCAGGACAAATCTTTTCTCTTCAAAACAAAATACATTTAAAAATAATCACTATCAAAATAAAAATTAATTAGTATACATTTATAATATTTAGATCATCCAAATTCATGCGTATTTGTACCCATTAACCAATTTAAAGAAGCCATTTAACTATGACACACGCAATATTTTAAGGGAAATTACTATTAAACGATCACTTAGCTAAATATTAGTTACTTATTACTGTACTTTGTATATCAGTCGAATTATAACATTTAGCCTAAATTTAATTGTTTAATTCATACAACTCTATGCTGCACAAGTCTCGCGCAATACATCACAAGCATGGCGCGCATGTTGCTGACCCGAACCCACAAGTTTCTTCCCCACCGAAAATCGTTCATCACGGCTTAAGAAGTTTTCACACTTCTAATTTTCGATTATGTTGGGGGAAATTGTCTGATGTCCATATTATGATATTTTCACAACGCGTTTGATGATAGATGGCATTGGCCAAGAGCATGATAGATGGCACTTAGCCGCATAAATACTTGAGCATTCGCCCCGAATGACTATGCGGTACTCTGAGAAATGAATGCTTGTAAAGTGAATGAGCTAGTTGTTCGCCTAGGCCAGAACTACTGCCTGTTATCATTACTACCATTCCTTTCATTTTTCCAACCTCTGTCCGATTAGAAATGACATAAATAATCCAAAGAATCAATGCGGGTATTAATGCAATGCCTATCGTACTCCACATAGGAGTATAACTAACTCGTATTACTCATAAAACGAAATTCATGAACAAATATTGCCCTGAAATACTGGAATTTTTATTAAGGCTACTCGACATTGACATTTGATATCTTTATTGGAGCTCCGAGAGGTCTGTAAACTATCTTTACGTGCTTGAATTTTTTTCTGTAAGCTCTTATATAAAAATAATCATCTTCAAAAGAGCTCATGTATTAATCTCCTACTTTCTAGCCAAATAGTTAAAATCTTTAAATATTTCACTTACATTATCACTTCGGAGTTGTAAATCTGAATTTTCTCGCATCCAGAATAGTGCTGTGGAGTAGTAATCCATGACCTCAGAAGTAAGGACACGACGGTGTTGGTGTCATGAGCGCGCAATTCTTGTTGAATTGAGCGAGAGACGTCTAATCGGGATGATAGTTGTATCTCTTTCCACGGCCTTGACCGTATTTGAAAGATTTCGACAGATTCAGGTGAAAGTTTTGAGAAAAAACATTTTTATGTGAGCTGTTAAGACAATATATGTTTTATTTTTATTACAAATGACAAAAATAATCCTAGGAATCAATGCGGGTATTAATGCAGTGCCTATTGTACTCCACATAAGAGTAAGTAAAACATCTATGAAACCCCCTTCAGTGCCCCTGTTCATTGGGGTTTCAACACATATTGCTTATTCCGAAGGAGATATTTGACATCCAAACCGAACAACAGATTATCGAACGTTGAAGTGTCAATACCAAATCTCTTTAAAGCATTCAATACTAATCTTGCGGTAAAATTAAAATTAAATTAATGTGAGATTAATATAAATAAAAAGTGAAGGTTAGAACTATTAAGAAAAAACTAACGATGGAGGGGATTGAAAAATTGAGAGAAATACGAGCGCAGAAGAAGGTCCAAAAAGCTCTTCATGCTCAAGCTAATTTGGCGAAATTACAAAGTAAAAAAGACATATGATATAGATATATGACATCCAAACCGAGCAATCGAAATATATCGTTTTTTTATCGTGGTTTCATTTTTTTTTATAATATTACAATACTTAATATCAGTCAGAATTTGTTCGTTCATTATTTTCTCCTTAATCATTCATGAACTCTTATAAGATTTCAGACTAAAGGTCAACGAGACATGAACCACAACCTAATGATTTTTCCACTTTGTATATTCGTTGCGCAATATCGTAAGCTCCTAAGGGGACGAGCTAGACCCCCTTTGGTGATAGCCATGGGATTATCTTGTAGTACCTGGATGGTCCTACAAGCTATGGGCGTATGCCTAATAATAAATATGACGTAAATAATAATAAAGCAAGTATAAAATTATTTAAACCATAATACATACAAAATTACTCTCCGGTAATGTTTTATTGCAATTGAAGGATCAACAGAATGCTTTGCTAAATTATAATGTAATTTTTCATTCAAAGGGCAAACTCTTAAACCAGCAGTGAACAAATCCTTTTCATTTTCCATTCAATTGCCCTTTGATTACATCGAAATGTATTGGTTATAAGTACAGATATCAGGATTTATTAGTGTGTTTATTTGTTCCACATAATGCTTATCAAAATTTTTACTACAGCTGAGGTTGTATATTATATTTTTGTTGTCTAAAAGTGGTACTTTATCTTTTTGACTTTTATTATGTTTTTAACTGGGTTCTTTTTCTAACCATTTTGTTGCGAGTGTATTATTATGCTCATCTATTTTTTAACGCATTTGTGGGTTCAAACCAGAGGTGGGGGACAAGTCCAGCCATCTGTAGTTATTAGTTTTTGCTACTACATTTTCCTACCATTTAATTCAAACGTTCAGAAATTTTCTGACTATTATGGCTGTGTCTAGGAGAACTGCCTGTTGAGCCTCCTTTAAAACCTTGACCGGAATTGCCAGATTCTTAATACCCCCCACCGTGGATTTAGGCACCAATCCATTCGTGGAGATCATAATAGGTGTTACCATCACGCTTTCCATATGGTATAGCTCCTTTAGCTCAACCGCTAGTTCTTGATACTTTCGAGGTTTCTCTTTAACTGTTGAATTTACATTGTTGTCGTTGTGGATCGCAATATCTATTATACTTGCTTTCCTCTCACTCGACTTTATAAGGAGGGTATCTGGTCTATTATGATGCACTATATGGTCTGTTATAACGGATTCATCCCAATATAGCTTAAGGAGGCCTTTTTGTAGAATTCTATTGGGATGTCACTTATAATATGCTGTCTTTACATCTAGAAGGTTGTATTTCACCGCAAGGGTTTGATGCGAAATTTTGGTCACATTATTCTGTCTATGTAGATATTCAGTGCCAGCCAACACCCCACATCCTCCAGTTTTATTATTATTATGGCTTCTGATTATAGTAACATCTAAGAAAATTGAGGAATAATCTTTTTCTAATTCTTGTGTGAAATTTATATTTTGATATTGTTCATTGGGGACTTTACTGAATTCTTCTAAATTATTTTTATTATTAAAAAACCAAAGGCCATCTATGTATTTTGAGATGAGGATAGGAGGGTTACTCATTTTTTGAAGATATGTTTGTTTACCACAAACATTATAACGGTTTATAAATTATAAAAATTATAAAGGTTTTCGTTTGTTTGTTAAAAGTACTGACATTGAAAAATAAAAAACCCAACCTAATGATTTTTCCACTTTATATATTCGTTGCGCAATATCGTAAACTCCTAAGGGGACGAGCTAGACCCCTTTTATTGATAGCCATGGGATTATCTTGTAGAACCTGGATGGTCCTGTGATGGATAGTCTTATCCCTGATGGCCACTGCGGGGGGAGGGGGGGTTCATTTCCCATCCTTCTCAATATAATGTTCGGTCCGCCAAGCCGTATTCCCGTTCTATGTCAAAGATATTTTAATTTTTTTTTCAAAAATTAACAGAGATTTCAATGACTGGTATAGAATAAAAATGTTATGTTTATTACATTCACCTGGTCATTATTTTTATTTTTGGTTGCTTCGCATTCTTTCTATTAGGTATAAAATATATCAAAAGTTTCTTTTATGAAGCTGTTGAAACAGTGTAAAGTTATATTTTATTGTTTAAGATGTAATATTTAATTATCTATCATTAGATAAAATCTCTAGCCCTTTCTCTGTTTATCCAATAATAGGTACATTGTTATTTTTTATGAAAAAAATAATCCTCATGTCTATTAATAAATATAAGGTAAATAATAATAAAGCAAGTATAAAATTACTTAAGCCATATTACATACAAAATCGCTCTCCGGTAATGTTTTATTGCAATTGAAGGATCAACAGAATGCTTTGCAAAATTATAATGAACCTTTGCATTCAAAGGGCAAACTCTTAGACCACCAGTGAACAAATCCTTTTTATTTCTCCATTCAATTGCTCTTTGATTACATTGACATTTATTGGTAATAAGTAAAACATCAGGATCAATTTGATTAACCACAAAAAGTAATATGTAGACTCGTCGGCCTGCGCCACATCTTTCATTTTTCGTTTTTCTAGCTTTTGTATAAGCATGGGCATTTTCAAGAGAATATTTGAACACTTTTATTTTAATATTAGAATATTTGCGATTTTCCGTAGATGAGGTGGGTTCATTTGCACATGAAGCCTCTGGTTCGTGATTGTTTTCCATCAACAATGACTCCTGTTCTACCAAAGCTTTAAAAGGACGGTCAGTGACTCAGCTACTTAGGAAGTCTGCTTCTGTAAAGACATCTCTATCAAAAGGAACAATTCCTGTTTTGTCGAAATGCTGCTATGATGGTGGTTGGTGTCATTGCCTTCTGGTGAGCTATTTTCACGCAGCTCACAACGTTATAAATTTATAATGCTTGATCAGGGTGTTCCATAAGCCAATTGTCAACAGCAGCATTATAATATGTTTGACGGGCGATTACGCGTTTCTTTAAATCCCCAGATCTTGCTGATTTACAGCAAACACCCACTGCGATCACAACCATATAAACTATCCTGAGGGTCCTGGTTCTCTTGTAGTCTTTTCATTTGTGGCTTCCGA
The DNA here is from genome assembly GCA_037127475.1 of Arma custos. Lineage (NCBI taxonomy): Eukaryota > Metazoa > Arthropoda > Insecta > Hemiptera > Pentatomidae > Arma > Arma custos. The sequence continues at coordinate 213,963,422 of CM073759.1, forward strand.
TTTACTTGAAGGATCTTTGTTGGATTATCAATCGTTTTCACTGGGTGTGATTCTCATGTTTAGCTCTACCATCTCACTGTTTTTAAAAAAATAACTGTTTTTTTCCAATGAAAGGCCCTCTTTAAAAAATTTTTCTTGAGTAATTTTGTCTTAAGTCCGATAATTATTTGGGATTTAAACAATTTCTGTTCTTGTTCACCGAATTCACAAACTACTAGTGATTTCAGATCCGTAAAATACCGTTCTAATGGCTCGTTTGCTGCCTGGTTCCTACTAAAAAACTTACAAATCACCATTGTCTCAGTTTTTTCGTGGGGTACAATGCTTTTCTAGAACGTCTAAAACAGGATTCACTGTTTCAACGCGTGGTATTGGCGTCGTGATCCCATTAATCCATCCGATCCCAATAAGTTTTTTAGTCTTGCTACTTCTCGACTTCTTGCAATTTCTTCTCAGCCTATGCCTCTGCTTTTTATCTTTGGAAGCAATGGGAGTATGTTTGGCCATTACGTTTTTTTTTTTCACATATATTCATAAATTATCGATTACAATATTTCGATTAAGCAATATTATTTGTAAGGAGATGCGCTGCTATTTGGCTACTAGATCCACAGATGACTGAACGGTGCTAGTAACACTATTATGTAAAAGTGGTATTAAAAAATGAAAGTTTTATCAAATTCCAGGGTTACAAAGTTTGTAAATATTTTAATGTTGTTTATTATTTACCAACACTTAGGAATTCTTTTAGAGCATTCTCTAAGCTTTTTTAGTAACACTGTGCACAAAAATTCAGCATTGGAGATACGATGTTGGAAATGAAGAAGGGCTCCGGGTGACCATTATTGGATATTGACGAGGTTCTGGAGGAAGCTGTTTAGTCAAATCCATCCTCAAGTACTCGCTAATTTGCCAGGGTGTCAAAACATCGATCAAATAAATTATAATACAAATATTTGGTTTAAAAACGGTCATTTTTTTTTTATACCTCCCAATATATATAGTAAAAGTATATAATAATTATTATATATATATAAGTATAAGTATTTAATAAGTATATATACATATGCCGGTGGTGAAATGAAATGAAAATGTTTCCTTTGCAATTTTTCGATATTATATTTAAATTTTTGTTTGTGTTAGCTCCTGAAAGTGATAACCAAACAAATATGTTTTCTATAATTTCAATTCGTATCGGAAATTTCATCAGTCGATCTATATTATTAGTCTTGAATTCAGAAAAATATGCGTTAGTAAACTCAATACTAAGGTGTTAGAAATGATACTTCGAAAAGAAAAGTCCGATTTTTTTTACAGTATTTAAATTAATAGTTAGAATTCTATTGATACATGAATAACTGTATTTATCTCAAATGTTCATTGATAGTTGAGCAATTGCTACTAAAATAACTTCAAACATCAATAAATTGTTGAATTTTTCGGTTTCTTCTCAAATATTTATTTTTTATGACAATATTAACAGTTTTATGACATGATTGAAGTTAAAAAATAACCTAAGCATCGTAGAACTTAATAATAATGCAAAAAATCAAAATAAGTTTCAGTAATATTATTTTCATAGATATGCGAGGTATTCTAATTACTATTTTGATTAAATTATTTATATTTCGTATTGTTCTTGTGCATACCATCTTGTTTAGAAAATAAACTACTTCAGAATATATAATTATTATTCCGAGTATCAGTATATTCGATATAGTATATAGTATATAGTTAGTATATAGCGAAAACTAGAATAATGTTAATAAATGACAGGTTTAGCACCGGGCCGTCGAGGAAAAATAAAATTGCTCGGTCGCAACATGTGATTGAGTAAATAAAAAAAAAATTATTAAACAAAACAGAAAAACCGATTTCCATTTTTTTTAATGTTTTAAAAACGTTGCGGATTGTCTATGTCACGTGCATGTTCGAGTTCACTTCTCAATTGTATATAGAGAGAGGATGTTTGTTCGGCCATTTGGGGAACCGAGTTTTTCCCCGTACCCACCTAGCACGAAACGAATGCATGCTCGCTTTGAAGTGCCGACAACTCTAGCGCCCCGTGCTGAGCAGTGCGGATCCATTCGGCTCCCCTTGTACTCATCTGAGGAAATCAGGCCGAAGGAATGCTCATTCGGGGCGAATGCTCAAGTGTATAGGGGGCTGTATACGCTGAAAAGTGGGAAGGTAAAGGTGGATGTTTGATCCTTAGGGAGTTGGTCGGGAGGATGCTAAGTCAGTTAGATATTAATAAGATTAGTGGTGATGGAAGCTTTGTGGTTGTGATGCCATCTCATAGCACACTTTTCCCCATTACATTAGAGTGCTCTCCCTCTACCTTTCCAAGGGAATTAGTACTCCATTGGTTTTATAATTATAAGAAACTGCATAAGTTATGTTTAGTTCTATATTATATACGGTCACCTGTGGTCTAGTGGTTAGCGTAACAAACTACTAAACCCAAGATCGCGGGTTCGTAGCCCGGCAGGAGGCCCTAGGATTTTTTTAAGGGAGTAAAAAATCCTTAGTTACGCCGTCCTTTGGAAGGGACCTTAAACGGGGGTCCCGAGCCTGTACGATGTCAGGTACTCGTTAAAAATCCCTATCCTAATTAAACCTGGATAGGCAAAATTTAAAGCTCCCACTGTAGCATCGTCCGATTAGCCATAGCAGCATAAAGTGACGTTTAATGAACAAACCAAGTTCTATATTATTATTAAATAATAATAATAATAATAGTTATAATAATAATAATAAGAATGTCTTTATTCTGGGACAAGTCCCTATAGAATAATAATACAGGCATTGTAAGCTATTATGTCTTAGAGTGTAAAATAATTACATTTAATTAATTATTACAAGTAATTTTGTAAGTGAGAAAGAATTTTAAAAAAATGTGAATTATCTACAATAACAATATTTTAAGAACAGATTAGATGAAAAGAAAGAAAAAAAATTTATATAAGAGAAACAATTTATGATTACATATGTATCAAATTTATGACAAGAAAAAACAAAACAAAAAAATAAATAAATAAAATGAAGAAAAATTAAACAATATTATCAGATTTACATTCCATCCCTTTTTGTGATTTTTTATTTTTTAATATCTAACTAAATGATATTAATAATTCATATGTACGTGGTTTAAATTTCACACACTTATAAATATAAATACATAATAACACACATGAATGAATGAATGAATAAAGCCTTTATTACAAAAAATTAACAGGAATAATTAAAATAATAAAAATTAAAATAATTTTACTACAGATACTATATACAATTTTTTGCTTGTTAATTTCTGTAGGCCTTCCCCTTAGGGAGTGATGGTCTAACTTCCCTGGAGACCAATTCCTACTGGGAAGTGGGGTTCGTTGTTCCTCTCCATAGTTGACTCCATGCCGCTTTGTCTTTGGCTGTCCTCCTCCAGTTTGGCCCTGCAATGGCTCTTATGTAGTCATTCCATCTCCTTCTTTGCCTTCCGCGTTTTCTTTTCCAGTCATAAGGAGTCCATTGTGTTGTCGATAAGGACCACCTTCCGTCCGTATTTCTAGCCAGATGGCCTGGCCATCTCCATTTTATTTCTTTTACAAAAAGATTTATGTTTTTAAAATCTGTTCGTCTCTTTATGTCTATGATTTTGGTGTGGTCCTTTTTCTTAATGTTTAGCACACTCCTTTCAATAGAATTTTGCCAGACTATTAATTTATTTTCTAATTTTTTTGTTAGAGACCAAGTTTGACAACCATAGCTTACACGTGGCATTATGCAACTTTCAAAAATAATCTTTTTGCTGGTAATTTCAAAGTTTCCTTTCATAATAGGCTTGAGGGTCCAATATTTTTACCATCCTAAAGTTGTTCTCCTCTGGATCTCTTTTGACATCCTTTCAGAGAAAGAAATGAGTTGACCTAAATAAATGTACTCTTCTACATAATTTAATACTGTATTGCTCCAACTGATTTCAGTTTTTTCACTGTTCGTCATCATAACTGTCTTGTCGTAGTTAGGGGTCAGGCCTACCTCTATGCAGCATGTTTCCAATTTCCTCAGCATCATGGTTATTTCATCAGCTTTATCAGAAATCAGAATTACGTCATCGGCGTACTTTAAGTTATTTAATTTAGATCCGTTTATGTTTGACTAAATTTAATAAATATAAATACATAATATTATAACATATATGGGACTCCATATTTTCGATGTCTGCCTTTTGAAATATCCTTTCCAACAAGGCTGTAAAGAGTATGGGTGAAAGAGGATCTCCTTGTCTAACTCCCTTGTCTATTTTAAACTTTGGGCCTTTCTTTTCAGTTTCAATGAAAGCTGTGTTGTCCTTGTAGAGCTCTTTGATAATTCTGATATACTTGTGTTCAGTTCCCATTTCATCCAGTGCCTTATGAATGTTATTGTGGTAGACACTGTCGAATGCTTTGCGGAAATCAATGAAACAAAAGTAGACCGAGAAATTATAATTCTTTAGCCTTTTCGACAAGCTGATTCACCACATGTAAGTTATCAGCAATTGAGAAGCCTCTTCTAAAGCCTGCTTGTTCGCTTGACATTGAAGTTGTTATATAAGGGGTTATTCGTCTAGTGATAATGCTGGTAAAAACTTTAGCAATGGTTGAACAGAGCGAGATTGGTCTATAGTTTTCTATATTGTTTTTATTGCCTTCATAACACACACAAATGCACATAAAAAAACATCATTCATTCATCGTATTAAGAGAACATTAAGTCAAATTGACCCCCTACTATTTTTTTTGGGAATTGTGGGGATAATAGGTGCTGGAATATACGATATTTGAAGGCTAGAAGATTATCGGAACGAAGAAAGGAAGAAGGCAAAGAGTTCCAAAGGGACGAGGATCGGATAAGGAAAGCTCTGTCAAAAGCAGTTGTTTCTGTGGGATGCTGTATATAGGTCTGAGAGCCGAGAACAGGTCTTACTGGAGTGAAAAGAGTCCTTTTTAAATATAACTATTTAAAGGGTTCCCTTAAAGTGTTAAAGGGTCCTTTTTAATAATAAAACAGTCCAAAGAAGTCTTTGAATGATAGGATATCATTTTATATTTAATTTATCATCCCGTTATCAACAATAACTGAATAAGGACCGGTACTTCCGGTGACAAGCGTCGTGCTCCGACCGAAGAAAGATGATTTTATATGTGGGAATCTCTCTTTTTATCTTAATCTTACTAGATTCTGGGTGTAGCCATCTGGCTACACCCAGAGTTTAGTTTTAGTTGATCATAGAGCCAATCAATTATGACAATTAAATATTTTTCCTTTTTTTTTTTGTAACGACTCGAACTACACTGTGGGGGTTTGGATATTTGATCATATTACAGTTTTTATAGTTATTAGTTGCAGTATGATTATTATTATCTGTTGTTGGGTGCATCTTTATTTTTTTTTTATATTGTAAAAGCTTCTAGTGTTTTTCAAGGGAGTAAAAAATTCTTGGTTTTACCGCCCTTCGGAAGGAACTTAATATGGGTGTCCCTAATTTGTACAGTGTCAGGTTAAAAATCCCTTTCCTTATTATTCCCGGATAGACAAAATTGATGACTCCCACTGTAGCGTCGTTCGATTAGCCATAGCAGCATTAAGTGACGTTAATTTGTTTCACGTAGTAAATGGCGGTGTAAAATATCGTATGAAAGGATTGTACAAAAGGACTGTTAATGAATTTTTATTTCAGGTATGATTTACTTCATCATTCGGTTCTATGTATTAACCTGGCCGACCTGTGGTCTAGTGGTTAGCATAACAAACTACTAAACCCAAGATCGGGGGTTCGTAGACCGCCAGGTGGCCCTAGAACCTTTTAAAGAGGATTAAAAAATCTTTAGTTACGCCGTCCTTCGGAAGGGACGTTAAACGGGGGTCCCGAACCTGTACGATAAGGTCAGGTACTCGTTAAAAATCCCTATCCTAATTAAACCTGGATAGGCAAAATTTAGAGCTCCCACTGTAGCATCGTCCGATTAGCCATAGCAGCATAAAGTGACGTTAAATGAACTAACAACTAACCTTTCAAAGATAGTAAAATATGCCGTCCTTCGAAAGGGACGTGAAACGTGTATGTGTCAGGTTGTTTTTGTGTGTCAGATTGGTTTTGTTAAAAATCATTATCTTAACTAAACCGGGAATTAAGAGCTCCCACTATATCACCGTCCGAATAGCCACAGCAGCATAAACTGACGTTAAATGATCAAACCTAATAAAGTTCCGTTGTTTTCTTAGCAATCGATTAACCCTTTACATAATTAAAATATTATAAGTTGATTAACAGTCCTTTTGTCCACTCTCATATCGCTAGTCCGGAAGGATAATGACGATAAAATTTTGTGAAATTGACTTTTTTGTCTTGGCGGGCTCATAAATGCATTTACTAGATGTTTGTAAATCGACATAATTGTACTTATGAAATTTGGCACTGGAAGGAAAATTGGTCGTTATAACCTGCATGCTTATTTACCTTTCCCTCCGGCAGAATAACGACTCATTTGTTCAGTTAAGTGTGCCCGCCGTTTTCCGGAACAATATCGACCCAACTTTCGTTTTTTTTTTAGGTTTTTGAGTAAGGAAGGCTGGCTGGCAATTTGCTTATTAAATTTGCAGGTTCAAATGGCATAGTACTTGTTTGCTTTCGGACATCTTGATGTCCGTTCTCATATCTCATAAATTCGAGGTCACACTCAGTACGAGGCTGATGCAGTGCATAGTGTCATTGAAAGAGGTTTAAAATGGACCAAAAGATCAGGACCTATTTATGTTCCTGACCAATATGTTTCGGTAATCAGAAACGCCAAAATAAATGGTGAGCCCTTAAAAGTTAAAGTAATGGGTTATAATGATTATTTTGATTTTAAGTCACTTTCTGACAAGATGCCCTTAAATTTTTTTAAAGACACCGAAAGATTAGATATGAAGTGGTGGAAGTAAGATCTTTGTAGGATCCACTAAACTTTGTCTTTCAACATTTTCAACTCCAGGAATAAGAGCCTTTCTGATTGGCCACGCCTTCTTGGCATAGTGTTGTTTCCTGTCAAGGTTATCCCATTCACAGAGAAAACATGGAAACTTTGTGTAATCACTTCGATGACCTAGTAACATGGAAATAACTTTCAAATTCTAACAAATGGTCCATTTATAGTCAGAGTAGCTAATATGCCGATCTTATTATGAACAAACTCAAAATTTTCGTAGCATTCTTTTAAATGGACTGAGTGTCCAAGAGACACAGAAGCATACCGGTTCCCATTGTGTAGAATTACAGCTTTCAAACTCCTTTTTGATGAATCGATGAAAAGTCTCCATCACTCTGGTTCATACGTTAATTTGACCATTTCCATGATTCCAGGCACATTGTTGCAGAAATCTAGGTCACCCTCTTGTGTAAAAGATGGACAAATTCCTTTTCTCTAAATCGGTACCATGAAAATGAAACACCGGAGCTAACACATGTCTTTCCTTTAGTCTAGACCCTAAAACTTCCGCTAAAATTTGTGTCTTATCTTAGGGGTGATGGAATTGTTTCACTATTTTTTCCTTAATCAGCACAAATAATACTGTTAAACCCACTAGTTAAATATGCCACATTTTTTTAATCGCAGATCTGTGTAATTTGAATTCACGTTGGAAAATATATAAATAGAAAATGAGTCTAAATATTTGAATGATTTCATTCAAGCTTTTTTACTAAATATTCCTTTCTATGAAAACAGACTTTTCATATGAAACGACTCAATATTTAGAGATTCCTTGATGTCATGCTATTTAAGACAAATAAAATCGTCAATATTTAGAGGAAATAACGACAAAAATTTCTTTAAGCAAAACAATGAATATTCAGTTTATTTATATCTATAAATGATTTTACTTTTTTTTATGTCATTACATTTTCTCCGAAAAAAAAATTATTACTTTATAAAGCTAAGGCCAAATCTTCATACAGAACCTTTGAAGAGAGTGATGGTTATTCGTAGAAGGATATAAGAAAGATGGGAAAGAGGCGACGTGGTCAAAAAGGGCACTAAGATGGGATTCCGCTTTGTGGTTTCCTCAGCCAGAGCAGTCTTATCTTTGATATTATTTACCCTTTCCGAATCCTTATATCCTTATATCTTATTATAGCATGAAAAAAGCAGCATATATGTGATAAGTAATAATAATGAAAGTAGCCATAAAAAAGGTTAAATTCCGATAAGATCTATATTTGGAATAGATCTGTCCACTTGTCCACACCTAAACCTAAAACCTTATGATCACTTTTAACGCTATCCTCCCACCTAAGCCTTTGTCAATGTCACGACCTGTTCAGTGACTTTAACTTTTTTGGGATTCGTGTGGACAACAATATTATAGGCACACCTCCATCTTCATAGTAATAACGAATATCTTGAAAATAAAAAAAATATGAAAAATTACGTTATAAACCCCCCCATGATTCCAACAAATGATGTCGAACCAAAAATTGAGAAATATATAATTAAATTACAATTGAAAAAACTAAACTGTGATTATATTTCTTCTTCCAACTCTTCCTTCACCATTGTTCTTTCCAAGTTTCTATTCCCGGATATACTCAGACATAAAATAATCAATATATGTTTAATTATGCACTCAAAGCATTATGTGCTGGGTAAATGCAAGGTTCCCATAGTTCTCCGCTGGTGATGCAATACCATTGGATTCGGAGATGCGGCGATGTATCGATATAGGAAATATTATCTACTCAAAATATTAGGTGCTGGGTAAATTCACCGTTGCCAAGATTCTCCATAAATTACAAAAAATTACAAATATTCCAAAAGAAATGTCTTAGAATCGCTGGAAATTATATATATGACACTAAAGTTAAAATTATGCATAAAGAATTAAGTATACCTTACATTAATATATTTATCAAAAAACTAAGTAAACAATTTTTTTTAAAACAATAAAAACCCGCTTATAAAAAATATTGGGAACTATACAAAAAATAATACAAAGCGGCATGTACATAAACCAACCAAACATTTATTATTGTAGGATACCAATTTCTTTCATTTCATTGATATTATAACTTATATGCATGTTACCTGCTGCTATTCTCTGGGACCCTTGGGCAACCTAAGGAAGAGCTGGGAGGGATGAGGGAGGGGGAAATTTACATGTACAGGGGGAAACTGGTTGAAGAAATAAACACCACACATTTATCTATTAACAAACAAACGCTAATATATTGAAATAAAAGTTAAGTAAAGCATCATGAAAATAACACTCTAATTTAACCTAAGAATCACCCTCAATAATAGTACTTAATAATAATATATGAACGAGACTCATACACCTGATTCTCCATCAATACTCATAGTCCCAAAATCCACTAAAATAATAATAAACCAAGTTCCATTATATATAACACTCATCAAACCCCTTATCTATAACAATAATTCTATACACTAATAATTACAAAGTCAACATTCCCCATCAGCAATCATCCCCTCATAACCGCTAATTAATAATAATATAATAAATTTCGATCCATCTCTGGTTTCAACGAATGACAAAGAAAATATTTAATGGTTCTATCTACAACTGAATTACAAGCGGACTTCAACCAGAATAAAAGTCTGACTACAGTATAAGGCTAAGTTCCTACCTTCCATCTGGTGTCTTGCTCAGGTCCCTCTTCTCACTAGTACCAGTCTTCAACTCTGCCTTTTTTAGAAAAACGGTGCGCTATTTGAAGGATTATTCCAGCTAACGTAATCATTCTTACCCCTGGGCCATAACGTGCTGCGATCTGGTGGTAATAATTATCCCAAGAATTTAATAATTATATTTAACGTCTTTAAGATTTGGAACCGATCGGATATTCCCAGGAAGGAATTGCTTACGTCATTTCCTTCAACGAGCTGGAATCGACGGTATGAATTGCTGACAGGGGCACAAATACTGGCATGAGTTGTCTTACAATACTTTCCTATTAAATAAAATATGTATAACTATATATCTACACCTAAATCTAATCTTAAATTATCGCAGTCCGTTACATGCATATTTATAAAAAGTTACTAAGAATGTATTGTTACGATTTTTTTTTATTTTATTATTACTATTTTTTTTTCTCTTTGTTGGAAGTTTTTTACACAGTTTTTCTTTCATTGCCAATTATGATTCTCCAGCGATATATTTAAATTTGTAGAATTATTTTTATTTGAGACTGGTCTATTGGTACAGCATTTTTTTATTTTTGAGGAAGGAGCCTTGCACATTGAGACCAAGTCTGTGTGATTATGGTTTCTAAGTTCCAATAAAAAAAAAAAAAAATCGTGACATATTCTACGTCTTCGTGACAGACCGTTTAGGATTTACTTACCGTTGATAAAAAAAAAAAAATGTTGATGTAAGAAAAGTTTTGGATACTTTTCGCCAGATAGAAAAAAAAACTGAGGAAAGCTGTATGTAAGATAGTTCAAAAGAACAAGAATTAAACATTAAATGAAACAAAACAGTGTTTCGAATCCCTTAGGTCTGCCGCGATAGGTAGCAGCTCAGGACAGGACGCAAATATTACTAATATTATAAATGTGAAAGTTTGTATGTTTGTCTCTCTTTCACGCAAAAAGTACTGAACGGATTTGGATGAAACTTTACAGTAATATAGGTTATACATCAGAATAACACATGGGCTATACCTAGCGCGGATTTAGGGGAGCGCACGGGGGCACGTGCCCCTTCCCACCCCCTTCAGTTTTAGAGGTACTGTGGAGAATCCATTATAGTACATAAATAAAGGCAAATCAGGAATTTAGCATCTTGAAATTTGCAGATAGGTCCTTTGTATGACTTAAGAAAGAAGTTTGGATAATTCCACCCTCATTATAATAAGGGTTCAAAGGTTGTATGGAATCCGTCAGTTTTGAAGTTAGACATCTGAAATTTTGTACGAGTAACCTATAGTGAAAAAAAATAAATTATTTAAATAATTAAATTATTTATTATTTTAAATTATTGTTAAAAAGCACTGTCAAGAAACTTTATGCGGTAGTCCAAATTCTATGCGAGCGAAGCCGCTGGCAAAAGCTAGTAAATATATATATTTCTGTTGAAATTTAAAAACCAATGATTTTCTCAGTAGACTGAAACAAAAGGCAATTGGCTTTACTACTATAATGATAATAAACACAAAATTAATATGATTAAGTTACTGTTATGCCCATTTGTGAATGACATGTTCGATGCGTTGGTTGCTGGCTTCCCCATTCTCTGTAGGTCCTCTGAGGTAGTCAACTCCATGATGACCAGGGAGCACATCTTCTCCTAACACACCTTTGTCTACTGCTGTGCTGGTCTACTAGTCTGGTAGATGGCCATTTTGTCCCACTAGTTGTTGGCCAAAGATTTTATATTTATAGCTTTAATGAATATTTTTTTTTTTTTACATATTCATTGATATGGAAATCTCAATGTATAATCTTTAGAAAGGATTTTTGAGATTAACGTCCTCTCAAGCTTTAATAAATAATAAATAAATTCTCAGTAATATATAATAAGTAACATCACCTGACTAATAACCGCCATAATTACAACTTAAACCTCTTTTTAGTCGCCGAGTATTTTAGTTACTTCGATCTCAGGTGTCTACTTTCATATGCAACAGGTCTCTAGTGGTCTTGTCTCACCTGTAATAATAACTCGCCCATTTTACCTGATATACCTTTCGCCAGGTAAAATAGTCATTAAACCATTTTGTGTAGTTAAATCATTAAATTAGATTGTGATTAATCACACATCTTAAGTATATATTCAAGTTTTCTTTGATTTTGATAGTAAAAATATCACTATTTTGAAATATTTTAGCCCCATGTATAGCTTTGAAAATAGAAATATATTTGTTTTTCAGGCCATGTGAGTAGTTCACCAGAATATTTAGGTCATTAGATTCATTATTATACTAGTCACAAATAGTTTTCAACTATTATGTTTTCCGTATTATGGGTATGAAATATTCTGGTAATTTCTACAATATTCTGGTAATTTCAGGCTTCATCATTTGAATTTTGCTTAAGACAAAAAATGACTTTTCCTGCTCGAAGTTTTGTGGGTACAACAAAAATGTTCAAAAACAAACTAAAGTAAAATTTTCTTAATGTGAATTCAATTGTTTGTTGTTATAATAAAAAGATTTCCGTAATCCAGGAGTGATGCTAATCCGCGAATAGAATGGGCGAATTCTCCATATGAACTTACCATTGAAATAGTCATTATTCGAAAACGATTATTCGAGTGAATACTTATTTTTGTATTTGTGGCGACGTTTCGACCTACTTTGTAGGTCATTTTCAGTGCTATGAAAGAAAAACAGACAAAACAAAAATTATCACCTTTCTGTACATTTATTCTGTACTATTTCTTATTCATATATATCCTTCACTACTAATTCGTTGTATTTTGTTTGCATTATCACCTTTTTGTACTATTATTCTGTAATATTTTTTATTCATATAATTCCTTCACTATTTCGTCCAACTTTTCTATTACTCTACATATTATTATATTCTTGGTACTGTAATGTATTTATTTTAATTTTTATCTAATATACTGGACTCTATTTCCATGTAAATTCTTCGAAAAAAACAGCTTCCAATCAATTTATTTTATTCTTTCATAAACAAAACGCTTCGGCAACTTAAATTCCATTTTCAATAATATTGAAAATATTATATATAATTTTAATACTGAAAATGGCATTTAAGTTGCCGAAATGTCTTGTTCATAAAAGAATAAAATAAATTGACTGGAAGCTGGTTTTTTCGAAGATAAAATTTACATGTAATGTATTTTTATAGTTATTTTTGTTTTGCCTGTCTTTCTTTCATAGCCCTGAAGATGACTTACAAACTAGGTCGAAACGAAAAATGAAAAATAAGTATTCACTTATTTGGTGTTTAATATGACTGCACCACCAACTATTTCCATCCTTACAATAGATCTTCCAGTCAACTAATTTTTCTTATTGTTGACCAACCAAAGCCCTGTCATACACCAGACTGGCTAGAAATTATTAGAACTATGCAATATTGTATCGAAAGAAACATAGTACCAATACAGTTCTCTTCATAATGAGTAATAGGTTAGATGACATTTTGAATAGAATTTTAAAAGTTTCTTAAGGGTGTCTAAGTTTAGCGGTGATTTTTATATTTTAAATTGAATTTTTATTGACGGAGACAAAAGTAAAAAAATAAAATAAAATAAAAGGAAAGAAGAAAATGTAAGGCAGAGTGTTTTTAATTATTCATGACGGCCTAAAAGCTTCTTTTCTTTTTAATTTTTTTTCCAAGTCTCATTACGCAGCGAGGGATCACAGATTTATTCAAGATTGTGCTAAGCTATTATTTAATTTTAATCCAATACAAATAATTACAAAAACTTTTTTAAGAAAGTGTAATTAAGGGTAATTTAATTAAATCTCCATTTAAGTTATGATTTACTATATATAATTAATAATTTTAAATATATACAATATACATATGAAGACCACAGGGGAAAACGTGGTAACATATCCTGGAATGATCAGGAGAGTAAAATTATAGGAATACTTCAATATACTTCATACAAACCATGCAGAAGAAATTGAAGTATTAGAAAGAAAATGATCCGTGAGGAGCTAAAAAAATTATTCTCTTGAATTTGGAGAACTGTTTGTTGAAAAGCCCACATTGCAAGTCTGCATCAGGGTTTATGATGTTATTAAGTGTTGAGGTTTAACTGGATTTCCACACAGACCACTTTCTTCTTCATATGTATAATAGGTCAAATATTGTTACTTAGGAAGAAGTTTAAACATATGTTTTGATCAGTAGTTCCCAACCTAGGGCGCGTGAAGACAAGTCAGATCACGAAAAAGGTTGGAAACCATTGATTTAGAAGCGCTATGTTACGCAGAGTCTTATACAATTTTTAAATTTATGAAATAAGGACATCAAATGATTGCGAATAATCAAAATTCCAGCTTAGCTGGAGAAAAACAAAGCATTTTACAAATATACGATTAGTTACGTGTGTTGCAATGAAATAAGATTGATCGTTCAAAATTTATTATTTAGTTTTAACTAAGTTGCTACTTTATAACACCCAAGTGAATTTTAACTCACGAGCCGAAGGCAAGTGGTAATTAAACGAGGTAATTAAGCACTATTCTCACGTGTTAAATATTACATTTTTCCTGCAACCATTTAAAAATTAAGAAATTAAAGTTGAAACTTTCGATTTGTTACTACTACACTAGCGCTATCTCTTAAACTTTTCGATTACTAACCATGCAAATTATAACTCTAGGACTGTGTGAAGGTACTAATACATTTAAGGATTTATTAAATATTTCTATAAAATCGCATCAAAATAAATAAAATCTATCTTGAATTAAATATAAAATAGTTCTAAAATTATTTTATTTTAACATTTTAGGAAGATAAAATGAATAATATTATAATACGGCCATTTAACATTTAAAATAACAGAGTGCTGATTGTCAAATTCGATCTAGGTGGCTGTTACTTTTCCTTACTAGTGAGGGAAAGTGGGACTTTCACCAGTTTTAGTTGAGTAATGGATAGCATTACTCAATGGTTGCAGAAAAAGGAATTTATTTAAATATATAGTAAAAAAAGTTTATGATTTTTGTTGGAAGTATAAAATGTTTAACATGGTGTGAGACAATTTTTTACTTAGCCTTAATTTCAAATTAAATGATACTTTAAATAGAACGAATCATTTTTTTTCTTTAATAAAATATTAAAATTGAAATGAAAAGCAATGAACGAGTCACTGGATATAACAAACTTTACAAAAATCTTGAATAAAAATAATATCTGCATTATTCTTCTTTCCTAGGACTATTTTTCAGTTTTTCAAAAATCTTTAATTTTCCTCAAGTCAATTAGAATGTTAAGAATGTTGGGAATTAACATTTCCTGCAGCTGTTCCGAGCTATTTAAAATATTTTTTCTCCTGGTTTGATCACACCATTGTGGTCACGATCAAAAAAGCTATCAGAAACTTCTGTGCCTCATTTTAGGAGAAAAATCGAGTTACCGTGCGATTGGGTAACTTTTGGAAAATAGGTAAATTTTAGCTTATGGTGGTTCCGTGATTGATGCAATGTGTTGGCTCTGTCTGCAAACACTTGATTTGTACCTTGCGGCAGTTTGGGGACTCCAATTCACTACACTCTTTGTGCAGATAGGTTTAATTTTTTTCCACTGTTTCAAAAGTCGTGTTTTCATAAAACTTTCTCTTGTGCCTCAAGAATTGCGAACATAAGAATACTTTCATGTGTCTATTCACATTAATTAATACATTCATAAATTTTTAATATAGTTCGAAGCATGTTAGAAGTATTTTGTTTCATCACCTATGAATTGTAAATGTTTGAGAAATTCTCATAGGAACCCTGTGGTTTGGTTTTCTGGAAAATAATGCCTAGAAATCCTAAAGAAATCATGGCTCAAGAAAATACGAACCACACTAAAAAAAAATACAAGAAGCCTTGCACATTGAGACCAAGTCTGTATGATTATGGTTTCTAAGTTCCAATAAAAAAAAAAAAAAAAATCGTGACATATTCTACGTCTTCGTGACAGACCGATTAGCATTTGCTTACCGCTGATAAAAAAAAAATGTTGATGTAAGAAAAGTTTTGGATACTTTTCGCCAGATAGAAAAAAACTGAAGAAAGCTATCTATATGTAATTTTAGTTCACAAGAACAAGAATTAAATATCTACAAACCAATGATTTTCTCGGTAGAGTGAAACAAAAGGCAATTGGCTTTACATATTAAACACAAAATTAATATGATTTAGTTACTGTTATGTCCATCTGCGAATGGCATGTTCGATGCGTTGGTTGCTGGCTTCCCCAAGCTCTGTAGTTCCTCTTAGGTAGTCTAGTCCATGATGACTAGGGAGCAAATCTTCTTCTCCAATTCACTACACTCTTTGTGCAGATAGGTTTCATTTTTTTCCACTGTTTCAAAAGTCGTGTTTTCATAAAACTTTCTCTTGTGCCTCAAGAACTGCGAATATTAGAATACTTTCATTTGTCTGTTCACATTAATTAATACATTCATAAATGTTTAATATAGTTCGAAGCATGTTAGAAGTATTTTGTTTCATCACCTGTGAATTGTAAATATTTGAGAAATTCCCATAGGAACCCTGTGGTTTGTTTTTCTGGATTTTGTTGGAAAATAATGCCTAGAAATTCTAAAAGAAATCATGGCTCAAGTAAATACGAACCACACTGAAAAAAATTACAAGGGTCCTTAATCGAAGCCTAGCAATTAAAAACAAGAAAACATAGATCCGAAATGTCACCTCCAAGTACTGAATACCAAATATTACCATCATTTTTCTTATTGTTCCTTAAATAAATTATTAGCCTTGCAACTTTTTTAGGTAAATTCAATTTTGTAGAAAATCCTAGTTTTGAATAGATCTGTGCTTACATGAGGAGTGTATTGTTATATATTGTACGTTCTTTGAATCTGTATGTGTATCATTGCACGCAATTAAACTGTGGAATAGCAAGCAGATTCCGAGATATAAACTTTTACTACATGTTACACTACTACCATTATTGATACAATGCTTTCGAAATAATTATTAATAGCAGCATGTATGATACATACATGCATTCTATTCTCAACAAAATAAATGCTGAGAAAATGCAACGTTCACACAGTTCTCCATTAGATGAGGCAACACCATTCGATTGGGACAGACGGTGAAATATAGAAATAAAGTAATCGATATATGATAAATGATGTACTCAAAACATTATCTGCTATGCCCTTTTAATTTCCATGTACTAACAAATACGTACATATATTTACTTTTTATGTTATTTTACTCACAAATACATGTATCCCAAAACATATACATTAAATGTGTAATGGATGGAATCATGAGCAATAAAATGTCTTTTTCATGCAATAAATTACGAATTTAATTGCTTTAAACGAAATAAATAAGTAATGAGGCAAGGGAAGGATTAATACTTGCTGGAATAATCGATTATTAACAGGAAAAATATGTAATCGAATGAATCCCGAAATAAAGTATAAATGCTATATTTCATTCATTAACGACGCAGCAAACGCTTGAAGCAGCCCTTGGCCAGCTCAACCGCTGTCTCCTGTCGCCAGCCCGTCTGATGGATACACATCTTCTCTTTAAATCGATGTTTTAATTCATCGCGTTTTCCTTTTCACAGTCTTCTGACTGTCCACTCCTCTCCCATCGTACGTACCCCAGCCATCTGAGTCGTTGTATCCTTAATAAAAATTGAGAAACATTTAAGTTATCATAAAGTGCGAAAAACTCTTAGTTTTTCGCATTCGAAACATGCCATTCTCTTCTACAGGGATATAAATCGGTCTTAATGTTTTTTTTTCGAATCTGTCAATACTCCAAGCTGATGTTTTACTCAATATCCAGCTGTTTCGACGATTATGACGGGTCGGATGACGGTTTTTAATATTCTCTGCCTGGTTGAGCGACTGAGTAGTGACTACTTTGAAATTCTTGGTGTAGCTGCCACTATCCTGTACTTCACTTCTTCTATTTTGTCCAAAGTTTCATTGACTACTGATCAAAAGAGCTTAAAACTATTAAATTAAATTCAACACGAATCTCACTAGACAAATATGCAACATAAAAATCATGAGCATTTGGCCTTAGGATTGTTTAAAGGATGTAATAAATCATTGGTTACACCGTCATTCGGGAGTGTCGTAAAATGGAGATTATTGTTATTATTATTCATTTGATATGCAACATAAAAAAATACATTCTGTATTCTTCTGACAATGACGTTTTGATAGAAGACTTGTCTAAATTTACAATAAAAGGCCTCATGACTTCAGCAATTTTAGGCATATCTTTTGTAAATATTTTACCTGCATATGATGAACTTATTTCAAACTCTTCAGCTAGTTCAGAAAACCTGCTGTCCAACGAATTTTCTTCAAACACAACAATATTTCACTTTCAGGAATACTATCATATCATTTATAATTTTAATTAAAAAATAGCAATCTTTCGGTACACCAATATAGAACTGTGGTATTCTTTTTATTTTATCTACAGTATACTGGCAGAGGATTTAAACATATTGAACCACTATTACTTGGGGTTGGATGTTAGCTAACAAGGCCATCCAGCATAGATTCAAGTAATAAATTAACGAAGAAGGAAGTTAAAGATACAAAAAAATTGCAAGTTTGCGGATACATATAGAGAGAGTGATTAGACGCATCAGGGAGTTCTGTTTTTTGATGCCCCATGCTTGCATAAACCATTATCTGGCAGGGAAACTTGATGACGCCATAGTTATAGCTTGCGGCTTAATAAATATACAAAATTCAATAATTGATAAGTGATGTAACAATGTGAATATTGAAATAAAAGACTAAAAAAACAATTAGTATTTTTATGTAATATATTTTCCTTACTACATTTCCGTTGTTTTATACAATAATGGGTAGATATTTCTTTTCCAAAATAATAATAAAGATTGTAATAAAGAATTAACATATTCTTCATCGAACTTCTCTAATATAATATTAACTATATTATTATTTTAAAGGTTAATATCTGCAACACAAAAGTAGCACTTTTTATATCCACAAACATACATTTGAATTTGCATTTGGTCATAACACTTGTTTGAGGGTTTCCTATTCTGAATGTAACTTTCTATAGTGTTTTCATTTGAAGGGACATTTAATTTCTATGAGAAACTGCTCGCCTATTCCATCTGGTGAGCCAGCAATCATGGGAAAGTCCTTGCTAATATAAAGACCACATTTTTTATTTGTTTCCGTAGTGTGGTTTGTACTATTTGTCGTACTTTACATTCCAAAATCCTGCCACGTTTCATTGCTGGAGTATCAGGAATGTTGCCACCCATAATCAAGGATACCAAGGCACCATCACTTGTTTTACATTTTTTAACTTCATAAGCTTTGGAAGCCGTTATTCTACCAAATCTTAATTCGTGCCAAAGTTTGCTGCCGTTCCGGTCTCTTGTGTTTTCTTCAACCTTCTTTAATAACTTTGTAGTAAATAATCCAGATATCTGCTTGATAAAGTCTTCACTGCATTGTTCTCTATAGTTTTGCTCTAACTGGTACATAGAGAGCCCTTCTGCCTCATTAGTGATGATTTGTACATACCTTAATAATTCACAGTTTCTGATACCTTGTGCTGTAGCCTTTTCCACAAATTTGTCAAAAACACTGGCATCTGAAGAAGTTGAAACTTGTCCTTTGGCTAATTCTGTAGCTGTAATGAATTTTAACGTTGTTCCCACCTTCGATAGTTGAGACTTTTTCCAGTAGCATTCGCTTCTTCGATGCAGCCACATCAAAAAAGCCACTGCATGTTTGCAACTACCTGCTGATGTAGCACAATCGTGACATTGTGAACCGATAACAACATTTTTTTTTTCATCCACAATGGTAGTGACTGTGTACGGTTTAGCATGCACTTTGTGTTCAGGGCACACGCGGCACTTCAATGTACAAATATCGGATTCTCCTTTCAACTGAACATATCCTATTGCATCATCGCCATAAGATTCTCTTGAAAATCTGGAATAGACAAAATAGGGCCATAATTATACTACTAAATCTTTGTACATAACCTAACTTTATATTTGTTTGATATACACTGCCGGTCAAAAGTTTGAGACCACTTCAATTTGTTGGGCAAATTAGGATTAAATCAAACAAAATAAACCAAAACAAAAGGAAACTTGAATAAAATTATATGGAAACACAATATAAGACTTTATGGAAACACAATTTAAAAATATAAGTACAATGCATTTATATTTTCTTCATATCAAAAAATCCTCCCTTGCTTTTCTAAATAGCTTTGACCACTCGAGGCATTCTTTCTATTAGTATTTCTATAGACACAAGAAACACATTGTTTATTCTTATTTAATTTTAGCACGCTTGTAATCTCAGTGATAATTAGATTAAATCAACTTATTTTATTTTTATTTACTATAGTCCCAAACACCTAATTAGCATATTTGTTTTATAAATACAAATAATAAGATATCTACATTTTGTAAATATGCATTGATAATTTGGTAAAATTGAGGTTTTACATGATTAAAGTATATTAATTGATGTAAACGACAGAGGTGGTCTCAAACTTTTGACGGGCAGTGTAGATGATAGTAGTTCTAAATATGATTTAACAGAATGTAGAATGAGTCTCTTTCATTGGTAAATACATTGTATTAGTATAAACTTATAGGTACTTACAAAGACATTTTCACGTTTCTAAGCTCCGCTGCACAAAAGTCATTGTTTCTAGCAAAGAAACTTGCCACCATCATAGAATGAATCTTAGGTAAGTTACAACTACTTCCTTTGATGAATCCAGTCTCCATTGTTAATCAATTTTATTTAATTTAAGACGAATAATTAAGTTCTTAAAATGTTATTTTAGGTTTCTAAAAATTGGCACATAAACATATGTGCAAAACATAACTTTACATGAATTTGTAATATGTGTCCACATCCCTATTCAATTAATTAAAGACGCAGCAGACGCATGAAGCAGGCCTTGGCCAGCTCAACTACTCCATAAAAATCATGAGCAGTTGGCCCTTAGGATTGTTGAAAGGATGTAATAAATCATTGGTTCCGCCGTCATTCGGAAGTGACGTAAAATTGAGATTATTGTTATTATTATTCATTTGATGTGTAACATAAAAAAAACAAAAATACATTCTGTATTCTTCTGACAAATGATTCTCATAGTGATAAAATGAAGTTTAGGTATCATTTAAATTTCTATGTACTTACAAAATCATAAATATGTACATAGTCTTCTGACTGTCCACTCCTCAGCCATCCTGAGTACGTTCTCCAGCCATCTGAGTCGTTGTGTCCTTAAAAATTGAGAGACATTTAAGTCATCATAAAGTGCGAAGAACTCTTAGTTTTTTGGATTTGAAACATGCCATTCTCTTCTAAAGGTCCATAAAGCCGTCTTAATCCTCATAATATCTGGGCAATCAAAATTTAGGGCGCCAACCGTAGTCATAGCCGAAAAATTGAATCGGAAATTTTCAATTATTGATGCCATAATCTACCGCGACTGAGAGCCGGGAAATGGATCCATACTACATAATTAATATACAGAGAGGACTTCCATATTTGCCATATTCTCGTTTGTTTTATCAATAATTCACTACATAGAGCACTATCATTAACATTCAGTTCTATTATGATGGTTTCGAAATGTAAGTGTTGCTTTCTCGGATTTCGAACATTAGTGTTTACTGTCTCTGTAAATGTGCTTAGTTTGGAACGCTAGAAGAACCACTATTACGAAAATTTGTTTTGCTACATACAATCTTTGAATCGATATGTAGTAGTTAGCAGTAAGCGGGCATTTGATCAAAGAAATGTAATATATATCGAGATTTATCGATAGTTTTCAAATATATTGAAATAGTAGTTTCAATAGAATAGTATTTGAATCGAACTATAATATATTCATTACTAGCGTTGTCCCCGCTTTGCCTAGGATGACATATTATGCCTACATAATGTGTCTGCCTATTGTATTATTTATTTATTGTATTGTATTATTATGTAGCAATTACAAACAAAAAAGATCACAGCAACAGACAGACAGACACGGGCAAGGACTTTGTTTTATAATATGTATAGATAGGAGATATTAGGCAGCGTCTTCGATGAAACCTCCCAGGCGGCTATACTTTTTTCAATCTTTCCAACAATTATCGTCATATTCGAACACATTTATACAAAACCTCGACAAATTGTATACTTAAACCTTCCTGGTGAATCACTCTATCTATTGGTGAAAACCGCATGAAAATCCGTGCAGTAGTTTACGGTGACTCTCTTGAATTTTTCACTCAAGGTTTTAGAAATAATATTATCAGCAGGAAACCCAGCTTTGATGATGGTGGATTTTTTTTTGTCTATGAGCAGTATATTTGGTCTGTTTAGGGGTATATGATCAGTCATCACAGATTGATCCCGGTATAATTTGATGTCGTTTTATTTCTGATATTTCCTTTGGCTGGTATCAGTAATTAAATTGGCTGATGGCTGGTCATTAAACGGCGTTTTTTATATGAAGGCTGATGTACGCACAATGCAGCATTATTGTTCCTCGTTAGTTATTCTTTGCAGCGAATGCCTGGCAGCCAATGGTTACATGCTGAATCTATCCATGCGTGGCTTTACATAGGCGTCATCTGTCTTCGACTGCTTGATGAATTATTATTTTCCCTTTACGATCCTGAAATAATCCGGGCCTGCTCCACAACAGGCAACTAATCTCCGCAATCACTCCAACATTCGGTAGCTCCAAGTCATCCTCCACATTGCCATCTGATCAGAGGACGTCTTCTACATCGCTTGTCGTCCGGTTTCCCATAGAATACTTTCTTCTAGCGGCTCTATCTAATATTGCCACCATATCAGGTTCTCCAAACAATTCCTTCAGCTCTTCATTCCTTTGTCTTCTTATTCTTTTTTTTCTAATGGCAGTATTCTACCAGAGAAACTAGGAAATCAATCCTTTTACATGATGAATTTTTTTATACCTTTTAAGAATACTGCTTATCTTTCATCAAATTATTTATTAGTGATTTTTAAAAGTTCTGCATTCTACATTAAGAGAACTTCCCTAAACTAAAAGCTTTGTCCGACGAACGTCTTCCACTAAAAATATAATCTTACTCTCTTCTTCTGAAATTTATTCCAAAAATTTATTTATTCTCTTATGAAGCAAGCTCATTTTTTCGAATACCTCTTCACTAGGTTCAGCCATCTGATCAGAGGACGTCTTCTACATCGATTGTCGTCCGGTTTCCCATAGAATATTCTTCTTGCGGCTCTACCTAATATTGCTACCATATCGGGTTCTCCAAACAATTCCTTCAGCTCCTCATCCCTTTGTCTTCTTATTCTTTCTTTTCCAACGGTAGTATTGTAGAGTAGAACACTTCTTATCTTCCATTAAATTAGTTATTAGTGATTTGGAAAAGTTCTGCATTCTACATTAAGAGAACTTCCCTCAACTAAAGGCTTTGTCCGACGAAAGCCTTCCACTAAAAAATATAACCTTACTCTCTTCTTCTGAAATTTATTCCAAAAATGTATTTATTCTATCTTCAAGCAAGCTCATTATTTTCGAATACATCTTCACTAGCTTCAGCCATCTGATCAGAGGACATCTTCTACATCACTTGTCGTCCGGTTTCAAATAGAATATTTTCTTCTTGCGGCTCTACCTAATATTGCCACCATATCGGGTTCTCCAAACAATTCCTTCAGCTCCTCATCCCTTTGCCTTCTTATTCTTTCTTTTCCAACGGTAGTATTCTGGAGTAGAACACTTCTTATCTTCCATTAAATTAGTTATTAGTGATTTGGAAAAGTTCTGCACTCTACATTAAGAGAACTTCCCTAAGCTAAAGGCTTTGCCCGACGAACGTCTTCCACTAAAAATATAATCTTACTCTCTTCTTCTGAAATTTATTCCAAGAATTTATTTATTCTCTCATGAAGCTAGCTCATTTTTTTCGAATACATCTTCACTAGCTCGCTATTTACGATCCATCACGGCATCTAGACTGCAGCTG
This sequence comes from Arma custos, assembly GCA_037127475.1. NCBI lineage: Eukaryota > Metazoa > Arthropoda > Insecta > Hemiptera > Pentatomidae > Arma > Arma custos. Next base: position 213,987,142 of record CM073759.1, read on the forward strand.
TTATATGACTTTCTGAGCCAATTGAACCTCTTATGACCTACCTTCAGATTGGTTAGTCCGCTTTTAAGTCGTATCGAATATATCTTTTTTGCTTATTGATATTTCTGAGCTACTGCGAATATTAATAAATTAGCAATATAATTGTAGAACATACTTATTCTTAATTTTAGATAATGTTTTCAAATGATTTAGCACACAATTTAACATAGATTTAATAGTATTAATTTAAAAATTTAAAAATGCTGTTCTGTTAAATATTTCATGATTTTTATTTAACTTTGACTAACATAAAAAGAAGGCTTTTATGTTAGGCAAAGTTCAATAATCCAATTGGTGATTGGATTAAGTTTTTCTGACTAATTTCCCAAGCTAAGTTGGCCGATTTTGTTGTATATCTTTTTCATTAGTTTTTTTCTCTCTTTACCCAAATAAGTTTTCCTTTGTACAGTCTTCTGACTGTCCACTTGCCCTGAGTACGTAACCCACCCATCTGAGTCGTTGCATCCATATAATTGAGAGGCATTTAAGTTATCATAAAGTGCGAAAAACTCTTAGTTTTTTCGAATTCGAAACGTCCCATTACTAGCAAACAGTTTAAATAGGGTTTAAAATTCTTGGTTTAGCTGCCACTATCCTATACTTCACTTCTTCTCCCTTGTCAAAAGTTTCATTGACTACTGATCAAAAGAACTTAAAACTATTAAATTAAATTCAACACGAATCTCACTAGACAAATATGCAACATAAAAATCACGAGCAGTTGGGCTTAGGATTGTTTAAAGGATGTAATAAATCATTGGTTACTCCGCCATTCGGAAGTGTCGTAAAATGGAGATTATTGTTATTATTATACTTTTGATATGCAACATAAAAAAACAGAAATACATTCTGTAATCTTCCGAAAATTGATTCATAGTGATCAAATGAAGTTTAGGTAGCATTTTAATTTCCGCGTACTAAAAAATATATAAATATGTACACATATTTACTTTTTTATTATTTTACTCACAAATACACGTATCACCAAACATATACATAAACGGTGTTACGGAACCGTACTTGCAGCTAAAAATTAATCAGTAAATACATAGACAATCATGAGCAATAAAAATGTATTTTTCATGCAATAAATTACGATAAATAAGAGTGAATTTAATTGCTTTAAATCAAATCAATTAGTAATGGGGTTAGGGAAGGATTATTACTTGCTGGAATAATCGATTATTAACAGGATTGAGATGAAATCGAATGAATCCCGAAATACAGTTATAAATGCTATATTTCATTCATTAACGACGCAGGAGACGCTTGAAGCAGCCCTTGGCCAGCTCAACCGCTCTCTCCTGTTGTCAGCCCTCCATGTTTTAATTCATCGCGTTTTCCTTTTTACAGTCTTCTGAATGTCCTCTCCTCTCCCACTCTGAGTACGTACCCCAGCTATTTGAGTCGTTGTATCCCTAAAAAACATTTAAGTTATCATAAAGTGCTCGAACGACACAGCAGACGCATGAAGCAGGCCTTGGCCAGCCCAACCGCTCCAAAAAAATCATGAGCAGTTGGCCCTTAGGATTGTTTAAAGGATGTAATAAATCATTGGTTCCGCCGTCATTCGGAAGTGACGTAAAATTGAGATTATTGTTATTATTATTCATTTGATGTGTAACATAAAAAAACAAAAATACATTCTGTATTCTTCTGACAATTGATTCTCATAGTGATAAAATAAAGTTTAGGTACCATTTTAATTTCCATGTACTTATAAAATTATAAATAAGTACATAGTCTTCTGACTGTCCACTCCTCAGCCATCCTGAGTAGATACCCCAGCCATCTGGGTCGTTGTGTCCTTAAAAATTGAGAGACATTTAAGTCATCATAAAGTGCGAAGAACTCTTAGTTTTTTCGCATTCGAAACGTGCCATTCTCTTCTAAAGGTCCATAAAGCCGTCTTAATCCTCATAATATCTGGGCAATCAAAATTTAGGGCGCCAACCGTAGTCATAGCCGAAAAATTGAATCGGAAATTTACAATTATTGATGCCATAATCTACCGCGACTGATAGCCGGGAAATGGATCCATACTACATAATTAATATACAGAGAGGACTTCCATATTTGCCATATTCTCGTTTGTTTTATCAATAATTCACTACATAGAGCACTATCATTAACATTCAGTTCTATTATGATGGTTTCGAAATGTAAGTGTTGCTTACTCAGATTTCGAACATTAGTGTTTACTGTCTCTGTAAATGTGCTTAGTTTGGAACGCTAGAAGAACCACTATTACGAAAATTTGTTTTGCTACATACAATCTTTGAATCGATATGAAGTTGTTAGCAGTAAGCGGGCATTTGATCAAAGAAACGTAATAAATATCGAAATTTATCGATAGTTTTCAAATATATTGAAATAGTAGTTTCAATAGAATAGTATTTGAATCTAACTGAATTATATTCATTACTAGCGTTGACCCCGCTTTGCCTAGGATGACATATTATACCAACATAATGTGTCTGCCTGTTGTATTTTATTATGTAGCTATTATAAACAAAAAGATTACCGCGAACAGACAGACAGACATGGCCAAGGATTTGACAAGAGATATTGGGCAGCGTCTTCGATGAAACCTCCCAGGCGGCTATATTTTTTCTAATCTTTCCGACAATTATCGTTATATTCGAACAAATTTTTACAAAACCTCGACAAATTATATAATTGAACCTTCCTGGTGAATCGCTCTATCTACTGGTGAAAACCGTATGAAAATACGTGCAGTAGTTTACGGTGACTCTCTAGAATTTTTCACTCAAGGTTTTAGAAATAATATTATCAGCAGGAAACCCAGCTTTGATGATGGTGGATTTTTTTTTGTCTATGAGCAGTATATTTGGTCTGTTTAGGGGTATATGATCAGTCATCACAGATTGATCCCGGTATAATTTGATGTCGTTTTATTTCTGATATTTCCTTTGGCTGGTATCAGTAATTAAATTGGCTGATGGCTGGTCATTAAACGGCGTTTTTTATATGAAGGCTGATGTACGCACAATGCAGCATTATTGTTCCTCGTTAGTTATTCTTTGCAGCTAATGCCTGGCAGCCAATGGTTACATGCTGAATCTATCCATGCGTGGCTTTACGTAGGCGTCATCTGTCTTCGACTGCTTGATGAATTATTATTTTCCCTTTACGATCCTGAAATAATCCGGGCCTGCTCCACAACAGGCAACTAATCTCCGCAATCACTCCAACATTCGGTAGCTCCAAGTCATCCTTCACATTGCCATCTGATCAGAGGACATCTTCTACTTCGCTTGTCGTCCGGTTTCCCATAGAATATTTTCTTCTTGCGGCTCTACCTAATATTGCCACCATATCGGGTTCTCCAAACAATTCCTTCAGCTCCTCATCCCTTTGCCTTCTTATTCTTTCTTTTCCAACGGTAGTATTCTGGAGTAGAACACTTCTTATCTTCCATTAAATTAGTTATTAGTGATTTGGAAAAGTTCTGCACTCTACATTAAGAGAACTTCCCTAAGCTAAAGGCTTTGCCCGACGAACGTCTTCCACTAAAAATATAATCTTACTCTCTTCTTCTGAAATTTATTCCAAGAATTTATTTATTCTCTCATGAAGCTAGCTCATTTTTTTCGAATACATCTTCACTAGCTCGCTATTTACGATCCATCACGGCATCTAGACTGCAGCTGTTATATGACTTTCTGAGCCAATTGAACCTCTTATGACCTACCTTCAGATTGGTTAGTCCGCTTTTAAGTCGTATCGAATATATCTTTTTTGCTTATTGATATTTCTGAGCTACTGCGAATATTAATAAATTAGCAATATAATTGTAGAACATACTTATTCTTAATTTTAGATAATGTTTTCAAATGATTTAGCACACAATTTAACATAGATTTAATAGTATTAATTTAAAAATTTAAAAATGCTGTTCTGTTAAATATTTCATGATTTTTATTTAACTTTGACTAACATAAAAAGAAGGCTTTTATGTTAGGCAAAGTTCAATAATCCAATTGGTGATTGGATTAAGTTTTTCTGACTAATTTCCCAAGCTAAGTTGGCCGATTTTGTTGTATATCTTTTTCATTAGTTTTTTTCTCTCTTTACCCAAATAAGTTTTCCTTTGTACAGTCTTCTGACTGTCCACTTGCCCTGAGTACGTAACCCACCCATCTGAGTCGTTGCATCCATATAATTGAGAGGCATTTAAGTTATCATAAAGTGCGAAAAACTCTTAGTTTTTTCGAATTCGAAACGTCCCATTACTAGCAAACAGTTTAAATAGGGTTTAAAATTCTTGGTTTAGCTGCCACTATCCTATACTTCACTTCTTCTCCCTTGTCAAAAGTTTCATTGACTACTGATCAAAAGAACTTAAAACTATTAAATTAAATTCAACACGAATCTCACTAGACAAATATGCAACATAAAAATCACGAGCAGTTGGGCTTAGGATTGTTTAAAGGATGTAATAAATCATTGGTTACTCCGCCATTCGGAAGTGTCGTAAAATGGAGATTATTGTTATTATTATACTTTTGATATGCAACATAAAAAAACAGAAATACATTCTGTAATCTTCCGAAAATTGATTCATAGTGATCAAATGAAGTTTAGGTAGCATTTTAATTTCCGCGTACTAAAAAATATATAAATATGTACACATATTTACTTTTTTATTATTTTACTCACAAATACACGTATCACCAAACATATACATAAACGGTGTTACGGAACCGTACTTGCAGCTAAAAATTAATCAGTAAATACATAGACAATCATGAGCAATAAAAATGTATTTTTCATGCAATAAATTACGATAAATAAGAGTGAATTTAATTGCTTTAAATCAAATCAATTAGTAATGGGGTTAGGGAAGGATTATTACTTGCTGGAATAATCGATTATTAACAGGATTGAGATGAAATCGAATGAATCCCGAAATACAGTTATAAATGCTATATTTCATTCATTAACGACGCAGGAGACGCTTGAAGCAGCCCTTGGCCAGCTCAACCGCTCTCTCCTGTTGTCAGCCCTCCATGTTTTAATTCATCGCGTTTTCCTTTTTACAGTCTTCTGAATGTCCTCTCCTCTCCCACTCTGAGTACGTACCCCAGCTATTTGAGTCGTTGTATCCCTAAAAAACATTTAAGTTATCATAAAGTGCTCGAACGACATAGCAGACGCATGAAGCAGGCCTTGGCCAGCCCAACCGCTCCAAAAAAATCATGAGCAGTTGGCCCTTAGGATTGTTTAAAGGATGTAATAAATCATTGGTTCCGCCGTCATTCGGAAGTGACGTAAAATTGAGATTATTGTTATTATTATTCATTTGATGTGTAACATAAAAAAACAAAAATACATTCTGTATTCTTCTGACAATTGATTCTCATAGTGATAAAATAAAGTTTAGGTACCATTTTAATTTCCATGTACTTATAAAATTATAAATAAGTACATAGTCTTCTGACTGTCCACTCCTCAGCCATCCTGAGTAGATACCCCAGCCATCTGGGTCGTTGTGTCCTTAAAAATTGAGAGACATTTAAGTCATCATAAAGTGCGAAGAACTCTTAGTTTTTTCGCATTCGAAACGTGCCATTCTCTTCTAAAGGTCCATAAAGCCGTCTTAATCCTCATAATATCTGGGCAATCAAAATTTAGGGCGCCAACCGTAGTCATAGCCGAAAAATTGAATCGGAAATTTACAATTATTGATGCCATAATCTACCGCGACTGATAGCCGGGAAATGGATCCATACTACATAATTAATATACAGAGAGGACTTCCATATTTGCCATATTCTCGTTTGTTTTATCAATAATTCACTACATAGAGCACTATCATTAACATTCAGTTCTATTATGATGGTTTCGAAATGTAAGTGTTGCTTACTCAGATTTCGAACATTAGTGTTTACTGTCTCTGTAAATGTGCTTAGTTTGGAACGCTAGAAGAACCACTATTACGAAAATTTGTTTTGCTACATACAATCTTTGAATCGATATGAAGTTGTTAGCAGTAAGCGGGCATTTGATCAAAGAAACGTAATAAATATCGAAATTTATCGATAGTTTTCAAATATATTGAAATAGTAGTTTCAATAGAATAGTATTTGAATCTAACTGAATTATATTCATTACTAGCGTTGACCCCGCTTTGCCTAGGATGACATATTATACCAACATAATGTGTCTGCCTGTTGTATTTTATTATGTAGCTATTATAAACAAAAAGATTACCGCGAACAGACAGACAGACATGGCCAAGGATTTGACAAGAGATATTGGGCAGCGTCTTCGATGAAACCTCCCAGGCGGCTATATTTTTTCTAATCTTTCCGACAATTATCGTTATATTCGAACAAATTTTTACAAAACCTCGACAAATTATATAATTGAACCTTCCTGGTGAATCGCTCTATCTACTGGTGAAAACCGTATGAAAATACGTGCAGTAGTTTACGGTGACTCTCTAGAATTTTTCACTCAAGGTTTTAGAAATAATATTATCAGCAGGAAACCCAGCTTTGATGATGGTGGATTTTTTTTTGTCTATGAGCAGTATATTTGGTCTGTTTAGGGGTATATGATCAGTCATCACAGATTGATCCCGGTATAATTTGATGTCGTTTTATTTCTGATATTTCCTTTGGCTGGTATCAGTAATTAAATTGGCTGATGGCTGGTCATTAAACGGCGTTTTTTATATGAAGGCTGATGTACGCACAATGCAGCATTATTGTTCCTCGTTAGTTATTCTTTGCAGCTAATGCCTGGCAGCCAATGGTTACATGCTGAATCTATCCATGCGTGGCTTTACGTAGGCGTCATCTGTCTTCGACTGCTTGATGAATTATTATTTTCCCTTTACGATCCTGAAATAATCCGGGCCTGCTCCACAACAGGCAACTAATCTCCGCAATCACTCCAACATTCGGTAGCTCCAAGTCATCCTTCACATTGCCATCTGATCAGAGGACATCTTCTACTTCGCTTGTCGTCCGGTTTCCCATAGAATATTTTCTTCTTGCGGCTCTACCTAATATTGCCACCATATCGGGTTCTCCAAACAATTCCTTCAGCTCCTCATCCCTTTGCCTTCTTATTCTTTCTTTTCCAACGGTAGTATTCTGGAGTAGAACACTTCTTATCTTCCATTAAATTAGTTATTAGTGATTTGGAAAAGTTCTGCACTCTACATTAAGAGAACTTCCCTAAGCTAA